>JARCGZ010000003.1:34695000-35260000 GCA_029784005.1 Lenwebbia sp. NSW1173648 | reverse complement strand
CCTCGTAGACTTCCCAAACTTAAAGGAAAAGCAAAAGTACCATAACGACCTCCTCCCCCCCTCTATTTTACGATATTGTCACTCATCTTGGCCCCTATAAATTCTCTCCAAAAAAACCCTGCTGCCCTATCTCTGTCTTCCCTTCCCTCCTCTCCTCTCCTCTCCTCTCCTCTCTCCCTGCTTCGCGTTCTCGAGCGTTTCCGGTTCCCGTGCCCTGCATTCGCGCCCTCTTCTTCGGATTATATTCTCTCTTCGTCCGAACGGTTCTTCCGGGTATACTCTTAGAAGGCAAATCAAGCACTGGTTTATCTTCAATCCAAGGAAAAGTAAGCCCATGTATCAATCTGAGTTTTGTTTTTTCGTTTTTGTCCTCACCATCGTTGCATCCTCTGTTTTTGTCAGATTTATAGATTTTCCTGTGTGTTTTACGTGAATCTTATGTGCTCTTCATAGTAGCGTGAATGTTTTAATGGAGACCAAAGGTGGGAAAAAGAGTAGTAGTAGTAATTCGTTACACTACGAAGTCCCTCTCGGCTACTGCATTGAAGACATCCGTCCTAACGGTGGCGTCGAAAAGTTCCGATCTGCTGCTTACTCCGACGTACGTTGTTCTCATCTAATCCCTCATAAAGATGGAATCTTTAGTTTGTTAATTTGGTCAACAACGTCTCTGTTCTTGTTCGTAATTTTTCCTCTTTTTTTGTTGTTGATGTGTTGCAGTGCCTGAGGAAACCATCCTGATACGCCTCTCGCTAATGACTGGTTCATTAGAGTAGAATTCATCCCCCCCTCTCTCTCCCTCTCTCTCTCTCTGACTCTCTGCTCCTGTCTGTCTCGATACTGTCTTCTCAAGCTCAGACTCTAGACACCAATGGCTGTTTTAGACCAACCCGGGAACGACCCACCACCTCACTCACCAATCGGCTTCGAGGGCTTCGAGAAGCGCCTCGAGATCACGTTCTCTCCGCCGCCCATCTTCGCCGATCCCTCTGGCCTCGGCCTTCGCCGCCTGACTCGGACCCAGCTCGACTCCATCCTCGAGCCGGCTCGCTGCTCCATCGTGGCTCAACTTTCTAGCGCCGAGCTCGACTCCTACGTCCTCTCCGAATCGAGCCTCTTCGTCTACCCTCTCAAGATTATCCTCAAGACGTGCGGGACCACGAAGCTGCTCTCTTCGATAAAGCCTATACTTCAACTCACTGAGTCGCTCTCACTCGGCGTCGACTCGGTCAAGTACTCGCGTGGCAGCTTCATCTTCCCCCACGCCCAGCCTGCCCCTTATCGTAGCTTTGCGGACGAGGTTGAGGTCCTGAACGGCTTCTTCGGGGGATTGTTCGCCGAGGCGTACGTGATCGGCGACGCGAGGGTCCCTAATCGCAGCTGGCACATTTACTCGGCCGGGAAGGCCGCGGCCGCGAAGGATGCCCGCCACTTGGCTTTGGCGGGCGTGATCACCCTGGAGATGTGCATGACAGGGTTGGACAAGAGCAAGGCATCCGTGTTCTTCAAGAAATCGGGGGACCCCGATTACTCGGCGAAGCAAATGACGAAACTGTCCGGGATATCAGAGATCATTCCTGGCCATACGATCTGCGATTTTGACTTTGACCCGTGCGGGTACTCGATGAACGGGATCGAGGGTGCAGCGTTTTCCACCGTGCACGTGACCCCAGAGGACGGGTTCAGCTACGCGAGCTACGAGGCCATGGGGATTGACCCCGAGTCCGTGAAGCTTGACGCGCTAGTCAAGCGGGCGCTGAGATGCTTCGGGCCCACCGAGTTCTCCGTCGCGGTCACGTGCAGCGGCAGCGGCATCGGGGCCCACCTCTGGGCAATGGTGGCCGTGGAGGGCTACACGTGCGAGAGGGTGGTGGAGCAGGCGCTGCCCGGCGGCACGTGCTTGGTGTACCTGACGTACGCGAAAGGCGGCAGATGGCGCGCGGCCCGCACACCCGCGAAGTCGGCGGCGAAGCAGTGCTGCCGGGAGGAGGCGGCGGAGGAAGTGGAGGGTGCAGCAGCAGTGGCGGGCGATGGAGTGGCGGCGAGGCCGTGCATGGGCCGGCGTTACTAGCTAGGTGGTCATTGGGCTGAGTAAATAGTTTATGGTTGCAGTGCGTGTAGCACTTGTTTGTTTTCCAATCGGTCATGTTTACGGTATTCTATGTTGAAAGCTCGTATCGTCTTTCGCCGAGCGCCCTGAATTTTCTTCTTCCCAATGTTTCAACTCATCCATGGTAATAGTGATGTCGGTCGTTCCATGTTCCTGCTCTGTGACACGACATGTCTCTTGGCTCGCACGTGTCCACGTGTTTGGTAAAAACCTTTCTGAGCATGTGGGTCGTGTCGTTCACGAGAGCGGTCGAGATCGTGTGTACCTCAAAAGACCAATCGCTGCTGCATGGCTCTCGGTAATAAGTGATGGGAACGAACGTCGATTCTTCCTGGTTGGAGCAGAGCCCATCAAGAATCTCGGATTCGATCACTTCCGACATAAATTGTCTTAATGAACGAGTGAGGTACTTTGACTCTCTCTCATACAAGACAAAAGAACAGCCTAAAAGCTATGTCATCCTTCTTCTTTTTCTCCTTAGCATTTTTGAGAAATGTCTCGTATCATGTGAGCCTATCGGACTTTGAATGTTCTCCACGTACTTCCGATGTCGTCATCGGATCACCATCCTAATCATTAGCTTTAGCCTTTATCCACCCATCTCTCTCTCTCTCTCTCTCTGCTCTGAATAATTGCTCTTCTCAGATAAAAACTGTTGCAAGACGAACGCGAGACAATTTCATCATAGGATGCTAAACTGTATCGATATTGCCTTCTTCTCGCAGCGAGCGGTTAATGAGTTACAGCCCCTTTATAAATCCTCTCGTTAAGACTAATAGCAAAAACGTTTAGCAGAGAGACAGCGAGAGCAGCTGCTGAGTCTCTGCAAGCATCAAGGAATAACCTCTCTCTTTTCCTCAAACATGGGAAGTCCCAACAGCGGAAAAAATTATCAAAAAAGTTTTAAATTTATTACATTTGTGTCAATTCAGTCATAAACCTTTCAATTATGTCAATTAAGTTCCAAAAATCTTTCCATTTTATCAATAGAATCCATTCGTCCAATTTTGATGGAAATTGCTAACGTTATGACATGGCAAGAACAGATGTGTAATTTTTTTTATTAACTTTTTCTTTTATTTTATGTCTTTTCTTTTTGTTTTTTGTTTTTCATTGTCAAGGCCTGGCCCGACCCGACAGGAAGTTGCATGCCACAGGCCAAGGCTCACGACCCTTGCTAGCCACTGAAAGCGGGCTTGCAAGCCCTCTTCGGCCGCCAGCGAGGGGGCTTGCTGCCCTTGCACGCTATAGGTGAGGGTTGCGAGCCATCGCCAACCAGAGCGAGGGCCACTGCTGATGAGGACTCGTAGCCCTCGCCCAGTGGCTAGTGAGGGCTGCGACCCTCGCCTAGTGGTCGAAGGGGGTCGCTGGTCCTCAACCGGTGGCCTCTTGCTGGCCCTTAACAATAGAAGAAATAAAGAAGAAAATTCAAAAAAGAATTTCACGTCAACGTCGGTCATGCCACGCAGGATGGTTAGCGTTCATGTCATCAATTTCCAGCCAAATTGGTGGGATGGACTCAATTGGAAAAATGAGAAAAGGTATAGGACTAAACCGACACGATTATAAGATTTACATCTAAATTTGCACAGGTACAATATGTTTAGGACTTTTTTTTTAAGTGATTTTGCCCCCCAACAACACCATAGGTGAGCACTCTGTGTCTCTCTCAATCTTGTTCATTAATCTCCTATAAGAACGAAAGAATGGCAACTGAATTTCAGAATTCTAGCAGTGTAAACTGACACAGTAGAGAAAGTTCCTTCCTTTTTTCCTTTCAATCACGCAAATTTCTCAACTTCCTCACGTTCCTCCCAAGATTCTCCCTCCTCTACTCTTACAGCAACCGGAGACTCCTTCCTCTCCAACAAATTCGCCAAGGTCTTCGTCGCACGCCACCCGCGGCCTGCTAATGTAATGGTCTGATGATGTTTGTACCCACCGTCGAATTTGAGGCTAGTTGCTCCATGTGCCTGGACATTCTTCAGTAAAAATCATTCTGAAACGAAATATCATCAAATTGCATGAATGAATTATATACTCGTCTTAGAGTAAATTCCAATCAAAACTTTAGTGCCATGGACGCTGAGGGTTATGAAGCAATCTTGATCTCCCGTGGAATGCCGATCAACAGAAACGCCATATCTAACGGGTGAACAAGGGTATGATCATCGAAATATTTGTATGAAGTCTCGCTTCCAAGTCCCCTGTGATAGATATGGTCTGCGAGCCAGTCTGTCAAGATCGTCGTGTTCCCAATAGCTTCGTCTCGCCAGGTGAACCTGTGCTTCTCAGGGATTTGACAGTTCTTCCGAGCCTTGCGCGGCCATGCCTTGTGAATTCTGCAGAGCCCCCCGTTGGATTCGCCCACGAAAAACGCTTGACATGTGCAGAGATTCAAAAGAGCAAGAACAGCAACGAAAGTAACTCAAAAAGCTAGCCATGGAAGCCATTGGTTTGTGTCAACGTGAAGCTAAATTTGAGTGTTGATTCTGTCGTTGTTTAAAGCACGTCCAAGAAGCAAACATGTTTCAACGATAGATGGCATTCTACTGTGACTGGATCAAACTCGAGATTTCACGTTATGTCTCCCTACTCCATGCCTCTAGGGGACGGCTTCCACACCCATTCCTTGGCGGCAAGCATTAGGCGACCGCAGACAACGGGCTGAATTTGAGCGTTGATTGTGGTCGTTGTGTGCATAAACTGTTGTTTAAAGCACGTCCAAGAGCAAAATATGTTTCAATGGTGAATGGCATTCTACTGTGACTGGATCAAACTCGAGATTTCACGTTATGTCTCCCTACCGCATGCCTCTAGGGGTGGCTTTCACATCTACATCGACTTGGAACTGTTAATATGTCTTCTACCATTCATGGAGAGGTCACTTATTTGGCCTTGAATAGCTTGATTGAGTTCAGGGTCCCAACCAAAATCACCCTATAAGAAAATGGAATACTCAAAATGGTTATAAACCTACTCATGATGCTACAGCATGATCCACAATTATGACTCTGGAAAGCCTTTTCTTATTTCCTGAAACTACAGTGGGTCCAAAAGCAACGAGGTGATGCCCCACTGATCAAGTGCATGTTGCACCAAAGACATTGAAAACCAGAAATATGATGAGCCGAAAGCGTTGTTTCACTTACCATAAAAGGAAGCTTTGATTGAGATAGACACTTTCTTTTGACTAAACTACACTAGATACAGTGAATACATCAGATTGTCCTGTTCAGCATTTATGGGGGGACTGTAATTTCAGAAATTAATGTCTGATTGGGACTTTCACCTACCCACTGAACCTGAACTGTAGAAGGAGAAGTGCTCTGGTGAATTTGATTGGTGCATAACTTGCAGAAATCTATGAATCCACAATGTGGCAGCTGTCTCACTGCAGTTCCTCGCTTCTGCTTTAAACCCACTGATTTGCCTTTGATTTTTCTTTTTGGGAGAAGATAAATCTGTACATTGTTTCAGATTCAGCTAATAAAAAAGAAAAGAGTTTTCAAGGTAGATAAAGACCAAAAATTTGAGTATCTACTTCTCTTGGAGCACTAGATTATTGCACTACATAGGCTAAATAGCCCTCACAACAGCAACAGAGTTGAGTAATTTCCAACTAGATTCATGTGCTTCCCATGAATATCAAATCTAAGATCTGTGGTTTTGGATGAGCTAAATCTGGCTACAAGTTGCCACTGACTATCTAGAGGGTTATCTGATTGGCCTTCCAGCTGGTGTTCTACTTCTACATGATGCTTTTCCGAAGGTTGCCTCACAAAACTTCCCTCGGGCCCCAAAGACCTTGCGGTAAATGTAGAGGCGAGCACTGGATCCAAGTCGATAATTAGCGAATTAGCGCTAGTTCAATCTCATGCTATATCCCGGGAGAGCAGATCTAATTTTCAGTTCTAAAAGTTTGGAACCAATTGACAGATTTTATTCGCAATTCTGGGCTCGGAACCATTGGCCAATCCGAAAAAATACTGACCAAGCTGGTTCCAGAGCTCATGAAACCAAGTAAGCCAATTCCAAGTTTCAACTGACCTGTAATTGATTTTAGATCAGATTTAAAGGATATTTACTTCAAAAAAATTTCAATTACTTTATGTCGGATTAGACCCTTCTAGTTTTTTTATGATTCGGTTTAAATTATCTTTAAGCAGTCTTGATTTAACCATCTTACAGGTATAATTATCTTAAATTGTAATTCTACAGAGTAGGATTTCCAAGGTAAGTTCTTAGTTCCGACCCGAACCATGCCCATCCTAATCAAAAGGCAATGGAAAATCTTGAATCTAACCGCATGTCGAGTTTTAAGAAATTGAAAGGAAAATCTTGGTAGTATAATGTTGAGGAGTATTATTCCTTTCCTAGTCAAGCTCTTTATCAATCTGTTTAGCCTACAAATCTCTTTAGCCTTGGCATCAAACAGAAGCCCACCTTTCAAATAACAGACTTGTACAAGCTTTTCTCTTTTGTTTCAATGTCAGGAGCGAAATGTGATGAAGCGACAAACCAGTGACACCCTCCAAACCAAATGGAAAGAGCAGAAGCATGTGAACGAGCTGTTTGAAGAGGAGATTATAAAATTCTGCCTCTTTAATCAATAAAAAAAAAACCCAGAAAAAGGAAAAAAAAAATATATATCTGAAGGATTCAGATCGAGGCTACCTTGAGAAGCACAGAAACGGGTCACTGTGAAAACGTGGTATTAATCAAGAGAGACACACCAATTCCCAGGTCTTGTGTCCACCCAAACTTAAACTTTAATTCTTCCAAAATGACTCACATCATTCCCAAGTTCCACCAAAGGGTACCTTATATGAAGCTCTACTTTGAAATTTGCTCCCTACTTTTCTCAATTTCTTTCTGCTCATTGGCGAGTGCCCAACTCAAGGGTTCTTTACAAAAGCTCCATGGCATTGTTGAGGTGATAAATGGAGGCAAAAAATAGTTTAGAAGGACACATCCATTTGGTATGCATGAACACTCATCACTCCAACCATTCGATAACTCGGACATAAAACCTTATGATAAGCATCGTCGATTTGGTGAAAATTGGAGCTTATAGGAAGGTGAGACATACAGAATCATAGCTTAGCTAAAGCAGCTGCTGCATTGTAGCAAGGCTTTTTGTTTCTCCTTCTATTTGAGAGTGTTCTGTGTTCATTTTTGTGTGTGTAGGTGAACATGTTGATCTTATGCTTTGCACGCCAGAACTTGACCGCGTTGGCAGACAAATTTCACCAAGCCAAACAAAACAACATATGGACCGGTTAAGAGAAGGGTGAAACATGTCCATTAGGAAAAAACAAAGGCTTCCCACATTCTCAAAAAGCAAAAGGAAAATTCCAAGGACAAACTGTACTATTTCCTAGAAACAAAACATATACAAGATGACATCAAATTTCTCAAATTTGCAATTGAAGAGAGAGAGAGAGAGAGCATTTGCACAAACACAACACAACCAACCAACATGCACATCCCCCAAGAAAACACCAGAAGCATTTAGTGGACAGCCTGACCAGCAGTTTGAATTAACAAGGTAATAAAACAGTGTTTTCAGAACCCAAAAAAATCTACTTTGGCTCTTATTCACTGCTTCATCTTCCTGTTAATTTCTGGCTTTTTTGTTGGAAGGGAAGAGAAAAATGAATAAACACTTCTGGGTTCGCTTTCTCAAGAAATGGGGTTTTTCCAAGAAACGGGAGAAGAAGAAGAAGCACAAAGTTAGGCACCAACAAAGAAGAAGAAGAACTGAGAGAGAGAGAGAGAGAGAGACCAACTTGAGCATTTTGAAGAGCCTTTCATTATGAATTCACAATTAGCTAACAAAGAAGAAAAGCAACAAAGATTGGAAGCAGAAAAATACAAGATTGAGCCGTCCCGCCAATATCACCACCACCACCACCACCACCACCACCGTTAGTAGCTAAACAAGCAGGAGAACAGAGACAAGCAAGTGGCAAGAATTGAACCTTGCAAAAGAGCCCAAATTTGCCATTCCTCACATAAGCAAAAAGAGCAATGCCATTCTTGAGCTCGCCACTCAACACCACCACCACCACCAGATGCACTCCCCACGCTCCACCGCCGTCGCCGCCGCCGTCGCCGTCGCTTCCACAGTCGCAGCAGCAGCATGTCTGCACTCATCAATTGAGGCAAAAGGTGGGATTTTTAAGCAGTGTCACCCCCGGAAAACAAGATAAAACAGAGGCGGGTTGGGTGTTTGCGTGTTTTTCAGAAAGAACACAAATCATGGAAGAGGGAAACATGGGTCTTCTATTCTTGCAACGTTTCTTTCTTCTCTCAAGAATTTCTCGTTTCCGAGGAGTAGGAAGTCGTGTCTTCTTGTCCCATCTTGAAAAGAAATGGAAAAGGGCTGTTGGGAAATGATAAGAGAGGGAGGTTGTCCGCTGTGCTGGGCTACAAGAAGTGGAGGACGTGAGATTGCTTTGCCTTCGTGTGTGCACAGGAAGAGACCATTTCTGCGACTGTACTCCTCTTCTTCTCACACCATAATAATGAGGTTCAAAGTGAGACGAGTGAGAGTGGAAATGAAATGGGTGTGTCTTAGCTGAAGGAAGGGGGGTTTTCTTTTGATATAGACTGTGATTTGATTTTTGGCTTTAAACTCGTACAGTTTTCGTTAGCTAGATTTGCGCAAGCAACCTCTGCCACTGTCCTGTTCCCTTGCCTGCCCTCAAGTGTTCTCCTGAATTACATCTGTGTCCCTCCTCACCAGATAATTTTTGGACTTGATTGAGGCCCCTTTTCTACGTTGCCCCCTGAAATCATACAGAACTATGAGAATTACAAGAAGAAAGAACGACATTTAACAGAGAAATATCACCACCGCCAAAGGAAAAGAGGTCCATGTCTTTAACTTATCAGTCAGTCAAAATGGGGTCAGCTCTTTCTGAGGTTATTGCGAATATTTAAGTTCGAAAATGGAGAGAGAGAGAGGGATGGGGACAGAGTGTGGAGACTAAACAGGGGCGCCACAGTCGAGGACCATCGAGACGGACACCCAGAAAAACCAGAAGGACCCGACTAGACATTGGAGTCCTTCCTCTTTCCCATGGCGCCTAACATTCGGTTTCTTTTAATTGGTTCTAGGCCTTTCACTGCACCCTTGTTCATGTCTCAGTCTATTCTATTCTAACCTCTATTGTATGCTGCAGTCCACCCTCCTTGAGAACTCAAAACCCTATTTACACTCTCACACATGTATAGCTTCCTACACTTCATCAACAGCAACCCACAACTTTCGAAAAAGGCAAAAGAAGAAGAAGAGGAGGAGCTAACTATTAGCAAAAGGTTGGAACTGGAAGTGGTCTTCTCTCTATTCCTTTTGAGAACCCAAAAAAGGCCTCTTGAATAATCTCAATCCCTTGATTAAGTTATAAAACCACTGATGAATTTGGCGGAATATCCTAGGCCGGGGCATAGGAAATAGTTCACTCGCGAGTCTCTTAATGTCAACGTCGATGACATGCTTTTAATTGAATCGGCTACATCATCTCGATCCAATGCATTAACATCGACCATGACACCACCTAATCGCGGTGGCAGAAAACACTTTTTGAAAAGTGACCGTGATATCATTCTCACGCACCATTTACAGATGATAAGAACGCCTGATCCAATCGGCTCCTCCATAATGAAGAAAGAAGGTTAAGCTTACAAGTGTAAGGATTGAGATTGTAGTAGGTAAGGTTACAACTACAAGCAAGAGTTAATGAACGTGGGGTCTCTGGTCATTGCAAAATCCAATCCAGGTAAAGGGTGGAAAAGAAGTACTCCCGAATTTTTCGTATCCATGTTGAAAGGGGAAGCGTCTTCCCCTATCTCATAACACGTGAGAATGAGCATGTGATGGGTTTGTGCAGTTTCCATTCAAGGGTCCTGCAGTTTCCTTTGCTTCCATGAGTGACCAAATTCTGCTCGTCTCATCCACTCCAATCTGTCATTATTTGGCCAAGTTAGTGCATCTCTGTACTCTTTTTCCCCCCCTCTTTCTTTTCACTCGGCTGGCCTAAGGGAGATTGGGGGGGGGGGGGGACCCTAATTCTACTTAGGAAATATACACTTGAATTCAAGTTGAGCAATGCCTTGGATGCAAGGATTTCGAAAAGTTGACACGGTTTATGAATTTACGAGGGACAAAGTGAAGAAATAACTTGTTGGGGGAGGAAAGTGACCCTGAACACAGACCTGAGGAATCAAAGTGTTGATTATCTTTTCAAAAAGCAGGAGTCTGTGAGCCTGGACATGATTACCAGCTTCCATGTGGCTTAGTTACGTAGAGAGAGAGAGAGAGAGAGATTTTCAAATCAGATCCATGATGCATATGAGAAAAATGGATGAAATGCAAAGCTTGAATTACAAAAAACTCGAAGTTAACTTAAATTGTTAGGACGCGTTTCCTAATATTTTCCCTCATGTGTAAACAGCCGTGCACGTGAAAAACATGATGTTGACATAATCGCTTCAAAACGAAAAGAAAAATTTAGAGATGGAAAGTAAATTGAGTAACATAAATAATTGGTGAGATACAGATAATAAGAAGTCGTACGATTTGAATACGTGACATGTTATCGATCAAATAACTGTTGTGTCCATGAAAAATAAGAGAAGAAAGTCCACGATAAAAGTGGGAAGAAATCCTTAGAATGCAAGATTTTAGAACTATTATTAACTTTCTTGCATATCCAAGGATCATCTCTCCTAGCTAGGGGAAGAATTGAAATATCTATGTGGTCCTCCAAAATTTAAAACCTTTATCAAGTTTGACCACGTGAAAGTGGGGAAAAAAGAGAGAACGAAAGAAATGATAGAGAGCTGAAAACGATGGGACTGGGGAAGATATCAATCGTTATCGACTCAGATCTTCATCCATTAATAGAAACTTCTGATGGGGCGTACTGGGCATTCATGCATATCACTAGAACAGAACAATATTCAAAGAGCCAATGTACGAAAATTCAAACCCTAACACCTTCTGCCCGCCTTTTCAGGTTCAAATCTTCCTAGACATATGAACATCAAAGCTCAGACACAGAAAACACCCACTGTAGTGAGAGAAAGAGAGACCTGTTACAGTGATGTATGTACTTTGGAATCTCGCTTGTTTCACTGTTAAAGAAAGAAGTTCGAGCCTTCAGGAGCTGCGACGAACCATCACTGAGGCTCTTCCTAGGTTTGAAGATACATATGACAGAGAGAGGGAAAGAGAAGTTTTCAACTACATGTCCTATCCGATCATCCTTTTATATGACGATAAGCAAACTCAGTTTCACAGCATTGAACATCGTTGATTAAGATTGAGTAATTTGGTTTTTTCGACTCTTCATAGACCCTGAATCTTTCTTGGACCACCAAACCTCGGGAAAGTCTCGCTCTGATCCTGCCCATTATCCGTCGACCCCGTGTATATCAAGTCGATCTCGAGCATGATAACAGAGAAGTGCGTATGCCAGAGTTCATCTGATATGCTGTTCGGTTTGTGAAGTAGGTCGAAAGTTTACTGCTAAGTCAAACTTAAAGAAGCTGTTCTTTGCGAGTTCTTGGATTTGGACAAAGTAAAAGGTTAGGATGATCGAGACGAGGAGAAGAAAATGTATCATAGATATGTACACTGCACATGTCTATACCTCTAGGTTTAAATCGTCCGTTTCAATCGCTATTTCTCATTTTGGGGTGAATGGCTCTGTGAAGATAAAAGCCAAGGGAAGAGAAAGATAAAAGGATAAGGGTTAAAGAAAAAAGGAAAGATGATTTTATCATGATGAGACCACGTTGTATGAAAAAGTGTGGGTCGGAAATGTTGACCCTTCTTTTTCTTTTTTCATACTTTTGGCCCCTCTTTTCCTCAAATGTGAAAGATAGACCCATCTTTTTATTCTACTGCCAAAAGCTCTAAAGAATTCGATAAAAGGTGCATTGTGCCCTTCGAGTGAGTGTGATGCACATGAGAGAGAACCTGCATTGAGCCACACCCAATGGTTCAAGGACAACCCTACAATTTGCCCCATCCAATATATATTACTATTACTATAAGCATATATCATATAATATTAAGGTTGTCCTGTAATGACACGTGGAATAAAGCTATACCATCATCTGTGTCCACCACAACCAGGGTTTGCATTGGACCTATTGAAAAGTTTGATAGAAATATTGTTAGCGCCATACACATTATTATAAGTAATGATGCGCACACTTTTGTGAATTGAATATGGAATTGGGGAAAAGGTAAGTCGTGGGTGGTCGATCCTGATTAGTGAGTGGTTAATGATGATGAGTCATTAAGTTGCACATTAGCGAGGGAGCGCAGAAGGAAAAAAGCGGGAAATGACACTCGAAGGACGTAGAACTTAATAATATTGTTATTCGATATTTTGAAAATCATCAATTTACATAAATTGATTTTGTTTGTTAACAATGTACTCATTTCATCCACTTCATCGAAATACAAGAGAAAAACATCGGAGTTCAACTGCAAACCAAGACAAATCACAAACAACTTCAAAGCAAAACAAACTCCAGATAACAAGAGCAATCACCATAACAAGGTTATGGGTTACACGCTCGAAAAACACATCTGTGACTTCTTTACACTAAAATTAACGATCGATCGCCGAATCCGTCTTCAGTAATGACCACAAACCGAAATATCCATATGTTGCTACGGCTTTACCTTTCGGCGGTGCGCGCCTAAGTTTGATGTCCCCAACACCATCACCGAGCAGAGTAAAAAGGTTGAATAAGCACATATCTGACACTTGTGAGGGCAAAATCTTCACGAAGCTCCTCTGAGCTCATTTGAAATTGAACTTGTTCATCAACGAATTGTTCAATTTTTTTTTAATAATCGCATTTTTATGCCCCTTTTGGGCCTAGTATTATCTATTAGCCTTAATAGATGAAGCATGACTGTAAAGGCAGCCCTTATATGGGCCTGACAGTTCAGCCCACAAAATTCCAGTATCTGTACCGTCTTTTGGGCTCGTTAGAAGCAGACCCTGCATATGGACTGTAACATATGCAGCACGTGGCTTAAAAAAATAAGATTATAATGGATAAGTATTGAGAGATTATGCATGACACAAATTGAGACACTAATTTAGGTTTTACGCATGTTAGGGAGGACCAAATTAAGCATGGGACAAATAAAGTGGGCATGGAGAGTAATCGAATGCTGTTATCGGATGGAAGAGATTTACCGTCATAGGGTGCGTTTGTTTGGCGAAAAATGAATGATTCGAAAAAGATTTTCTTAAAAGTCATTACTTGTATCGCTTATAAGTAAAAAATATTTGCATCGTCTATGAACATATTTAGTTATAAAATATTATCGAGAATGAAAACATTTTCTCTGACTAATTATTTCAAGTGATATAAGCGTTCATTTTTAGGAAAGTATTTTCTGAATCATTCATTTTTCGCGAAAGAAACGAACCATTTATGCTTTGTTTCTCAATATGAGATTTCTCAACCGAGCATCATATTTCTTTTGATGCTCATATGAAATTATTGTCAAATATCAATACACGAGTTACGTGAACAGTTAGATTCTTGTTGACATAGGTGGAAAATCGTTCATTTGTTTGCCAAACATGTTTTCCGAATCTCCATTTTTTTTTCAATTGTTGAACATTTCCTCAAAAAAAAAAAAAATCGAGAAATGGAAATTAAAAATGGCTTTCGTTTTTATTTCCCATCAAAACCCAAAAAAAAAAAGTGAAAAAATTGGGCTGAAAAAAAGAACTAAATAGATATTTCATAATAAAAGCTATACATATGGCATGAGCTAAATCTGGTTGAAACGAATTGAATTTCCACCCAACCCCTCTTTTAGACATTTTCATTCTTCCAGAACAAAAATGTGAATCATTGAGTTGGCTTCCCCGTGACAAAAGGTTGTCTTTGAAACCTACAATTCACCTTTAAAAAAACCTCGGATCAAGCACTTTAATCCATGATCTATATTCTCATTTCATGAATTTACCCAAGTATAGGGCCAAGATACATTAGTCCAAAGAGAATCCTTCGTCATCAAAATTTAAAAAAATTCTGATTTCGAATTTGGGCCACTAGGGGGTGAAAGAAAACCATTCTGTTCCAGAAATAAATTTCTGGAACAGAAATAGATTTTTCTATTTCTAGTTCTAGATGAGTTTTTGAGAAAAAAAAAATGCGTTTGATAACGACAAAAAATTTCTGATCCTGGAACAGAAGTTCGTTTGACAATAGTTGAAAATTTCTACTTCTAGAATAGAAGTAGGCGGCGGCCGGCAACCGGCAACCAGCGGCAACGGGCGACAGGCGGGGGTGGGCGGCGGCGACCAGCGGCTTGGAATAGAAATTCTATTTCTATTTCTCCCAGAAACTAAATTTTTTTGTTTCTCAAAGTTGTTCCAAATCTATTTCTGGAACAACTTTTTATTCTAGAAATAGAAAAATAGAATTACGTTACCAAACGAGTTTCTATTCCAAACCTGTTCCAGAAATAGGTTTGGAACAGAAATTCTATTTCTGGATGGTTTTCATGCACCCCTAAGATTCTGCCAAAACAAGTGGTGGGCATTTCCCATTTTCCCTTTTTTTTTTCCCCATTATTTCTGTCTTACCAGAAATGTCAATTGTTGTTAGGTGGAATCGAACTTGTCCAACGTTAGGATGACGTTAGGAAACCGCGGCTGGGAAGCGCTAGACGTAGATGACCACCTCATAAGGGAAGAATATTTGGTCTGCCAAGGGAGGCTTTGACTGACTTTCCTAATCAGTTTCCTTATGCCTTCAAATCTGGGTAAAGTCAGTCTAGTTCTAGTCAACCATATCCGCCTTCAACGGAAGCAAAAGGGCTTCGGGAAGCAAGGGACCATTCCAACTCGACGGCTGCCGTCGCCATGAATGGAAATTATTGTGCGAAACAAGCGATCCAACAATAAAATAAATAGAATAAGAAAATAAATCGGATACCAGATGTACGTGGTTCAGTCGTAGAGACCTATGTCCACGAGGAGAGCAGTAACGAATTCTACTATAGATAAATCGATACACAGAGATTATAAACCACACTCGAGTCACTCAAACTCTCTCAGTATTTCCCAACCCCCAATTATAACCAATAACGCACACAGTGTTTAGCCCCTAATTCATCACGAAATAATCTCTCAATCTCAAGAAGGAATTAAAACATAAATTCTTATCACTAGAATTTCTCGACTAAAACACAAGAATTATTAATGTAATTCCACGAAGAAATCTTCACCGCAAGAAAACCCACCGTCAAGCGCCCAGCACCTATGGAACGTAACCCACGGCACACAGAGAAAGAAACGGCACTTCTTATTGGTTTTAAAGTCCCTCTTGCAGAAAAAACGTTATATATGTATTGCAGTATATAAAACCAAGTTGACCGAATCATTGGTTGATGCAAAGTCCACTTGGACGTTCCAGTTTAAGACCAATAAGAATCCGAATAGTATACGGAAGTTTACTGAACTGCATCCAAACAAAATTCCCTTTCCTTTCTTGACCGCAACTCATATATACTCATACTCCAAGTAGAAGCTTGATTTCGAACGTCATAGAAAATATCCAACTTTCGGAATTTGATTATTTATTTCCAAAATTCAGATTTTCGCTTCGGAGCTCAAATTTGAGACATATTTTAACAATCTCCACCTTGGCTCGACGTTTGAGCCAAGTCACAATCACTTCGCTAGAATTTCGAACTTCCCCACTACTCTCCCAACAGTCACAATGGGCTCTACCGCAACAGACATCATCCAAGTCTAAGCTGCGCTTAAACTTCGCCATAACTGAGGACCTCATTAGAATACAAACTGCACATGCACATTTAATTGCTCCATAAGAACTTTTCGACACAAGCTCCTTAACCATAGATAAAGCAAAACCATCATTGCATCCATAACTGTCAGGAGACCGAATACGTACCTTGTCAATATCAACAATTACAACAACTGTTGGCTCTACAGGCTCCACCTCGCTACAAGCACCATCTGTGTCAATTACTTCGCTAGTACTCGCTACCTTAGGAGTTTCTGGTTGCAACTCCGCCTCAAGCTGAACACCATCCAGATCCGTATGAACACTACTATAATTACTCATAGCTAGAAGTACTGGAGACTCGTCAAATGTAACTTCTCTGCTGATAATAGATGAATTTAATTCTGGGCACCACAACCGTTAACCCCGCTCACCTTGTGCATAGCCTAGGAACATGCACTTTCTTGCCCTTCCATCGAGTTTACCATCACTAACTCAAACATAACATGGGCAACCAAATATTCTAAGAACAGAATAATCAGCAACGTTACCTGACCACACTTCTTCGGGAGTCCGGCATCCAATCGCAGTCGATGGAGATCTATTCACCAGGTAGCACGCCGTGCTAAGCGCATCCGTCAGGAATCTCCGAGCCATACCAGTACTAAAGAGTATTTTATGGGCAATCTCTAGTAATGTTCTGCTCATCAATTCTGCAATATATTGTGGTTGGTGTCTCACTATGCCTTCATTCATGTAGAATTCATTTAACAGCTCCGAGAAAAACTCCATGCTTTTGCCAGTCGGCACATGCTTGATCGTTTTCCCAGTTTCTCTTTCGATCAAAGCTCTTAACTGCTTGATTCTGACAATAGCATCAAACTTGTGCCTTAGCACAAACACCCAGGTTTTCATCGAGTAATCATCTATAATTGTTAGCATAAATCTGGCACTCTTCCTCGAAGGAAATCGCGACAACTTGCAAACATCCAAGTGAATTAATTCTGCAATTTCTGTGGTTTCCTTGACAGTTACACTAAATTGTACTTTCCGTCATTGATCTAAATCACAGTACCTACATACATTCAGTTTGTCAGCAATATAACCACATAACAAATTTCTTTCACTTAGAACCTTCGTACTTTTCTCGCTAATGTGCCCCAAACGCATATGCCACAATTCAAACTCTTGACTAGATGCATCTGACGTCTCCGTGGCGAAATTCATCACCGTCTCACCTTGAAGCTCATACAGGCCATTATGCTTGATTCCTTTCATTGTCACCAAGGCACCTCGAATAATTTTCAAAATGCCGCATTCTGAAGAATGCTAACACCTAGCTAAATCCAGGGTACTCAAGGAAATCATATTTTTCTTCAACTCTAGGAAATGCCTCACTCCAGTCAATGTCCTCACAATACCATCATGCATTCTGGTTCTAACATCACCAATACCTACAACATTGCATTCAACGTTGTTGCTAACTGCACTTTACTATTATCCTTGCACTGATAAGTAGTAAACCAGTTTCTATTTGGTGTAGCATGAAAAAGAACAACAAGAATCCATAATCTATCTATTAAACAATGAATCCTCATTGACAGACAAGACAAAATCAGCATTATCCGAATTATAGTTAGGAACAACTGCAACATCATCCACAGATTCAACTATAATTCCCTTACCCTTCTCATTCTTCAGCTTAAAGCATTCCCTTCTAAGATGCCCCCTCTTGCCACAACTCCAACAGACAGCACCACTAGTCCTAGGCTTACTACGTTAGTTCATGTTTATACTACTTCTGCTAACACGAGTACTAGTTCTTCCTCTGTTTTCACCTACTAAAGCAGTAGATACAGATTCGTCAGATTCTCTTTTACGGATGTCCTCACTCAGAATTAAATCTCGAATCTCATCAAACGTTAAACTTGTTGACCTAGAGGAATTACTAACAATAGTAACAGTAGTATTCCAACTATCAGGCAATGAGGATAATAGAATCAAAGCACATACCTCATCTTCAAAGTCAATATCAACTGAACTCAATTGACTAACAATCACATTGAATTCATTGATATGATTAGCAACCGATGTGCCTTCGCTTATCTTTAAGTTAAATAGATGTCGCATCAAATAGACATTATTGATCGCAAATGGCTTCTCGTATATATCAGATAGGGCTTTCATCAAACCCGTAGTGGTCTTCTCTTTGAAAATATTAAACACGACGTTACGAGTCATTGTCAGCCGAATAACACCCATCGCTCGTTTATCCAGCAATTCCCAATCAGCTTGCTTCATCGCCTCTGGTTTCTCCTCAAACAAGGGTAAGTGCAGTTTCATCTGATATAGATAGTCCTCAATCTGCATCTTCCAGAAACCAAAATCCTTCTCGTCAAATCTGTCGATTTTCACTTTTACATCTTCTGTCGCTATCGATTCGCTTCAAATTCAGTCAAGCATGGCTCTGATACCAATTGTTGCGTGGAACAAGCGATCGAACAATAAAATAGATAGAATAAGAAAATAAATCGAACACCAGATGTACGTGATTTGGTCGTAAAGACCTATGTCCACGGGGAGAGCAGCAACGAATTCCACTATAGATAAAGCGATACACGGAGATTACAAACCAGACTCGAGTCACTCAAACACTCTCAGTGTTTTTCAGTCCCCAATTATAACCAATAATGCACACAGTGTTTAGCTCCCAATTCTTCACGAAATAATCTCTCAATCTCAAGAAGGAATTAAAACGCAAATTCTTACCCCAAGAATTTCTTGATTAGAACACAAGAATTATTGATGTAATTCCACGAAGAAATCTTCATTGCAAGAAGACCCACTGTCTAGCGCCCAGCACCGATGGAACGTAACCCACGGCACTCAAAGAAAGAAACAGCACTTCTTATTGGTTTAAAAGTCCCTCTTGTAGAAAAAAACGTTATATACGTATTGCAGTATATAAAACCAAGTTGACCAAATCATGGGTTGATTCAAAGTCCACCTGGACGTTCCAGTTTAAGACCAATAAGAATCCGAATAGTATACGGAAGTTTACTGAACTGCATCCAAACAAAATTCCCTTTCCTTTCTTGACCGTAACTCATA
Source organism: Lenwebbia sp. NSW1173648 (assembly GCA_029784005.1). Lineage (NCBI taxonomy): Eukaryota > Viridiplantae > Streptophyta > Magnoliopsida > Myrtales > Myrtaceae > Lenwebbia > Lenwebbia sp. NSW1173648. Next base: position 35,240,973 of record JARCGZ010000003.1, on the reverse strand, counting down.
TATACTCATACCCCAAGTAGAAGCTTGATTTAAGAGTAAAGTCTTAAATATCAAAGCCTTCTAGAAAATCTTTCCCTGAGCTGAGGGAATTCTCTCTGCCGTTGTGGCAGCTTCTGCACTTTTCCACTGCTTCACCCCTATCTTTTACCTGCTTATTCATCCTCTGATCAATAGCTATGGCCTCCTCTTTCTCTTCGAATCACCCATCTCAACACCCGTCATCGTCCACCAACTCTGATTAACTTATCCCTTCCATCGCGTCACCACCTCTCATCTTCTACTCCCCTGTACCTATATCCCACCTTGCCTACTTTGACCCCCATCTAATCTCCGCCAACACTTCCCTCATACTCCCCTAACAATCTTTTGTCTCTCTACCTATCATCCATCCAACTGAATCTTCGTTTATTTCTGGCGTTTTCTTCACTGGGTTGCTATCTCCAGTGTCAACTGCTTCCTCGACAGAGCCTTAAATTGCTCGTTCCTCGCTCAAAGCTCCATGGAAGACCCAACAGATGCTACTTTTCGTTTGGCTGGTCTTTGCAAGAAATTGGGTAAGTTATTGACCTGTAAGGATAAGGTTAATATATCAGATGAGCCAATAGATAACCGTGAAGATACTTTGGTGGGCATGCTGTTCAACAGCCCTGGTGTAAATTTCATAGCTTTTCAAACGACTATTAAAAAGGCATGGCGGATGAAAAATGTTCTTATCAGTTCTCAGGGCCAGACTCTCTACAGTTTCACATTTCCTACCTTGCAAGATAAGGAAAGGATCCTTGCCACGGGACCCTAGTCATTTGCCAACTATTTGCTAGTCCTAAAGAGCAGTGAGCCCCATACTCCATTACAACACTATGATTTTTCTAGATGTGCCTTCTGGATTCGCATTTTGGGGTTGCCACTCGAGTGGCACACTAACAGCATTGTTGAAAGAATAATAACGCAAGCCGGGAATGTTCAGCAAGTGAAAATTGAATCCAGATCCCCTGCAGCGCCACTAGCAGTGAAGGCTCGGGTGGAAATCTCTCTACTAAGTGAACTTCAAGTGGGAATACTCACTAATTATCAGGGATTAGAACTCTGGCTCGACTTTAAGTACGAGCGTCTTCCCATTTAGTGCTATTCATGTGACTTTATCGGACACTATACCAGGGATTGTCCCACTTTCCCTTATGATGAGAGTCGATTTGATTCTAACATGAACAATAGCTACGGAAAGCTGGCTCAAGGCAGAATCGACTGAGTATAGCCCGTTTTGGCAAGTTTTCTACAATGAGCAGCCGACTCATTTACCAGTCCTATCAACAGTGTCCTCCTTCCCCTCCTTAGCAAGCTCTCAGCCCTCACTGGCCCTTCCACCAGACCCTGGTGACTTTTCACACCAAGATATTAGCCCCCCAACCACACCAGCTCCCAAACATATAGCAACTCCCTCATCTGCTGCGATGGTTGTCTTTCACCACTATATCCCATCTCCAAAAGAAACTATTTCTGGGTCTTCTAACCTTCAAGAGGCTGCCTCTCCTAAGCATGCTCAAGTTATCCACCAGCCCACTCCAGCTGTGGCAAGGTTAACCGGCAAACAGATAGGGAAACAGCCAGTCGGATCATCCTCCAAGAAGACAAGGCGTTATTCCCCTTATGTCAATTCTGCCATTCCTAGTTTGTTTGATGAGTCTCAGCTTACTATTACTCCAATTTTGCAGGAGGAACTCCCTCATCGGGCTCCGGTAGCTAGCCCTAAAAAGCTACTACATATTCCATGACGCTTGTGTGTTGGAACTGTCAGGGGCTGGACAACCCTCTGATGGTTCGAGAGCTTTGGGCACTGGTAGCTCGAGATAGGCCCAACTTGGCGTTTCTTATGGAGATGAAGCAACCAGATGAGGTTATCCTTCGTCACTAACGGAGGCTCCATTTTTTGCATGGCTTCACCGTCCCGTCGCTGGGCACGGCAGGAGGTTTAGCTTTATTTTGGGATGAGGCATTTTCTGTTCATACTATCACTGCCTCTGTTATGTACATCCACTTGCTATTTACTGATGGTGGCAGTCAACTCACCATGGAGATTACGTTCGTTCACGCCCCCAACTCTTTTCAGGAGTGACAGCAGCTATGGCATGATCTTCAAGATTTTCATTAGCATCTTTGCCACCCATGGCTGTGTCTAGGTGACTTCAATGAAGTACTTTATGCATGGGAAACAATAGGAGGTCGGGGGATTGAGACTTATCGAGTGACTGCCTTTAGAGACTTCTTAATGGTATGTTCACTTATGGAAATTGACTCTAAAGGGTGTACCTACACGTGGTCTAATAATCGTGTAGACCCGGACTGTGTAAAGGAAAGGCTGGATCGAGCGTTCTGTTCTTTGGATTAGCGCCTTTTGTGTTTGCAGGATGAAGTGTTTGCTTTGCTACCGGTGGGTTCGGATCATAGCCCTCTCCTTCTCTCTTTGACTCAATCATCACCACCCCAAAGACGTCGATTTAAATATGAAGCATACTGGAATGATTTCGCTGATTGTCTTCGTGTAGTTAGAGAAGTATGGATGTCTCCAACTTATGCAGCTGACTCTTGCCTCGTGAAGTTACGTCGGGTCTCGCGTTGCTTAGCCCAATGGAGTCGCTTGCGATTTCCTAATGCTGCAACTGCTATTTCCTTGCTTAAACAGAAGCTGGAAACTTTGACAAATCAACCAATGGGATCACTAACTAACATGGCACGTATTGCTCATATCAAGAATGAAATTGATGCTTTGTGAAAACAGGAGGAACAATATTGGGGGCTTCGATCCAGAATACAATGGCTAACATATGGGGATAGAAATACATATTTCTTCCACGCCACCACAGTCCAAAGGCAACTCCGCAACGGCATTTCAATGCTCAAGACTACACAGGGGGCTTGGATCCGAGGACATTCACAGCTGCAAAATCACATCCTATCCTACTTTGGTGACCTATATTGCACCCAAGGTAGCCGGCAGTTTGAGCCAATCCTCGCCCACTGTCCTGCTGCAGTTACCGAAGGTATGAATAATGTTTTAACTCAAGCTGCAACTATAGATGAGGTTCGGCTGATAGTGTTTCAATTAGGACGATCTAAGGCGCCGGGACCTGATGGGCTAAGTGGTTTATTTTACCAGCATCACTAGGATACCATACAACAAGATATTCTCAACTTGGTTAATGGGTTTCTCCACACTGGTATGCTTCCTCGTCCTCTCAATCACACACACATTACTCTTATATCGAAGGTGCCTCATCCGGAGAGTTTAGACCAGTATCATCTGATTAGCTTTTGCAACTTTTCGTACAAGATTTGCTCGAAAGTCTTGGCTAATCGACTCAGACCTCTACTTCCAACTCTTATATGCCCAGAGCAGAGTGTTTTTGTTGCAGGGAGAAAAATTCAGGACAACATCCTAATCGTCCAGGAAATTCTCCACCAACTTCGAGTTCGACAGCAAAAGCAGCGGTTTCAGGCTATTTTGAAACTCAACATGCAGAAGGCCTATGATCGAATCGAATGGGATTTCTTGGAAGCATGTTTACTTTGAATGGGATTTGCGGTCAGATGGGTATCTTGGATCATGGCTTGTGTCCAGTCTGTTTCCTTTAACATCCTCCTAAATAGCACCCCCTTACCAGAATTCTACCTCTCGAGGGGATTGAGGCAATGTGATCCGTTATCGCCCTATTTATTCATTCTAGTATCGAATGATTTATCATATATGCTAGCTGCAGCAATCCAAGAAGGGCGTTTTACAAGCATTATACTGAATCGTCACTGCCCAACTCTATCACATCTTCTGTTTGCGGATGATTCTATTTTCTTTCTTGATGCCAAGATATCTGAATGCCAGAGTTTAAATTAGATTTAAAACCAGTATTGCTATGCCTCGGGACAGGCCATAAATCTAAATAAGTCTGGGATGTATTTTAGTCGTGGATGCCCAGTACGACTGAAGAGTTCTCTGGCTATTGAGATGCGGGTTCCGGAGCTACCTCATACAGGGAAATACTTAGACCTTCCCTCCGACTGGGGCCAGACAAAAAAGGAATTATTTTCTTGGATTTTGGCACGGGTTCACAATAAATTGGGGGGCTGGAAAGAAAATTTTTTTTCGCTTGCAAGGAAAGAAGTCTTAATTAAGGTAATAGTCCAGGCTATACCTCAATATGCCAAGACAGTTTTTAAGGTGCCTCTCTCAGTTTTTCGTGCTATTGAAAGGAGGATTGCAGCCTTTTGGTGGACTAATAAGGATGCGCGTTTTGGTCTGCATTGGCATATTTGGGAGCTTCTTAAAAGCAGCAAGCATGATGGTGGGCTTGGTTTTCGGGATCTTATTTGTTTTAACCATGCAATGCTTGGCAAAACTGCATGGAGGCTCCACTCCGACTCGACTAGCCTTTGGGCTGCCTTATTGAAGGGCCTCTACTTCCCACATAGTTCATTTTGGGAAGCCACAAAGGGGGCGAAGCTATTCTGGGGATGGCAAAGCTTGTTGACTGGCCGCAACTCTATTGTCCCTTTTGTGCGCTGGCAAGTTGGTAATGGAAATAGAATCCGTGTTTGCCATGATAATTAGTTACCAGCTGGACCTATAGGCGGCGAACCAGCATCCTCAGAACCTCATCTACTTGCCGATTTTATTACCCCGTCCTTTCAATGTGATGAACATCTCCTTCGCAATTTCTTTCCATCGCAAAGGGTTGAAGAGATACTAGCCATCCCACTCACTGACCAGAACTCCCAAGATCGGCTGCTGTGGGCTCCCTCTACTTCAGGTCAATATTCAGTTAAAACAGCTTGTCGAACGCTCCTGTTGTCCACCCCTATCAAGCCTACAGTGCACCCATCTACTTCTTACCAGCCCCCTCCCTGGCTATGGAGACAAATATGGAAACTACCTGTGCCTCCTAAGATTCAACACTTCCTATGGCGCGTGTGTCACAATGCAATATCGACAGCGGCTAATCTATTTCGAAGTGATATCATACCTGATCCCAGTTGCAGCCTATGTCACCAAGCCCCTGAAACTGTTGAACACTTGATATTGTTGTGTCCCTGGACAACACAAGTCTGGTCACATCCACTAATCAATATGCCGATTAATCCCCAGAGAATAACAAGAATTGAAGAGTGGCTAATATACCTGCTACATGATCAATCACCACCAAAACAGCCGTCCGTCACCCTTACTGCCCATCTTCTGTGGCAGATTTGGAAAGCCAAAAATGCAGTAATCTTTCGCCAACAATCTCTGGATCCAGAACATACGGTTTACTTTGCACTTGCTAATAATACTAGCTATTGCAGATGGCAACCAAACAGACGGCTACAAGTAGAAAACCTATATGGGTAGTGGTGGCCTCCTTCGACTGGGACGCAGAAATTGAATGTTGATGCGTCTTTCCTCTCGGGCGAAATGTCAGGAGTGGTCGCTAGCATTCTACGCGACGAGCAGGGAACTTGTATTGATGGCTTTGCCACGGATGTCCCCGCTATCGACTCTGAGCAAGTCGAAGCTTTGGCCTGTAAGGAAGGGACACAATTCTGGGCAAATCGTCAACAATCTCAAACTGCACAACAGTCTACCTCGCTATCTCTTGTGATTGAATTCGATTGTGCCAATGTAGTAGGGGACCTTACCTTCATGGATTCTCTTCCGGCGAATCGGCGAAACCCTCAATTGGAGTAGTGGCCGTTTCTAACCTCGTGGAAGACGACTCCAATCCTTCTGGAATGTCTCCATATCCTAAATCGAGATGGGCTTGCGGTTGCGTTTCGCCACTGTTCTGGAGATGCAAACCGAATAGCCCATTGGATTTGTCAAGCCCAAAGACGGCACTACCTACCCAGTAACTGAGCATCCTCTCCCCCTTTTGTACTTCAGGTCTTGCTTTCATCGGAGGCCCATCTATCTTGTATATCTCACCCTTCATAATTAGTAATATATAAGTATCTTTCGACAAAAAGAAAAGAGAGTAGAAGCTTGATTTCGAACGTCATAGAAAATATCCAACTTTCGAAATTTGATTATTTATTTCTAAAATTCAGATTTTCGCTTCGGGCTCAAATTCGAGACATATTTTAACAAAAATTATTCTGGTCTCCATCCTGTCCAGCTTGGTGATCACGTTGACCACACTTGTGAAGCTCACGCTGTTAGGAAATCTAGTTATCGAATGGGAACAAATGGAATCAGACTCTAAGGCGTGATAACACTCTCTTTAATGAATTATTTGTCCCACAACATTGCTAATGATTATCGGCAAAAATCCTTCAAGATACGATAGAGTCTCAGAATGAGAATATCATATAGCAATTCTGAGTTTTTTCCAAGAAGTTTCTAGGAAACAATCGGAAACAATGACTGTATCTCTTTTAGACAAAACGAAAATGGAAGTTGTTCCGTAAAAATGAATAGAATCGTAGTGTATATATAATCGAAATATACACAACTCTTCATTCCGAAAACTATAAATTGAGACGCAACTTTTTGTGTGAGTAAATGAGTGTTCGGACATGCTTCTTCATGTCCGAGTAATAGAAAGTTCGGACACACCTCTTCATGTCTGAGTAATAGTTTCGGACACACCTATTCATAGATTGTAATAGTCCTTCATAACCATTCGTCATTAAAAAAATTCAAAATTTAAATTAATAAAAAATAACCGCAACTCCTACAAGATATGTCGCATTGTTTTGCTAGGAAATAACAATAATTTTATTTTTTTCATTTAAAATGAAAAAATAAAATCATTGATTAATGTCAATTCATATCGGCGCCTAATAATCCTGCACCCGCATGCGAGTATAGTGGGGTGTAGCTCACTTGCCCATTTTTCCATTTGAAAAACTATAATAGCTTTCTAACTAATAAAATGTCTTGCACTCTCTCATTTTTCTTACGTGGGATAAGGAAAAGACGCATTTTGTTTGTTTTACAAACAAACATCAACACACGCACCTGTAGTTGACATGACCGCGAAGAATTCGATTCATGTGGACACGGATCCAAATAAGAATATCCAATACAGATCTTCCGTCTGACGGGTAGTCATTGCTTATTAATTATGTGTCGATGGATAAAGTAACTCCTCCCCATGGCAAGGGCTGTGATTCAAAATGCAAAATCCCCTTGTCTAAGTGAAGTTGAACGCCTAAAGTCTACACGGTTTGGTTAGACAAATGAAAGATGGATACGACCTCCGGAATCATGGAAATTTCGAGTTTCTGCCCTACGTGGAAAGTTCAAAACTTGCATGAGGCCAGGCAATACGTAGCCCAAATGAAATTCAAGCTGGAAAAACTGAGTACACGAACAAAAAAAAAAAAAGATGCACCACTTGAAAAAGAAAAAAACAGCAACATTTAAATGCACTTATTGGAAAGAAAATTAGGGTTTTTAATGCCACTGCGAGTGGAGAATCTGATTCGTGAATTGTTTTCACAGATGCACTTATTGAAACATCTACCCGAATTTAAGGAAATGTCAAAATATTCGTTTCTCACGCTCGATTCTTATTCCTCCTATTTCATTCAACTTTATATGCGGCTCTTCATTCATCACCCCATACAAAGAATCCAGCCCCCCCCCCCCCCCCCCCCCCCCAAGCCACGCGATCCCGTGGCATGTCAGGGAGGTCGCTCTCTTCCACTGTTCACCTCTGATGTTGCGCATCCGATCCTCTGCTGCACTGTACTCTTTCGTCCTATATTCCCGCGGGGGGACAGTCTTCGGGGTCCCACTCGATTGTACCAGAAGACAAAGCAATTTGGCAGTTTGAGATTTGACAAAGAATCCACCCCCCCCACCCCCCCGCCCCAAAAAAAAAAAAAAAAAACAGTAGTTAATCGATGCGCGAAGCATCGGAAAAAATGGGATTTATTCTTCCATAAAGAAGATCAGAACCTTTGCTTGCTTATGGGAGATAGAGGTGAATAAGCAGCCAGGCAATTGGATGAGAGAATCGACTGTTAGAATTATCATAATGTGGTTTCTATTAATTAAAACTAATATATGGGTTGGTCTATTAAAATATGACATATACTCTTCATATATGTTAATATGGGCTAGCTTAGTGTAGGTCGAAGAGGCACGACCTGTTAAGGCCGAAAAAGCACGACCCGTGATGAGAGGGTCTGCGCCGAAACCTCTATAAAAGACATAAGTCCCTCCTCTAGCCTTTTGACGCTGAAATTTTAGAGCGCACCCTTTCGTTCCGTGGTGGTTCTCGCATCGGCCAGCAACAAACAAAAGGAATAGAGAGGAAGGTTTGGTTGCATAAGGATGGATTCTAAACCAGGCATGTTCGCTAACCTTTTCTCTATGGCATACGTGTTTCTAATTCTGGTTATGGCGATGCCGAGCGTGTCATATTTGTGGCCTTACATCAACTTCACGTGAAGCTTGGAAGTGCATGATTTTGAATCAGAGCACTAAAATATATGCATAGTTCTCCATGATAAAGAGGTCAACATCCAACAATACCTTAGAATGCGATTCCTTGGATTCTACATTGGCTTGAGGAATATCATATCATATGTCGTTCGGTTGCGCTCGCTCCAATATGTTTCAAAGTGTGCATCTATGCATCTTCCCTAAATCTTTGATGGGGGTCCAGAATCAAGAGAAGAGAATAAGAATTTATCCAAGATTATACATCTGTTATCATAGTATAAATTATAAAATAGTGACGGCTGCTTTGTTGGGAGGTCTTGGGCCTCTCTCATTTCAAAAACTAGTTCAAAAGATGAGCATTTTTCTTACATTTATAAACTGACCACCAATCCCTTCCACAACCGATGTGGGATAACCTCAACATGCTTAAGGTTTGCATCTAAGTTCGACACATGGGACTCTAATTTGCAAGGATTGAACCTATTCCTCGCGGTGAGTACTTTTCTTACATTCTCCACTCATTTTGCTACCTATTTGTTGCCCGTGTCCGTCTCCCTCCCCTCTCTTCATCATTTCTTTATTCCAATTGTAGCTTCTTTGTGTTAAAGAAATTTCCTAGCTTAATATTAACATTTACCACAATAAAAGTACAAAAAATACGCGTAATTGAGACACATAGTAAATAACAAACAAAATAAAATAGGTCAAAATATCATGGAAACTATTTTACTGTATAAGCTTGTTGAAATGATTAACGGTATTTCGACAATAAATAGGAGAATATAAAGATGTGAATGTGAAACTTTTGTTGTACTTATATGTTTAATTATCATTTGTCACTATAAATCATATGACAGCCCGCACAAAGCTCGGTTTACGACTAGTATATGTTAGTCTTTGGGAAGGATAATATGGGATTATTCCAAAACCCACAAAGGGAGTATCTTTTGGAGCTCAAGAAGAATGCTAAAAATTCGACCTAAAAAAATGCTAAAATTATTTTTTTAATATTTTATCGAAAGAGGATATATAACAAGGTACAAATACATAAAAAGATACGGACATCAAACGTTGTAGTGGGAAATTCATTCCTTTTCGGCCACTAGTACTGGCCAGGAAGTACTCACGTAGTGTATTTATCTCAAAAGGTTATCGTGCTTGCGAATATATCTCTCTCACTCCTTATCATTTATCTATTCCTAAAATTTTTAGGAAACGAATAAATTGTTTGACAACAATGCTCCCGATTCTAAAAGTATCTAGCAGCGTCAAAAAAATATCTGCCACTAACATTGTTGTTGTGGAACAACAAAATATACTTTTCTTCAATAATAGCTTTTAGAGACAAATCTTTTTGTTTCTATTTCGTTGTCATGAGTAACTTATAATCATCTGAAAAAATTATCCAAAAAGTCCTAAGCTTATTATACGGTGGCCAATTTAGTCATTAAATCTTTCATTTGTGCCATAATCCTAAACCTTTTAACAGTTTGTCATTTAACGATTTGCCAATATAGCCATTCTGACCAACTTTGATCGGAAATCAATAATGTAGACACAGAATGTCTTACGCGATATGACCGGCGGCGCCGACCTAGACTATTTTTTGCAATTTCTTTTTAATTTTCTATTTTTTAATATTTTAATTTTTTTTTATTGTTAAGTGTTGGTGGGGTGCTACGATCTAGTGGCCAAGGGCCGGCGACCCCATCGGCCCTTAAAAGTTAAAATAGAAAGAATGGTAAAGAAAAACAAATCAGAGAATTAGGAGGAAATGATGAAATGCGGACAGATGCATGTTGGTTAAAGTTATGACGAAATCAAATGGACAATCAAGGAATATCAAACACCAAATACAAAAAAGTCATAAACTTATTGCATTGGTGCCAATTCAGTCCTAAACCTTTTGCATTGATGCTAATTTACTCCTAAATATTTTGCATTTCTGTTAATTGAGTCAATCCGGCCAATTTTGACCAAAAATTCGCTGATGTGGACGTCGGTTGTCATACGTGGCATGGCTGCCACTGACGTGGATATTTTTTGATATTTTTATTTTTTTAAATAAATATTTTGATTTTTTCTTCTTTTTCTTTTCTCAATCATTAAAAAATTTAATTATTTAAAAATATTCAAAAAATATTCAAAAATATCCACGTCAGCGCCAGCCGTACCACGTATGACAATCGATGTCCACGTTAGTGAATTTTCGGCCAAAATTGGCTGGATTGACTCAATTAACATAAATGCAAAATATTTAGGATTGAATTGGCACCAATGCAAAAGGTTTAAGATTGAATTAACACCAATAAAAGGTTTATGACTGAATTGGCACTAATGCAAAAGGTTTAGGACTAAATTGACACCAATAAAAGGTTCAGGACTGAATTAGCACCAATAAAAGGTTTAGGGCTGAATGGCACCAATGTAAGAGGATAATGATTTTTTTTGACATTTTTCCCCTAAATCTGACATGATTCAATCCCATATCAATAGGAAAACTATTAGATCACTTAATATATTCCAGATTATAGATGGTGCTAGACCTGTCAAAGTGGGTTATAGATCTATTTCTTAACCTATATTTGATGAACTGAGTTGTTATATGAGCTAATTATATTCCGTAAATGGGTCATAAATGGGTTTAGAATGGTGAAACCCGAAATAACATGGGTGTTAAACGGGTTTACAACTTACTTAGACCTAATATGCCTCCATGACTCTCTCTCACTCCCATTCGATCTCGCGCTTGCTTACTCCGTACTCTCCTCAATTTAGGTATTAATTCTCGTATATTAGATTAATTATAGAAGTGTTTTAGCAATATTAGTCGGGTCAGGTCGGTTTGGGTATGATTTTTTAAATTTGTATTATATAGAAATGGTTTAATTTGGGTCAAATCATTTTCGATTCAACCCTATCCGTTTGATGGGTCTAGATGGCGCCATCTTCCACATACTAAGTTGAATCATCCTAAGTTGCAAACATACGTGTACATAAGCGGAGTGCAACACTTCTTACGTGCAATTTGTTGAGATGGCGAAACATGAAATGTATATATAATCAAAGGAAACATAATTTTTGTACACATGGAAAATGATGGATCGAGAGGTACTCCCAACTAATATGCTGAAAGGCAGGATCGTGATTATGCAAACCCCACATAAATTGTAAAATGAAAATGATGTAAACATGCAAATCCGACATAAATTATACGGAAATCACTGATGTTGCTGTCGTTGTCTTCTTGATACCGACAAATTAAACGTGAGAAACGCCATTCCCGTGGAGGAGCTTTTCTGTAATAAAATCCAAAATCAAATATAGCTTTCAATCTCAGTAATTTTGTAATGTTGCTCTGTCGTTGTCCTCTCGACAGTTATTTCATGTTTTGTCAAGTGATTTGTTATTTTTGGTCTGTGCTGTATTATAAAACATGAAATAACTGTCGGTAGACAAATGGGTGGATTCCTAAATCCTACTTCATCTCTCGATTTTAATTCGAGTCTTCTCTGATTTTTGTTTTTAAGACGGACTTGTCAAATAAAGATAAAGTCTCGAAATATTTCCTATTTCCAGACATAGATGTCAATTTTTGGCATAAAACCGAAACGATGTTTGTTCAATTTTTGAGCTAAACTTTTTTTTGGTCAATTCAGTCATAAACCTTTTGTATTTATGCTAATTCAGTCCATTTGGCCAGTTAGCGCTCACATGGACAATTTTCAATAACATTTTAATATTTTTAATATTTTTTAATTATTCTCTTATGTTCTTTTAATAACTTTATTTCCCGTCTTTCATTTTTTATTTTTGTTAGGTTTGACAGTTGGCCGCCGACCACTGAGCGAGGGCTGGGAAGCCTCGTCAGCTGCTGCGAGGGTCGCGACGCTCGGCCAGCTACGAGTGATATGATTGAATTGGCACAATTGCAGTAAGATTAAAACGTTTTTAGTAATTTTTCCCAAATAAAGAGATCTCAGCATGCATTAAACAGTGTATCAATTCCGATTGAACCAAAATTTGTGGTTCTTTGTTTGCTCTGTCAATTATAATTTACAATCTCAATTTGATTTGATCCTGCTGCTGTATCTTCAATCTTAGGAAAGACCTTATGGAATATTTTGGGAGAAATTGTTCATTCAATCTTAAATCCATTATACAAATACCAATTCAATCCTAAACTTTTTAAATTTTGCCAATTTAATCCTTCAATCTTTGCGCGAGACTCCAATGTAGTCCTTGCTGATGTGACAATTTAGTAATCGCTAGCCGTCCTATGTGGCTCGCTGTCCTACGTGGCTCATCGCCACGTCAGTGATTTCCTACAAAAATTGCCCGGAATAACTATATTGAAGTTTCGCGCAAAAGTTGAAAGACTAAATCGAAAACATTTAAAAAGTTTTGGACTAAATTGATATCATTTTCAAACCTTTTGGCGAATTGATGCTGCTCTCAGTAAACACACGTGATGGGCGGTTCAACAGTTGATTTTCACGCGTTGCGTAATAATACCAACAAAATCCATAAAAGATGTAATTAAATCAAGCAAGATCCCTTATGCGAGCCACCTATTTCCAAAACCGACCAGCCGTTTGGACTCCCGCGTGGACGTTGGCCCTTACGATGGTCCGAAAACTCGTGTACTGGATAATTATTTTTCTATAGTTTGACCAGAATTTGATTGGTCAGCTTCCCCATATTTTTCTCATTTCTTGTAAGGTCGGACATGCCAGCTTCCTTGCGTGGCCTCCAAGAAACTAATTTGAAAATGACTCATTGACAATGCTAATTCGTGATGAAAATAATGGCTTGTTTCTCTAGGGTTTTGACATTGTTAGAAATTAAAAAAGGTCACGATTATGAGGAATGGTAGATGCTCTCTTAAAGATCTTGTCACCGATTTCCCTTATATGGCTAATTATAGAGCCTGACATGATGAGTAAATTTTGTATGCGAAAGACCATGAAAATACATGGAAATTTCGCTTCGTAATTGGTTGGATGAGTTGTTTTCGATTCGGCGATACTAGCTCTTAAGAGATTCACTATGAACTTTTGTTATTGTTATTTATTGTCTTAATTTTGACCGATACTGTCGGTTATTGAAGAAAGTAGATGGAAGAGTGCTCCCAAAACACATGTTAAGTAAAGACTAAAGAAAACTAGGCAGTTTCACCGCATAATGTTCTTCATGTTGTGTGCAATCTCTACTTTGAATGTCGAGGTACTTTTTTTTATTAAGTATGGTTAATCAGTGCTTCAAAAGCACTCGTTAACAGATCGAAATAAAAGTGTTGGAAGAATCGAACTTTTATTTTTAACAGATTACACCTAACAAAAACAACACTTACGTAAAATCCCTGTGCAACCACGTTACACGTATCACCAGCCAGTTGCCACTAGTTAGCAACGTTTAAATTTTTGTCTTTCCAATATAGCTAATAGCTGTGGACCCTTTTGGAGACAATCATGGGTTAGACTAAAGTGCAAATTGAAATCGTCTTTTCATAGTTTTGAGAACATGGGTAGGTGAATGTAAACAACCAATATATAGAAATCACAACAAGAGCGGGACTTGATCTACGTTATAGATTAGTTAAAACATGTTTTCTCTTTGGTAACTTCACATGCCTGGTAGGGCTAATGAAACGAAAAAATTATTAAAAAAGTCTTAAATCAATTGCAATTGTGTTAATTTGGTTATAATTTTTTTTTTTGTCAATTGAGTCCTAATCCTTTTTCATTTGTACCAATTCAGTCTATCCGGCTAATTTTGGCCAAAAATCGCAGACATGGACGTCGATCGTTTTACATGGCATGGCCAGCGCTCATGTGGATAATTTTTAGTAATATGTTAATATTTTCTCGAAATTTTTAATTTTTAATTTTTAATTTTTAATTTCAATTTTTCCTTTTCCTTTTTCTTTCTTCTTTTTTCTTCCCTTCCTTCTTTCTCCAGTCGGTCGCTGGACCTCGCCGGCCTCTGGCGAAGCTCGTCCTCGTCGCCCACTGGTGAAGTCGACCTTGTCGGCCCTCACCTCTGGTCGGTTGCTAGAGGAAGAAGGAAAGGAAGAAAAAAAGAAAGAGAAAGAAAAGAAAAGAAATAATAAAAAGTTAAATGTATTAAAATACTATTAAAAAATGGACAAGTTAGCGATAGCCGCGCCACATAGCACGTTCGGCGTCCATGTCAGTGATTTTCGATCAAAATTGGCCGGATAGACTGGATTGGTACAAATGCAAAAGGTTTAAGGCTTAATTGGCAAAAGAAAAAAATTATAACTGAATTGACATAATTATTATACATTTATGATTATTATTTTTTTGATAATTCTCCCCGTGAAACTCTCAGAGGGAATGCAACTCATGCTCCTGATCCCTCTGCTCCCAAGACAAGTCATGTATCAAGTCAAGCTTCTGAAGCTTCTACAACTCAAGAATCTGCAAAGTCATGCTCCACCCCTAACTTCCACCTGGACTGAACTGTGCTCAACTTTCTAATTGTTCCTTCTTGTGTTGAAAATTCCATTTGGTTGAAACCCAGAAAATGGGGAAACAAAGAAATTCACTGTGCCCACGTTTTCTTTTAGGCTAGAAAGAGCCAAAAGGTCAAACCGTGTCTCTCCAAGCTGCCTTTTCTTACATTATGGAGCTTGTCTTTTCATTTTCTAAATACAAAAAATTTATACCAAAAAAAAACAAAAAATTATTTTCAAAACCCGACATCTTAGAAGTTTCCAAATCCGGAGCAGCATCTGATTAGATTAGCCAAAATCTCCGTCTCCTTCGTCCTCTATAAAGGCCACCTCTCCTTCTCCATTTCTCTGCACATCGATTTCACGTATCTAGTATCTATAACAAGAAAGACACTCACAGACACAGACACACTCTTTCTCTCTCAGACACTCTCATTTCAAGAATCAGACACCGGCAAATAGTCCCAAACAGGTTTCTTGGCTCGAAAATGAAGGCGACACCAGAGAAAAGGTACGCCCTTCTGCTCGCAGCAAGGGACTCCGACTACGTCAAGAAAGTCTATGGCGGGTACTTCAACGTGTTCGTCGCGGCCTTCGGAGAGGAAGGCGAAAGGTGGGACCTTTACCGGGTCGTGGATGGGGAGTTCCCGGACATGGACGAGCTCCACAAGTACGAAGGCTTCGTCGTCAGCGGGAGCCCTTTCGACGCCTATGGCAGCGACTGCTGGATCCTCAAGCTCTGCCTCCTCTTGCAAACTCTCGACGCCATGGACAAGAAGATCCTCGGGATTTGCTTCGGCCACCAGGTAAGATACATGTAACCCGTTAATCCCAATTGAATCTCGATTGTATTGAAGCCAAACATTCATGTGTAGTCATCTGTGTCAGTTGCTGAAGTGGGGCTTTCTTGAAATGGGTTTCTGCTGCAGGTGTTGTGCAGAGCACTGGGTGGCAAAGTTGGGAAAGCCTACACAGGGTGGGACATTGGGCTGAGGAAGGTGAGGATTGTGAAGGATTTGTTCCCATGTGGGTATTTGAATGAGATGGATGATATCCCGCCAGCTCTGTCCATTATTGAGTGCCATCAAGATGAGGTCTGGGAGGTCCCAACCGGTGCTGAAGTCATTGCATTCTCCGAGAAGACCGGCGTCGAGATGTTCGCCCTTGGCGATCACATTCTCGGTATTCAGGGCCACCCTGAGTACACCAAAGACATTCTCTTCAATCTCATCGACCGCCTTCTTAACAACGACTGCATCGAGGTAATTGGTCAACTGCTTCACTAACGAATACCCTTTCTCTTCATTTCGATGTATGAACAACAATTTCCGTGCTTTGCTCACTAGTCTGGTGTTGCTGTGACTTTTGCAGAAAGGTTTCGCTGAAGATGCCAAGTTCGCATTAGAGATGGCCGAGCCGGATCGGAAATGCTGGGAAAGGATCTGCAGAAACTTCCTCAAAGGAAGATAGAACGATTGCTTACAGTTCTTTTTCTCTTTTGTTTGGTTAAATTTTTGTTTCCTTTTGTGACTCCATTGCTGACCAAACGTGGTCGGAAGAAACAATTTACGAGCCTCAGTTCATGTAGTAAATATATACACGTCTACTAACGACCGGGTTTTACATACTTGCCCGAACAAATGTCAGTTATTGACACAACCTTTTGTTCGTTCGGCCGTTTATTCAAGATGATCTAAAGTAGATCGACTTCTTAAGTTCCTCTGTTCTTTATTTTAGAGAAATTGAAGATTTAAACTTCGCCCACACCGACTAATTAATACGACGCACCCATGTGATTCGAGATTCTATTTAATATGTTTGTCCCTTGTCCAACCTTGTAATTCTGATTCTTAGATGATATAAGCGAATCTTTACGCCTTCATGTGGATGTAAGGATAAATTCATATCAAATCTAGAAAAGTTAACCCTGGAATCCTATTCCTAAGAATAAGTGAACAAGAAGTTGATAGAAGAGTGTAGGTTGGAGAGCAAGGGTATTATGCCTTCTGCATCATTTTTCTTATGAAGCTTTTTCTATGCAAATATGAAAGATATCAACCACCACAAGGCTTCAGACTGAATTGGGTAAATATCACGAGATCCTGCTGTTCGAGATCGAGTGATTTGAAAGAGTAAATCTACAGATTTCACAACATATATTTATCATACAATATAAAACATGATTCAGCATAGACTATGATGCTAAGGTTTTGTCTGTCTTGTGAGCTAAAATGAGCCAGATGAGAGTGATCAACTCTCCACCTCGCCGAAGTTGGTCCGCGTGGTGCGACAGTCGGCAGTTCTTGGCGGCGGAAAAGAGCATCTCCATCCAGAAACTCTCTATTACCTGCCATTTGTCTCTCCGGTTCAACAACAGCCGGGCAAGGCTTTTTGAATCGGATATCACGTCCCATTGCGATGTTATTCTCGCACCGGGATCTTGCCTCAAGCTTGGTGAAGGGGGCCTAGCCAGAATTCTCCGAGCTAATTCCTCTTCTGTTTTTATTGAAGCTTCACCTTCCAGGATTGACTTGATCTCACAGCAAGCATGAGCAAAGACGATATCTCCCGTGATGACCGATAACATGTTAGGATGAATAGCTAGAAGGTAGACCATATAACCTGAAATCAATTTGCTTAGATGGGAAAAATCGGCGTTGCTCTGATGGTAGCATATATTTGTTGCAATGTGCCATACGACAATGCACTTATCAAACCCCTTTTGCACACTCCATCTGAGTTCATCTGTTCTAGTAAATCTATCGAAAGTACACTCCGCTCTTCGGCTGAACAGATGCGAGGCGCTTATTTCGGAACTTCGCAATTCTTCCAGCAATTTCACCTTTTCAGATAAGGGGAAGCAAACGGGTCCCATTCTATTAAGCCTCCAGTTCCTTTCGATGTATTCTTGAATGCCGAAACACTTCAAGAATTTGATGTACCTTGTCCAATCATCTTGAAGACAGTAGGTAAGCAGATTGAACTGATCCAGCTTGTTCGACCAACGTCTCCACCGCTGCGCAGATCTAGGTGCTAGGCTTCGTAAGAAAGGCAGCACGAGCGGCCATTTATGACGTTTAGCCATCTTTACGATCGCCCAATCTGAAAAGGGTAATAGTAGGATCTGATACATTTCTATAAGGAAAGTGACTGTAAGAACAGAAAAGGTGAAGTTGGTATATGCCGAAACATTTTGAGGCAGAGTCCTTGCTAAAATTCTGAATGCACACAGCGTAACGAATAGCCAAAAGAAACTCACGAACCGGACAAATAAACCCAGCTTGGTGTAAATTGTCGGTGCCTTGGTGTAAAGCACATCGTACATGAATCCAAGCTCCATCTCTGTTACTTTGAAGGCATCTTCGAACGAGGACTGGTCGATCGAGAGCTGGACATCTGATACATAGTCAGGATGATAAATCCAGTTTTCCAGGTGCGGTTTCAAGCAATGGAAGCGATAATAAGCCTTGACAAGCAACTTGAGACCGTGGATTTCCTCCGGCAAGTCTCTCAAGAAACGAGGAATATCTGGTGCACTTTCTTTCCCGGTAGTGCCGATGTTCCAGCCGAGAGCGAACTTGAGAGCCCATACACCTTCCCCGTACTTGACTATGCCGGCCACAAACATTGGGAAGTACAAGAATACAAAGCTGGAGTAACTCCAGCATCTGATAAGAACTCCAGTGACAACAGCCACTACAATGACCATATTCAGAACCTGTCTCCAACCCAATCGGTTGTCCTCCATCGAGTAGGCAGTGATATTGTCCGGATACCCGAGCTGCAGCAGAAGTAATGGGGCTAAGAATGCCTTGAGTTCGATGCTGGGATCGGGTTGAGCAGGATCGGTGACTCGTAGTCCCGTGAGCTTGCCAAGAGAGTATGGTACAACTTCTGTGGCAAACAAGTATATGACCCAGAAAAACGTCCTCATCACTATGCCGGCGCATCCGGTTACATACCGTCGGTGGTTCCCAAAGAGGAGGACCGCTTGGAAGGAAATGCTTCCGATCACGAGTACTTGGATCCCCCATGCATCCCATAAGTTCATCATATCCTCCCTCGCCACTAATACCGGCTTGGGAATCCAATTGAAATTAGCCATTATATCCTGGGATTGTCCTAGAAATAAGGAAACAGAGCTATTCTTTCTTGAGATCTATTACCACATCAAGATCCTCACTACTTTGTAGTTTGTACTGCCAGAGAGTCAGGTATGATTAGCAGTTTTTTCTCAGCAATTAGCAAATTCTCTTAGATGGCTGCAATCACTCTGAGTCTGAGCTCACTTGGCAAAAACTTAGTCTAACATGATAGTTTTGCTAAGTTTTTCTCGTAATTAGCAAATTCTTGCAGTGATTCGGCTTAGATATTTTAAACAAGTGGGGCCGGGTCGGTTTTGGGTGGATCGAAAATGGGTTTGATTCAAATTGACTTATTTAACTTATATTGACCCCGTTTTATGTAATACAATTTTAAAGATTGATGCACGACCCGCACCCAACCAAACTCGAGCTCCAATCCTTAACAAAATTTCCCCTTAAATATGGAAAATAGCATATTAACTTATGAATATAAGCTAATTTAACAGAACAGACCGATGCACCACATAAACTTACACTCATGTAACCACTAAAAGATCTAAAGATACTTTAAAATTTGGAAATACTCAGATCCATCGAGACTTGTAACATTAAGAGGAACAATATTGAAGCGTACCAATTACCAACATTGGAAGAACAAGCTCTTCTACAAACTCTGTGTCAACTTTACATAGAAAAAATAAAATAAAAAATACAGGAGATGCTACTACTATTTCTGTACAACGAGGTTTAATTATCTTTCCCATAATTGAAACATATAAATTCACTCATGAACTTCTCCTGGTCTCCCATAGTACTGTCATTTCGTGTTTTAATTGTTCTTTCCTATTTTAGGATTTACTTATTTTCCTTGTTAGATTGACGTCGCCATGAAAAAAGCTCATACTAACCGAAGACAAAAGAAAATCATCTCCCAAAGACCTTTTGGATCATTCATTCATACGCGTCCGAGACTCTGAGACATAAACTTGTAGCAAATAACCAAAGACGAAGTGGTATCGAAGTATATTTGCTAATCTTCTTTGTATTTAAATGAACCCAAACCCATCAAGACCAATTCGATTAAACTCTAACCTTTTAAAACCCGCTTTCACCCAATCTTTCAATAATTTAAACAACCAAACACAATGTAGGTTTAAAAATACGAGTCAAAAAATGGGTCCATGACCTATTTTGATATCTCTAGTTCAGCTGAGTTTGAGCCTCATGTTGGGCGAGCCATTTGAAAGTCAAATGAAAAGGAGTACCGAGCAAGAATTACAACTCTAAGATGATCAAGAAAAATAACCGCAAGGCAATCAATCAACAAGAAGGGGAAATAATCAGAGCTGAAACCTGAAAAGATCAACTGGGTTGGCCTGACTCCAATGATTTAAGTATATGTCTTCAATAAATCCTCATCCCAATGCTCAAGAATCCGAAAATGTATGGAGGAACTTGTAAGATCAAATGTCGTTCAAAGTCCAAAACGACATTGTGGCTTTATTTATAGAGAGTAAAGACAAGACTATAACCAGGAAGCAAGGAACTCTTATGTGTCAAAAGAACTATATTTTATCTGCTTTTGCAATTGTTCCACCTGCTTTTTGACAACGTTCCTTACTTCGATTCGTTTAAACTTCAGCATTTTTTTTTTCTCTTTTAGCCGGCAATTCAGATTGGTTGTCGTCCCTCGTGATTCCCAAGAGTGATTCCTGAAAAGGAAGACACTGTTCGCTTCAGACCATATTTAGTAAGTACTTGCAACGTCCGCATGAGACAACGTGATGGAATGATACTTCACTTGAGTTTGTAGTTTTGTATAAACTTTGCTTAATGGCATTTGTTATTGGGGATGGTATTTTATAATGCAACTCAATGACATCACTCGAGCAAGACACAAAATGCCACACAATGACATCACTCGAGCATGTTGCGAAATTAGTAGGCATGGGTTGAGGTTAATCACGTTCGAATCAATTTCGTGTCAATCCGACAAACTCGATCAATAATCATTTTTTGTTCGTGTCCAACCTACCAGTCATAAAAATTGACCCGCATAACTCGTTTACATTAATGGGTTAGTGCTGAAACGACTTGTTTGTGATGCGTATAGACACAATTTGCTAAAAGATTTTTTTTTTTCATGTTTTTCTCTATCAAGATATTAGATTGATGATATTTCATTGACAATGAGTATGTTGTCTAATTTGAATGGATAATACTTCGTTGACCCATCATAATAATTAGTAAATAGATGTTATGAAACATCAAGGATTTTCGTGTTAGGATTGTGTCAGTGGGTTGATTTCGTGTCACGGTTGGTCATGCAATCGTGTCGACTCACCAACCTATTTATTTAATTGTGTTACACGGATCTTTTTGTTTTAACCCATCAATTTTTTGGGTCGTGTTTGTGTCACATAGGTCCCTATGGTTAACTAATTGTGTTGGTTTGAGTTGATCTATCTTGTAGTATGCCTTTGTGTCGACACGGTACGAGCATGAACACGAATTGTCACCCTTATCAATAGATCTGACAAAATGGGTTATATACAGATTTCTTAACCTATATTTTGATTGGCTAAGTCATTGTATGAGTTAGTTATGTTCAGAAAATGTGTTATAAATAGGTTTAGAATGACAAAATCCAAAATAGAATATGGGTCCACAGTTTGCCCAAACACAACCCACCTTTATTACTCTCTCTTCACTCTCTAGAAAAAATAATGGACTTCTACATTGTTTCAAGTTCAGAGAAGTCTTGGTGGGCCCGCAAGATGGGCTCGACTTCACCCTTATTAAAAATATTAAGACGGCTTCTTTTTTTCCTCATTATTTTTTTATTTTTATTAATCATGTAAGCTTCTTCTAGTTGTTGAAGTATAGCTTTCCTTGATTGCATTTTGTATTGTTATTTTTACATAATACTCAATCTTAGTTCTTGGCAGTTGTCATTGCAATCCATGGTTAGCATAAATCATCTTCTTCAATATCTTTCGTTCCATTTACTTTCAATTTTAATTCCTCCACGTTATTTATTGCGACAATTTTATAAATCCACTACCAAGTACTAACTTTCTCTTACTCTTTATTGTGAATCAACATACGAATTGAAAATTTTATACAATGTTGAAAGCCAATTGTTTAGGGCGTGCATGGTAACACTTATGGAAATGGATTTCTGCTCTTTATGAAGTAGAAATCCATTTGGTAATGCAACTTCTGAAGCAGAAATCTATTTGATTACGCAACATTACATTACTACTTCTTAAGTTATTTTTGAGCAAATTCCAGAAGTTAAAAAAAGTTATTTCTTTTTTAGAAGTAGAAATCTCTCAACATCAATATCTCTCTCACTTCGGTCTCTTTTTTATTTTCAACGCCTCTCTCTCCAAACCACGCCTCCGCCGTTGTTGCCCACTGCTGCCCACTACCGACCTTCGTCGGCCGTCGCCGCCGCCAGCCGTCGACCACTGCCCCTTGGCCGCTGTCGCCTACCACCGCCTGCCGCTGCACTGTGGCGGCGACCTCCGCCAACCATCGTCACCCGCAGTCGACCAACAACCACCGCCGCACTGTCGCCGCGACCACCGCCAACCTTCACCAACCGTCGCCGACCACCGCCTCACCACCATCGCGACCACTGCCGACCGCCGCCGCCCGACGCTGCACCCCGCGCCAATCGCCGCCGTTGCTTATCGCCATCGCCGCTGCCAAGTCGCCGTCTAAGGCTACTGGAGTAAAAAATAAATAACAATTTTTTATTTTTAAAAAGTAAATAATATTTTTAATAAAAATTATTTTTAAAAGAAAAAAAATTTAAAATGAAGTAGAAATTTTTCGGTCGCCGAAGATTATTTTTCGTAGAAGATTTTGTGTTAGTAATGTTCCAGAAGTAGAAATTTTAAACTGTTACCAAACGAAATTTCTCTGATCAGAAATCGACTTCTAGAGCAAAAGTAGAAAAATCAACTTCTACTTCTGAGTGGAAGTAGAATAATCAACTTCTGGCCAGAAGTTAATTTCTGAAGTAGAAGTATTGCCATGCGCGCCCTTAGGCCAGAAGTTAATTTTTGAAGCAAAAGTGTTGCCATGCGCGCCCTTAGCATCTTATAGTCGAAATATCGATTTTATCCAAGTAACATATACACATGAAGAGTTTAAAGTGGGTTAACTAGGTGAATACAAATTTTTATAGGTTGGATTTATGAAAGTATATTAGTAAATGGGTTAGGTGGGGTATGGGTTGAGTACGGTTTGGGTCGGATATGGGTTAGTAAATTTTGTGTTGTACATAAATGGATCAATTTGGGTCGGACTATTTTCGACCCAACGCAAACCCGACCCGATTCACCCATTTGACGGCCCTACTTATTGGTAAGATTAGATTGTAAGTTAACAAGGTAAGAAGATGCTTTATGGTAATAATGCCCAAGCATATTAATTGACTCATCCTTTCGACTAATGACTCATTTCCAAAAGTGACAGATACCTAAATGTCCGTCGATTGAATGCGTAATTTTTGTTCGTGGACACTGTACGAGTAGGCTTTGCGTGCCAATAAGGTTCTTGAATGAAAGGAGATTTAGTAGTTTGATCTCCTTCTGTTTATTCATAGTCGGATCAAGCAATTGCTCTTATGAATAATTGTGTTAATCATTAAGTTTGTTGGCTCCTAAAAAAACAAAGACCTTCAGTTTGAGAGGAATTTATCAAGAAGTCTTAAATCTATTGCCTTTGTATCAATTCAGTATTAAATCTTTTAATTTGGCCTATTTAGTCCTAAACCTTTTGATAGTTTTAGCAATGTGGTCCATCCGGTCAATTTTGGCCAAAAAATCGCAAGTGTGAATAATGATCGTCCTACTTGGCATAGTCGGCACACACATAGATAATTTTTAAATATTTTTAAAAAAATCTGAATTTTTATTCCTTTTTTTTTTCCATTCTTTTTCTTTAACTTTTCCTTTTTACCGGTGGCCGGTCCCATGCTATGGCCGGCAAGGGGTGGTCTCTGTGGAGCTTTTGGTCGTGAATGTGTTCTCGATGTGTATCATGAGGAGAATAAATTACTTGCTTGTAACTTTTCTTTTTTTTCTTTCGAAACTTAATTACTTTAGTTTAGTTTATGTTTCGGTTAAGGAACTTTTGCAGGCTCCTCAATTAATTTATTGTTCCTTCCTCCTGGGAGCATGAAGGAATATATATTTTTCCAGCAATTGTTTTGAAATGACCAATAAGCTCTCTAAAATATGTTTCCTATTGTTGCGTGGCTATCTTATAAGCGAAGCAAACCTCACCGTATCTTTTTTAAGTAGGGGTGAGGGATTTCAACTTCCGTGAAGTTTCGACTTGGAACTTGGAACCTGAAACCTAGAACCTACCCTATCACAGGTTCTACCTAAGTTTCATCTGTATTCTTAATTAAACGGTTGCAGTGAATCATCACCTTTAGTGACTACAATTTGCTGTTACAATCTATCAACAACAACTCATATTTAGTCACACGAATAAATATGATACATTAACAAAGTAAGTCTTAGTAATAAATATCGCCGAAAATGGAAGTTCAGACTAGTGGTTTCAGATTACACACTCATTATCGGATGACATGGAATACCACAGGATCGCGCGAAGACATATACCAAGAAAGTACAAAAACTTGTTACAGCTTACAAATTCTAGGTTCCACCTATCTGGAATCTAGAATCTACCCATCGGAACAGATTCCCCAATTTTTGAAACTTGGAACCTACCATACATAACTTGAAACCTGAAATTGGATCTTCTCCAATGGTTCCGGTTCCACCCTGGAACCATGCTCAACCCTATTTTCAAGCATTTTATTAGCATTTCCAAGAGTGCGAATAATTATTTCGGAAAAAAATAATTAAAGAAGTAAAAAACGACATTATATTTAGTTCCAATCACTCCCTTCGGCGCAAGTTAATGGAATGGCGAGAAGCAAAAGGTGTGACGCCTTCTGAGGCCATGCATTTCCAGCCTTCTTTTACTAGGAGATCATGAAGCGGATTGTTTTTTTTTTTTTTGGGTCTGGAAAACAGAAGAAGAAGCGGATTGTTCTAAAAGTTTAGATTTTTATGTTTCACGAAACATGATCAATGAGAAAAAGAAAATCTAATTGCAACATAGATATCAGACAAAAGTGGCTCTAATAACATCTCAAACGACCGACCCAATTTTAACGTTGTGTCAGAAAGCTGAGTTTATCTTTTTCACCAATGTCAGAAACGTGATTTGAAAACCTATAGGTTGCAATTCCTCTCTACTTTGCCGTTTGATTATACAAATAGGAGAATTGCTGGATATTTGTCAATAATTTCTATTAACATTACTCGAGGTCTGCATTTTACCACTCAACCAACGCCTTGGGGCATAGTGCTTGTAACTAGGGGGAATTTGGCCAGCAAGCTGATTACAAGCACTGTGCGAAGCACATGCCATCCAAGCTGGAGATTTCTCTCCTATAGGGGCCTCCGCCGCCTGTCCCTATTAACATTACTTGAGGTCCTCGTTTTACCACTCAACCAATGCCTTGGGGATTTTGGTAATAAAGTTCATTGATCACGCTAGTCCAATTCAAAACATGTTATGCAGCAGTTGACGGAGAAATCCATCATATTCTAAATTGGGTCACTAATTGCAAAACAACAGCATTAGATATAGCAAAAAATCTTGTTGAAACTCTTTTACTAAGTGATGTGACAATATTCTATTGGTTGGTTAAACAAGCGGGTTAATACCATGAAAAACTTAAATTGGTACACTTGTAACAAATTTATCCCAAACTATTTTTTTGACTACCAAAACCCCAAACTGTCCAAACTAATTTTTTTTGACCATTAAAAATCCCAAACTGATACACATGTTACATATTTACCATTCGTTAGTTCCGATTAAATCGGGTTAATATCACGAGAAACCCCGAACGGATGCATTGTGATAAATAGAGGGTAAAAATCCCAAACTAGTACACTCGTCAACTGGCACGTGTCATCCAACTCAACAATTTGATGGTAAAATGTAACGAAAAACTAACATAGAATAAATTTGTAACCAATGTATCAGTTTGGGGGTAAAATTATCACATGCGTATCAGTTTGAGATTTTTTGTGGTATTAACCCTAAACATACTAACTGTTTGATATATGGATCTCAATTAGTTTCAACATCCAATAAAAAAAATGATCACATCACTTAGTAAATGAGTTTTAGTAAGATTTCTTGGAACTTAAAGAATTTCTCATTGCAAATTTTGTGAAGAGTAATATGTATGTCTGTGCGTGATGGGGAAGGTCTAGGTTTTTAAACTAAAGAGTCCATTAGCACAATTAAAAGCAACGAATCAAAAGTTCTTTTGTGATAATTTCAAGTTGTTTGTCATCTTCAAAATGTATTTTTTTTTTTGTATCAATTCTAAGCGTATTTTTATTCTTAATGTATTCTTTAGGGATAATTTTTTTATTATAATTTATAAAAATTATCAACGTCAGTGCCTGCCGGCCGTCCTACGTGGCACTACCGGTGTCCACGTCGGTTTCTGGCTAAAACTGATCAGATGGATTCAATTGGCAAAATTTGAAAAGGTTTATGACTTAATTGAAAAAATTAAAACGTTTAGGACTGAATTGGTCAGAGTGCAATATGTTTAAAACTTTTTGAACGATTTTCCCTTTCCAAGGAACACTCTTCGTTGGTCTTCTCAAGCCATACATTATTCTGTCCAAGATCAACTCATAACCCATTCAATATAACACCAAATTCAACCTTTTTAGTTAAAGATTTCCATTTTTCGGGTGAAACGGAAGTATATAGGACCCTTTAGTGGCTACTGTCTGCCCGGAGATTGAGAGGTATTTCTAGTGAATATGCCGAGCAATAGTGAGAGCAGGATCGATTAACGTTTTGTAATCCCACAAAAATTGAAAATCCTGTAGACGTGCAAATGATTCGGAAAATTCCAAAAAAAGTCCTAAAACTATGGCAATTTTTTTTTTGTCAATTGAGTCCTAAACCTTTTAATTTTTTTTTTCAATTGAGTCCATCTAGTCAATTTTGGCCAAAAATTAATGACATTGATACCGTCTGTCCTACGTAGCACTGTCGCCGCTGACTTGATAGGGGAGCATGCTTATGTTTTTTCCTTTGATTTTACAGGCGAGATCTCTGCGTGCGTAGAATATTAACTTTGACGCATCTGAGGAGAGAAAAATTCTAAATGTCTCGGTAATCTTATGGGTCACAAAAATGAATGTTGTGATTTGTGATCCACAACTGTTAATCAAGATGTTGTTGTTATTTGCACAGATAAAGAAGGAAATTTTAAATGGGGAGCAGGTTTCAAAGGGTTAGCAATATATAGAATTTGATTCGATGTATACAGCCACCAATGCTTGCCAGAATTTAAATGTAAGCCTTTCTATTACTGTTTTGTAATTTGCTCGTAATATATTTGTCTTCTCCCAAGGGAACCATCTTAGATGTACATGCGCTTATTTTACAATCTTGCCAACCGGTTGAAGTTCAACCACATTGTTTGTGGGCAACCTTGCTCCCGTGGCCACTGAGCAAGATATAAGGAAGATCCTTAGCCCATTTGGGATGGTAATTTTCTTTCCTCTTGTTGTCTTCTTAATGGATTAATTGAATGTGTAACTCAGTTGTTTACCGAAACTTGATGTGATTTGTGATAGATTAAGAGTTTGATGCTGCCAAGCGGCCTTTGGGAACACAAAGACGTCATGGATTTTTGGAGGACGCCACAGAGTAGGAGGCCCATGGTGCTCTGCAAAGGCTGGGTAAAACCTATTCGTTTGGACAGTGTTTGGTAAGTTATCTTCAATTACTCTGAAATATGTTACATTTTCGCGTTCCTATAAAGTTGAGCTATAGTTGTGTATTCAAGTGATAGAAAGAGCCAAGGAAAAGAGGTCGAGAGAAAGTCAGAATAGTCCGGCCAAGTTAAACAAGAAGAGGAGGATAAATTGAAGTTCAACAGAATAACCGGTTGAATGCAGGTGATAGAATCGCTTGAAGATATAGCATTATAAAGTTGACATCGTTCTTTGGTTGATTAACCATTGTACAGTTTGAATGGTTTCTGCTATCCACTTGTTTTAACATTCTTGAAATAACCTGCTTTTACTTCCACTTTTAGGAGTTCATTTGTTGGTTTTGAGCTCTGCACATTCCAATATAGTATGCCCAAAATGTGATAATGGAGGGGTAACAGTCGAGTGTCATCTTTGCCACTGCCCTTTTGGGTAAATAAGCAAAGTTTAGGCTGATTGAATGCAAGATCTCAGTGACCCTCGCCCAGATCTGGCAAGATTTGGCGAGGGCTTATGGCCTACGAGGACAGCCCTCGCTAGATTGGGCCAGGCTAACCCTCTCCCAGGCGAGGCGGGCCCTCACTTGTGGCTGTCAAGGGCGGCCTCAACTAGGTAGGGCGAGGGTCGCCTAGCCAAGCGAGGAGGCTAGCTACTGGAGAAGGCTGGGCAACAAAACCCAAAAAAAAAAAAAGTTGAATTTTTTTTTTCGAAAACTTAAAGGACGAAAGACCCCTTGACAGGCTAGAAAATTTGGCCAGACGAGAAAGGTCATGAATCTTCTTTGAGACTGACATGGTCACTTCAGGCTCTTTTTTGAAACAATGTCCACTTCAGGTCCTTATTTTGAATTTTCCCTTTTATTCACCTTTGGATCATTCATTCATACGTGTTGGATACTCTCACACATAAACTTGTAGCAAATAACCAAAGAAGAAGTGGTCTCAAAGTATATTTGCTAATCTTCTTTGTATTTAAATGGACCGAAACCCATCAAGACCAATTAGATTAAACTTTAACCTTTTAAAACCCACTTTCAGCCGATCTTTAATTATTTCAAAGAATCCAGATAAAATGTAGTTCTAAAAATACGAGTCAAAAGGGGCCCGTGACCCATTTTGATATCTCTAGGTCAGCTGAGTTTGAGCCATATGTTGGGCGAGCCAATCTGAAAGTCAAATAAAAAAGAGTACCGAGCAAGAATCACAACTCTAAGATAATCAAAAGAAATAACCGCAAGGCAATCAATCAACAAGAAGGGGAAAATAATCAGAGCTGAAACCTGAGAAGATCAACTGGGTTGGCCTGACTCCAATGATTTATGTATGCAACTTCAATAAATCCTCATCCCAATGCTCGAGACTCCAAAAATGCATGGAGGAACTTGTAAGATAAAATGTCGTTCTTAGTCCAAAACGACATTGTGGCTTATTTATTTGAGAAAAGTGTCAAATTCAGTCCTAAACCTATTGCATTAGTGTTAATTCAGTCATAAACCTTTTGTATTGATGCCAATTCAGTCCTAAATCTTTTGCATTTATGCCAATTGAGACAATTCGGCCAATTTTGGCCGGAAATCGCTGA
The DNA here is from genome assembly GCA_029784005.1 of Lenwebbia sp. NSW1173648. Taxonomy (NCBI): domain Eukaryota; kingdom Viridiplantae; phylum Streptophyta; class Magnoliopsida; order Myrtales; family Myrtaceae; genus Lenwebbia; species Lenwebbia sp. NSW1173648. The sequence continues at coordinate 35,211,561 of JARCGZ010000003.1, read as the reverse complement.
CGTGGACTTCGATTGTCCTGCGTGACATGGCTAGCGTTGACGTAGACATTTTTTAAAATTTTTTAAAAATTTTAAAAATCCAAAAAATGTTTAAAAATGTTATTAAAAATATTTAAATAATATTTAAAAAATATCCATGTCAGCGCCAGCCGTGCCACGTAGGAAAATCGACGTCCACGTTAGCGATTTCAATCTAAAATTGATTGGATTGACTCAATTGGCATAAATGCAAAAGGTTTAGGACTGAATTGACACAAATGCAAAAGGTTTAGGACTGAACTGGCACAAAAAAGGTTTAGGACTAAATTGGCACAAATATAATAAGTTTATGACTTTTTTTGACACTTCTCCCTTATTTATAGAGAGTAAAGATAGCACTATAGCCATTAGCCCGGAAGCAAGGAACTCTTATGTGTACAAAAAAGAAAACTATATTTTATCTGCTTTTGCAATTGTTCCATCCGCTTTTTTCGACAGCGTTTCTTACTTCGATTCGTTTAAGAAATTTCAGCATTTTTTTTTTCTAGTTTTAACCGGCAATTCGGATTGGTTGTCATCCCTCGTGATTCCTAGGAGGGATTCCTGAAAAGGAAACACTGTTCGCTTCAAACCATATTTAGTAAGTACTTGCAACGTCCGGATGAGACAACGCGATGGCATGATACTCAACTTGGTTTTGTAGTTTTGTACAAACTTGTCGTATGAGTGGAGTGGACCAGAATTGACCAATATCTGAAAGTTTGTAGATCGAACGCTAAGGATACTAAATCCTTTGTTCTAAATCAATCAACGTGCGAAAACATGCCCAAAAAATACCGAAAAACTTGAATCACTGATCAGACGGAACATCACGAGGACATACCGTAATTGCCACGGATTAAGAGTCGCCTTTGCAGTCTCGAGATTCCTCGCTACAGTCGCGTCGAAAAATGAAATGGAATTTATCGTCTCTTGTTCTCTCTGTTGTCGATACTCAAAAACTGACGGACAGAGAAGATGGGAACCGACGACAATTTTATTAACGTGATATCTTCACGTTTTTGAACTTGATGATAACTGCCTTGTCAGTTATCTTTAGTGGGAAGGAGGAGTGGTTGCCTACATGAGCAGACCACCGTAATCCCCATAAACCCAACAGAATGCGTAATTTTTGTTCATAAATTCGTATGCGGAGGCTTTGCGTGCCAATATGGCTCTTGAATGAAAGGAGATTTTTTTCTAAGTAGTTTGATCTCCTTCTGTTTATTCAATCACGAATATTTGTGTTTATTCTTAATTTTGGTGGCTCCTAGAAATGGCAAAGACCTTCCGTTTGATGTATCCGAAATTGAGCAATTTGTGGTTTCGATCAATATCAGTTTTTCTGGTCGAGAAAAAACTAATTTTATTTAATTAAAGAGTACTAAAGCATAAGGGCCCGACGAAGGGGCATCCAAACAAAGTAAATTCCAAAGGTCATGAGGGGGTTGTCTATCCAGTCCAAGGAAAGAACTTTTTGTGTTTGAGCTTTGGCCGCCCAGTCAGCTGCTTGGTTGGCATTTCTACCTACATGGGCTACAGACGCCTTAGGGAGCCGGCCCAGTAAGTCACGGGCCTCCAAGATGAGTGCGTTAACTTCCCACAAAACCTGATCTGTGCTGTTTATGGCGTGGACCACTTCCAAGCTATCTAACTCAAACTCAAATATTTCAATTCCTCTTTGTTGCACGTGCTTCAGTCCTTCAAGGAGAGCTAGGGCTTCTAACTGCATAATAGACGACGCCGGGACAGATCTGGCGAATCCTCCACGAAGAACCCCCAATTCGTCTCGGATAAGGCACAATATGGCGCCCGTCGGAGACCCCCTCACATAAGCGCCGTCGGTGTTTATCTTCAGAGCACATTGCCTCGGTGGTGTCCAGGCAAGCGGTACATTCCTGTTCGTCGAGATGAAGTTCGTTTCTTTGGGGATCCACTGTTAAATTTATGTCTCGAGTTTTAAATCGTTTGCGGATATAAATTGGTTTGTTAAGCAAAATGGAAATCTTGTAAATATTCAAGATTGACCACGTTGACTTCGTGAACACCAATGTGCTGTGCACTGTACATGGACTTCTTTGGCGGAACGCAGAAAGAGAGGGCTCACATATATTCTCAATTTCGATTTTATCTTGTGGGCCCATAGAGTAATTAAAAGGAAAGATAATAAAAGCTTAGGGTTTGCTTTTATTTGATATCCTGCAGTAGCCGTATATAAAAGGAAAAAGACAAGGAGTCGTACATGAAGCTCTTGACTGAAGCCGCACAAGAAAGAACGTACAGAGAACTTAATCGAAGAGTTCTTTGTTCGGCCGCACGAAGAGCATCTGATGCAGGCGAGATTTGTGCTTCGTGAGTTTGTTTTATATCCAGTTAAGTTGTTTTATCTGAAAGCACTTTAGGTTTTGGGTATAATTTAGGTGCGGGAAACACGAGCGATTGAGTGATTGTAATTCCGATTCTCCGATTATAGTGGATCATTCTTACTGGCTCTCCCCGTGGATGTAGGTACCGATATTCGGACAGAACCACGTAATCTCTGGTGTCATTTATCGTTCCTCGTTATTTTTCTGGGCTTTCGCATTGACTTAATTTGCAAGATCCTATTATTCCGCGTTAATATTACAACAATTGGTATCAGAACTTGGGATCGGATTTCTGGATTGTGATTTGGGGCTTTTGCTTGTCTGATTATTATCTGGATATTTTGTTTATTGCAATTATGTCTGGAGTGAAAGCAGAAATTGAAAAGTTTAACTGGGGAACAACTTTGTGTTGTGGAGTGTTAAGATACGTGCACTATTGACAACTCAAGGTTTAGCCAAGGCATTGGATGGCGAAGATGAGTTGCCGATTTCGATGAAAGAGGCTAATAAGGTAGAGTTATTGGAGAAAGCAAAGAGTATAATACTATTGAATTTATCGGATGAGGTGTTAATAGAAGTGGTCGAGGAGAAAGATGTCGCATCGTTGTGGGCAAAACTTCAAGCCCTCTATGTAACGAAAGGTTTGAACAATCGCTTGTACATGCTGAAAAGGATGTTTCAGTTTAGATATATTGAAGGTACGTCTATCAGATCCCACCTAGATGAATTTAATAAAATCATTATGAATTTGAAGAATGTCGGTAAGACACTTGATGATGAAGAACATGACATGATGTTGTTAGCTTCTTTACCAGAGTCATGGGAGCACTTTACTGATTCACTGCTGCAGGGGCGTACTACGATTACTTCGGAAGAGGTAAAGTCCGCCTTGTTTTCTAAGGAGTGACAGAGAAAGTTGCGAGATGACAGTCTGGCGCAGGATGTAGCGTGGGGACTGATGATTCGAGGTAGAGAGCAATATCGGGGGTCCAGTAGTAGTAGAGGTAAAAGCAGGTCTAAATCACGCTATAGAAAGTCAAGGGACGAGTGAAGTGCTTTGAGTGTCACGAGGAGGGCCACATCAAGAGAGATTGTCCTAAGTTGAGAAATAGAGGTGATAAGCAGAAAGCCACAAGCAGTGTGGCAAACGTTGCTGAGAAGAGCACTAGTGATGCGGAGGCTATTTTATGTGCGACTACATGTTTGTCAGGAGACGAATGGGTGCTAGATTCGGGATGTTCTTATCATATGACGCCTCATAGGAACTGATTTACTACTTACCAGACTGCAGATGGTGGTAGAGTTTTGATGGGGAATAACGCAGCTTGCAAGGTTGTGGGGATAGGGACAGTTCAGATTCGTATGCACGATGGTGTGGTGCGCACATTGACAGACGTGAGGCATGTACCGGAGCCCAAGAAGAAGCTTATTTCTCTGGAGACACTCGATGATATCGGGTGTAGGTACACCGCTGAAGGTGGAGTGCTGAAGATCTCTCGAGGTGCCATGACAGTGATGAAAGGGAAGAAAGTGAGTTCTCTCTATCATCTACTAGGAGAGACCGTGACAGGAGCTGCTGCTGTTTCATCAAGTGAGTCAGATTCTGATTTAACTCAGTTATGGCATATGCGTTTAGGGCACATGAGTGAGGCAGGTATGACGATGCTGAGTGACAAGGGGTTGTTAAAGGGTCAGAAAATAAGTAACTTAGACTTATGTGAGCACTGTATCTTTGGGAAGCAGCGCCGGATTAAGTTTGCTACAGGTATTCATTCGACCAAGCAACCGGCTGAATATATTCATTCAGACGTCTGGGGCCCGTCTCCCGTTCCTTCGAAAGGAGGTGCCCGATATATGCTGACATTTATCGACGATTATTCCAAAAAGGTATGGGTATATTTTCTAAAGCACAAATCTGATGTGTTTGATCGGTTCAAGAAATTTAAGGCATTGATAGAGAAACAGTCAGATAAACAGATTAAGTGCCTGAGAACGATAACGGTATGGAGTTCTGTGGTAAAGATTTTACCGAGTTCTGCGAGAGAGAGGGGATTGTGAGACACCGCACAGTACCTGGGACACCACAGCAGAATGGCATGGCAGAACGGAAGAACAGAACTTTACTTGAGCGGGATCGAAGCATGCTTTCGCATGATGGAATAAGCAAGGAATTTTGGGCCGAAGCAGTGAATATGGCATGTTATTTGATTAATCGATCTCCATCATCTGCTATCGAGTGGAAGACTCCAGAGGAAGTATGGTCGGGGAAACCTGTTGATTACTCCGGATTACGAGTATTCGGATGTCTTGCGTATGCTCATGTTAGTGATGGTAAGCTTGAGCCGAGGTCAAAGAAGTGCATATTTTCTGGGTTATGCACATGAGGTAACAGGCTACCGGCTGTGATGCACTGATCCCAGATCACTCGATTTTCTAATCAGTAGAGACGCGATCTTCGACGAGACTGCAATGCTTCGATAGAGAAGTCCTGAGACACTACCAGCAGAGCAGATAGATCATGGTGTCAGTAGTGAGGTGGAGCTTCAGGTGGAGACTCCGGAGACCTCAAAGGTAACAGAGGTTGAGACTGCAGATGAGGTCGCAGTTCCTGAAGTCGGTGATAATGAACAACCAGCACAGCTGCAGCATAGCATAGCCGCAGATAGACAGAGAAGGCAAATTAAACCACCGATACATTATGCTTATATAGATATTGCTTATGCTTTGACTGTAGGTGATGAGGTGGAGACAGATGAGCCTTCGTCTTACTCTAAGGCGATGGCTAGTAGTGAGTCGTCGCAGTGGCTGGGGGCTATGAGTGAAGAGATGGAATCACTCCATCGAAATCAGACATGGAAGCTAGTTAAAGTACCCAAGAGCCAGAAGATTGTCAGAAGTAAATGGGTTTACAAACGAAAAGAGGGAATTCCTGGTGTGAAGGCAGCGAGGTATAAGGCGAGACTTGTTGCGAAGGGGTATACACAGAGGGAGGGCATTGACTACAACGAGGTGTTTTCTCCTGTGGTAAGACATACTTCTATTCGTGTTTTACTTGCCTTAGTTGCTGCACAGGATCTCGAGTTGGAGCAGCTTGATGTGAAAACAGCGTTTCTTCACTGTGAGTTGGAGGAGCAGATTTACATGAGGCAGCCATAGGGATTTTCTATTCCGGGTAAGGAAGACCATGTTTGTTTACTAAAGAAATCGTTATATGGGTTGAAACAGTCTCCTAGGCAGTGGTATAAGCGTTTTGATGCTTTCATGGCTAGTCAGGACTATTCAAAAATTTAGATGGATAGCTGCGTTTACTTTAGGAGACTGGATGATGGGTCTTTGATATATCTACTGTTATATGTTGATGATATGCTGATAGCAACTAAGAATATGTGTGATATTGATGTGCTGAAAAGGCAGTTGAGTGCTGAATTTGAGATAAAAGATTTAAGTGCTGCAAAGAAAATTTTGGGTATGGAGATTTTGCGTGATAGATTTTGCGTGATAGGACTGCAGGAGTATTACGTTTGTCTCAAAAGAAATATATTGAGAAGATAGTTACACGTTTTAATATGCAGTCAGCGAAGTTTGTGAGTACACCATTAACGAAACACTTTAAACTTTCAGATAAGTTATCACTGCAAACTGAGGAGGAGGAGGAGCATATGTCTCGTGTTCCTAATTCTAGTGCAGTGGGTAGTATTATGTATGCTATGGTATGCACTAGACCTGATATTTCACAGGCGGTGAGTGTAGTCAGTCGCTATATGAAGCGCTCTGGTAATGCTCATTGGGAAGCTATGAAATGGATCCTCAGATATTTGAAGGGATATCAGACGTTGGTATAATATACTGGAGGGACAGTAATGGTAGTGAAACCACTGGTTTTGTGGATTCTGATCATGCATGTGACTTGGATGAGTGCAGGTCTTTAACAGGGTACTTGTTTAAGCTTGCAAGTGGTGCAGTTAGTTGGAAGGCGTCCTTATAGGATTATGTTGCCTTGTCGTCGACTGAAGCAGAGTACATGGCACTTACCTTTATAGCGAAGGAGGCGATATGGTTACAGGGTTTGCTCTTGGACTTTGGGTTAGAACAAAAAAGTGTTGATATACACTGTGATAACCAAGGTGCGATACATCTGGCATATAATCCGATTTATCACGAGCGAACGAAGCATATCAACATTAGGTACCATTTCATCCGAGATGTCTTAGCAAAGGGTAAGGTTGTTGTGAGAAAGATTGCTACAGCAGAGAATCCGATAGACATGATGACTAAGCCTGTTCCTTTGGCAAAGCTCAAGCTATGCTTGAGCACTATTCGCGTTTGTAGAGAGTGAGCGCCCTTCGAGGCGTTGGGAGAGTTAGCATGGATGATGAGCATTGTGACTTGGTTTCAAACATCGAGCCAAGGTAGAGAATTGTTAAATTTATGTCTCGAGTTTTAAATTGTTTGCGAATATAAATTGGTTTGTTAAGGAAAAAGGAAATCTTTTAAATATTCAAGATTGACCACGTTGACTTCGTGAACACCAATGTGCTGTGCACTGTACATGGACTTCTATTGGCGGAACGCAGAAAGAGAGGGCTCACATATATTCTCAATTTCGATTTTATCTTGTGGGCCCATAGAGTAATTAAAAGGAAAGATAATAAAAGCTTAGGGTTTGCTTTTATTTGATAGCCTGCAGTAGCCGCATATAGAAGGAAAAAGACAAGGAGTCGTACATGAAGCTCTTGACTGAAGCCGCACAAGAAAGAACGTACAGAGAACTTAATCGAAGAGTTCTTTGTTCGGCCGCACGAAGAGCGTCTGATGCAGGTGGGATTTGTGCTTCGTGAGTTTGTTTTATATCCAGTTGTTTTTATCTGAAAGCACTTTGGATTTTGGGTATAATTTAGATGCGGGAAACACGATCGATTGAGTGATTGTAATTCCGATTCTCCGATTACAGCGGATTGTTCTTGCTGGCTCTCCCCATGGATGTAGGTACCGATATTTGGGCCGAACCACGTAATCTCTGGTGTCATTTATCGTTCCTCGTTATTTTTCTGGTTTCGCATTGACTTAATTTGCAAGATCATGTTATTCCGCGTTAATATTACAACATCCACTTACTGAATTTGTTGAGTATATTGAGGGCCGAATCTACTAGAGCATCTGGATTTGGAGGTTGACGCCGGAAAATGAAGTTGTTTCTGGTCTTCCGTATGCACCAGAGAGTTTCTGCAACTGTAGCAAGGGGAGGTAAGTAATTTTGTCTTTCAATGAAGTTTAGAAGCCAAACCTCAATTCGTGAAATGCTATGACTTGTAATCTGGACTTGGATTGCAGGATTCGTCCAGATCGATCTCGTCCATGGGCAAAGCAAAAAGAGGTGCTCGACCGTCTCGGCTGGTTGGTTGCGGAAAGGGCAGCCTGAGTCAGGTAGGATCCTTCGCCTGAATAGATTATCTTTTGTGGGTAATGCGTTTTGGCAAACGCTCCACAAAAAAATTCTCACTCTGGGGGGTGTTTTCATTTTCCAAATTTGATGCCATAATATGCGGGGAGGTTGGAATGACGATGATGCTTGTGTCGTGGGTTGATTTCCTCTTTGTGCTCGAGTCCAGTTATAAGCACTCTTCACAGTGACCTCGCCTGACTTAGTAACAGTCCATATCAGTTTGTCCTGTAGAGTTTGAGTCTTTAAGGGCACTGATAATATGTCATTTACAGTCTGCTCATCAAATAGTTGGTGAAGACTCTGCTCATCCAATCTATTTTCCTCGTGTAGAATTAATTCAGCAACTTTAGTTGGTTCACTAAAATTGGCCGGTCCCCTATAGTACCTCTCTTCAGCCATCTATCCTCTCGAATATTGATGATTTCTCCAGTTCCAACAGACCACTGAACAGAATTGGCTATTGTTTCTCTCCCCACCAGTATACTCTGCCATACCCATGAAGGGCGAGACCCTTTTTCTGCTTGCCAAAATGATCTTCTAGGAAAATACAGTCCTTTAAGGATTTGGGACCACAGCGAGGTTGGATTTCGAGACAGCCTCCAAGCTTGCTTCCCAAGCATAACTCGATTAAAGGAAATCAAATCCCTGAACCCCATTCCACCCTCGTCTTTACGATTTTTTAAAACCTCCCAATTTCTCCAATGAAGTCCAGCTCCTGATTCGCTGTTTTTCCACCAAAAGTTTGCTACTTTCTTTTCAAATGCTTGACATAGTGAAATTGGGATTTTGAAGATAGACATAACATATTGGGGTATGACTTGGACCACCGACTTGATTAAGACTTTTTTGCCAGCTTTAGATATCATGTTTTCCTTCCATCCCTCTAGCTTCATATTCACTTTAGCACTTACCCAGGCAAACATTTGTTTTTTTTGATTCCCCCTAATCCGAAGGGGTCCCCAAATACTTTCCCATTTTCTCGACTTCAGGAACTCTTAACGTACTAGCCATATTACATCTCAGATTTTGTGGACAGCCTGTGCTGAAGTAAATTCCTGACTTGTTCAAATTGATTTCTTGCCCAGAAACTAGACAATATTGTCCCAAATTAGAGGCAAGGTTCTCACATTCTATCACCTTTCCATCTAAGAAAAATATGGAATCATCCGCAAATAGAAGGTGAGAGAGAGTGGGACCGTGCCTATTCAGCTTTATCCCCGTTAAGGTACTCTCACTTGCTATTTTTTTCATTAGAACTGAAAGAGTGTTGGCCACTAAAATGAACATATAAGGGGATATAGGGCCACCTTGGCTGATACCCCATGATGGATGAAAAAAGGGTAGTGGCTCTCCATTGAATTTCACACTAAAAGAGACAGTTCTGACACATTTCATCACTCTATCCACTCATTTATCACAGAAACCCAGTCTTCGCATACACGCCTCCAAAAAGGCCTATTCAATTCTGTCGTAGGCTTTCTTCATATCTAATTTCAGCAACGCTTGGAATTTCCTCTTTCTCTTTCTCACCTGCAACTGATGTAGCACTTCTTGCACAATGAGAATGTTATCTTGGATTTGCCTTCCACCCACAAATGCACTTTGTTCTACTTCTATAAGGTCGGGGAGCAATGGTTTCAATCTATTCGCCAATACCTTTGAAATAATTTTGTATGCGAAGTTGCACACACTAATAGGGCGAAATTGGTCCAGCCTTTTTGGGTTTTTGGATTTGGGAATTAGGGTAATGTAGGTTTTATTCAATTCAGGATTGAGATGCCCTGATTCGAAAAAAATTCTCACTTCATTAAAGAGATCCCTTTTAATTACCTCCCAGTGGTTTTGAAAAAATTGGTCATTCAAGACATTCGATCCTGGAGCTTTCAAGGATCCCAATTGGAAAACAGCTCTCTGCACTTCCTCCATCGTTATCTCCGCTTCAAGGCTCATATTCATTTCTTCGGTTACACGAGAGGGGCATTGCCGTAGAATAGGATCAAAATTTCAGGGTCCTACTGACGTGTATAGGTCTTTAAAGAAGTCCACTGTCATTTTCTGCAGCTCTTTTGGATCTCGGCACCAAGTGTCATCCATTTTCTTTAGCATAGATATTCTGTTTCTCTGTCGCCTTTGAATTGTCGTGGCGTGAAAAAACTTGGTGTTTTTGTTGCACCATTTCAGCCAATTTATTCTTGATCATAATCCCCAATACATCTCTTCTTGCCTCCATAGGTCATCAATTTCTCTCTTAATAGTTTGCTCCATGTTCTTGTTTGTTCGAAGATTCTGAGCATTCATAAGAGTTTGCAATTCATCTTTCGGCTTGTCGATCCTTTTTTTGCGGTTTGGGATTGCTTTCTTACTCCACTTTGCCAATTATATCGCCACATTCTTCAATTTGACCACTAGATCCCCCTCTCCCCGATTTTTGTAGTTCTAACTCTCCTTTATGATTTTTCCACAATCCTCTCTACCCACCCAAAAGGCTTCAAACTCGAAAGCTCCTTTTCTTTTCTTTCTTTCCACATCTAATGATAACATTATAGGGCTGTGGTCAGATTCTATCGCTGGCAATGCAAAAGCTTCGGCTTCGGGGTGCATGACTCTCCACTCAATATTGCAGAACGCCCTATCTAGCCTCTTCTTTACAAATTCCTTCCCTTCACGATTGTTTGCCCAAGTGAAGGCGCAACCCTTACTCTCCATGTCCATCAATCCACAAGCATTCAAGAAATCTTGAAAGGCACGTAATCTATAGTTTTCAGCAAATCGTTTACCCACCTTCTCTCAATGATATAACACCTCATTGAAATTCCCTAAACATACCCAAGGGAGGTTACTTGACAAGCTCAAATGTTGAAGTTGCTCCCATAAGGTAAGTCTCTTGGAAAGTAGCTGGTGCATGGACAAAAGTCAGCCTAAAAATCTTTCTTGTTTCAGTATCTTCCAAGTGTCAAGTGTCACGACCTAAAAAATCGATTTTAGGTTGATGGATTATCAAATTAATTAATTAGATTAATTAACTTAGCTCGAATTCTCTCAAGTTCTACCAAATCGCGACTTAGGTTCAATTTCATGCAAAGATTCATCTTGGAGTCGCCACTAATATTTTTTTGGTAGGCCGATTAGAAATCCAAGTAAATTAGTGAGAGAACTAAATTACTTCTACGAATCAGAGATTAAGAGTCCGGAGACTTGGTTACATATTTTTTTTTCAATTAATGCCCTTGCGGTACCAACTTCATGAAAAAATTTAATTTAGCAATTTTGATGAATTCTCACTTGAAGTCCAAAGGTACAATTTTTGGGTTTTTTTTATTATGAAAAGGTAAGAATTAAACTATGTGCAATGCATGACATGAATGATGATTTTTTTTTTTCGAAATTAATTACAACCCTAAGTAAAAACTATGCCAAAATACTTTATTTCTCACATATTTTAGGATTTAAACTGCCATAAATCCTAACTTATTAAGGATTAAGTATTTTTTGACATGAATTGCCATTTCAGAGATGTAATTTTAAAGGAAAATGCAATCTAACCTAAATATTTACAAGATGGATTAAACGTGCAATTTTCTACATGATGCTAATTTTGAAAGATGCAATTTTTAAACATAGCAATGGAATGGATGCAATCTTTTTTTTTTTTTTGAAAATATTATATCATCCCATAAATATATTCTAAGAAAGATATGACAATCTATCCAACAAGATATGCAATATATTCAACAAGATTTAATCGAAATTCAAATCGATCAATTTAGGCAACAAAATTTTCGAATATTCTAAAAGATTAGAATCGTTACCTAATTTGGCGGATTTGATTGCTAAATTCGAACCTTGTATTGCCTTGTGGATCATAATCGCGGATCATGACTCAAACGGCAGGGGTGAACTCGCGACTTTGTGTTGATGAAGGAATCGGCGTGGGGGACTCGGTCGGCAAATCTCTCAACCGAACTCTCTCTTCTTTTGCTCTCAAGTTCTCTCACATTTCCTTAATTTTTGATTTTTTTTTAAATTTTCCTCTAAAAAATTCTCATTTCCAAAAATTCTTCCCTCCAAAACTTCTTCTCTAAAAAAAAAAATTCTTCTCTTCTTCTTGTATAACTCCCTCATTCTATCTATCTTTTTCTATCTTCCTTTCTCTATCTCCCCTTCTCTATCTTCCTTTCTCTATCTCTCATTCTCTATTTTCCTTTCTCTATCTTCCTTTCTAATTTCTCCACTAACTCTTCTTTTGGTTATTTGTAAAGTAATCCCTTAAGTTTTAAATATTTTCATTTTAGTCCCTGAGGTTTTAAGTATAAGCCTTCATAAAATTTTCGGTACCCTTCCCCTGTGCCTAGTCCAATCTCCTGTCATTTTAGGCTCAAATTTCTCGCCGTTAGCTCGAATGAGATGCATGAATAAGAATATAAAAAATGATTTGATAATTATTTTTTAGTAGAGATTGAGGTTTGTCCCTAATTTTTTATATTTGCAAAATCAACATCTAAAAAGGTAGTCAAAATTTAGGTGTCAACAGTTGCCCCTCTTTGAATGGACGCTCGTAGAGTTATGCTCAAAGACCAAATCGGATCTTAAATTTTGACAATGCAAAATGAATGATGATTTTTTTGTGGGGTTTTAATCCCATTTTCTATGTGATGAAATGTTGCATGAGACATGAAATGCAGACGATAGATTTAACACGTGCGGTGGCTTCCCACTTTCATTTCGGCGGAGCAATAAAGTACATTGCACATGGATCGCACACGGAATGTTAGGGTTTTATCTCTAAGTATTTCGTAATGCTAAAAAGTGTTCTTGATCCACCATTTTTCATTTTGGCGAAGAATTAGGTTCTCGGAACGTAAAATCTCTTGATCCCCCATCCTTCATTCTAGCGGGAATTGGATTTCCTAAATCATATTGCATTTTGGTGCTAATAAGATTTTCAAAGATAGAAAGCCATACCGCATTCTAGCGTAGGTAAGGTTTTGAAGAATTGAGCCGTTCCGCATTCTGGCGCAGGTAAAGTCTTCGAAGATAGAAAGCCATGCCGCATTCTGGCACAAGCGAGGTTTCAAGGTAGAGAAATATGTATGCGATTCAATGTTTGTCTCTCGGGGAGCCACTTTCGTGTACTTCAATCGTGAGTTGGTAAGTTGGGAAGCTCCTGCTACATCTAAAACAAATGTCAGATAATAACAAACGAACTTCTGTTTTAGCAAAACAAACATGGCTTTGCTGAACTCAAAATGGTTTGCTTCTGATGGTTTAGGCCGGTTATGTCGTACCTGTCTTTTCAATTCATAAGCAAGAGCATGCAATATATCATCCATACTTAACATTTCCACCACAGATTTTTGCTCCGATCATATTCATTGATATTCTGAGAACTGTTTGTATCTTTTGATAAATGTTCCACAGATTTCTTTTCTTCTAAGGAATTTTCTATGGGACTTCTTTTGAGGAAATGTCTCTGCAAATCATTTGTGCCAAGGTCTCTCTCTTCTTCCTTTTTTTTTTTTTTATCTTTTTCGAGAGAGCTTTTCTCTTCTCCTTTTTTAGGGATTGAGAGAGAGAATCTCATTTGCTAGACCCTCATGGATTTTTCAAAAGTTGTTTGCCCCAAGCCACTTCAAACTTGATTCATCCTAATACTTTGAGACGGTCTCCTTAGTTCACCATGGGAATAATCACCAATCGGGTTGAAATTTATCCACCGTCCAAATTGGGTAAGCAAAGTGTATAGTATGTGGGGATGTAAAAAGAAACGCTCTTCGTCACGTCTAAGGCACTTGAGCTAACATAGAATTCTCATGCAATAAATATACTTGAAGATTGATGCAAGTGAAAGCAAGAGAATTCTAACAATTTCTGATCTTTTTGAGAAATTGCCCCAATGTGGGGTTGTTCGTGACAGGGGTTAGAAATGAAATTCTGCTCAAAGGGGTTAAGCAAAGGATAACATATAGTGTGTAGATAGAGGAAATGAATGCCTCTCATCATTTTGGTCGTCATACTTTTCGCGAGATAATCTTTTACCTTGTTAGCACGGAATTTCCACTCAACTCGCACTGAGGATTAATATTCAGGATGTGTATGGAAATGGCTCGCCTTTCATCGTTCTGACTTTTCTCATTTTATTAAAATGGAAACAGATTGCCTGATCAAAAATTCTTTCTCAACATCATGTATGAAATTTTGTAAAATGTGAGCACCTTTCAAGCATGCTAAGCATGTTCAAATTCATAAGAAAAAAAGACTCTCAAGAATGGGGGACTATAGATTGTCTTTGCGTATGCGAATGAATCTAACAAGCTTGGAGATTTAATCCTTGGATTGGGAAAGAACTCATTCCTGACTTTTGTCTCCCTTTTTCATGTTGGAGTTTGCTGTGGTTTGCCCTATTTTCAGTCAGGATGGATCGCATTTGGTGGCCAAAGCTTTACAAAGATCGCCCCCCCAAATGTTAAGAATTTGGTCTTAGACCTTGGCAAACGTTCCATCCCACACTTGCCCCCTAGATTCTTCATCTAAGCTCATCGTACGATTCTTCAGGTTGCTTTGAACCTCAAGCATTGATTCTTCCTAGCTACTCGTGGGTTCATCACTTTTTTTGTGGAAACATCTCCTGTCAAAAAAGAGAGAAGACATGTCAGACATGAGATCAGAAAGGATAAATTGTAATCGATATCAAGTTACCCTTCACTTCGAACTCGCTATGTGAGTGTTTTTCATTTTTCCTTTAACAGCTTTGCTGCTTGGTGGCAAACGAGTGAATGAATTTGTAGCCATCAAGATTTTAGAATTGCTTAAGGTCTTTGGTCTTGTCCGGTCAGGTATTATTGTCCTTTTTTGCAAAATGGAAGGTGGAAATGGTTTTTTATTATTCATTTACAACATTTATATTTGTGTTGACTCCGGGGATTCAACCTTGGGTCGTGTTCGGACCACTGTTACTCCCTCATGCCACCAGGCCGTAGCGCAGTTGGCATTTATGGGGTGCCACGCTTTTTATTTAAGCGCTAGCCCGGAAACGGCATGTCCTTCTGTGCTATATCAGACAGCTCCATTTTACACTAATCTCGTAGCAGTTGACAACCTCCTGTCGAGAATGGGATAAACTCGTGTTAAAATCGAAATGATTAAGGGTAAATCGAAAACGATACGGGGTTACCCTTCTTTAAGCTTGCTCGTGCTTTTCACTCGCAATTTCCCTATTTGAGGCTATTCAACTTTTTTCTTTACGGCATTAAGAGGCATCGTTCGTAAATTGATTTGCCTCAAGTCTGGTTTAACAAAGAATCCATGCATTTGATGGGAGAGAAGAGAAAATTGCCCCCTAGCCCCTGAACTAATTCTAAACACCTATAAAGCAGGAAATATCCCACGCATTGGATTGCATGAAATGAAATTTTACTAATTTGAGCCTACGCCTGCTTCTTCAGAGGGTTCTCTGGTGATCGGCTAATTTCATCCTGGATCAGGTACATATGGGCAATATTTGAGGATCCGTAATCACTGGCTTTGGACTACAAGCTCCGTGTGAATATTACAGCCTCGGAGCTTCATCAACATTGAACTGGTTGATCATGACAGTAAGTTCATCGTCAAGGTAACTCAACTCGTGGTGATACACACCTCTTCCTTCTCCCGATTCTTCGAGCAATTGATATTCGAATTGGGCATTGTTGCCTTCTAATGCTGGTACTGGCGACAGATTCCTCACTCTATTTTCGCCATAAGCAATCTGATTCCTTGAGTTGGAGTTTTCGCCATTGCTTGGGAACGCGTGAGGATAATCAACTGGCCTGCTACTGAAGCTGCTTCCCATTCGGGGACTAGAAAAATGAAAGTACTCGGAGTGACTTCCTGTCTGATCCTCCGGCTACATATGATCAAACTGCGCAGATGAGAAACTTAATCTTTGAAGATCAGGTACGATGACTTGATTGGTCAAAGCTCTAGGTAAAGGTTGGTGCTCAAGCCAAGGACTCTGCACCCACTACAAATGCGGTCTATACTCTTGAAGAGCATTGAGATGACTCGAAAGAACATTTTGATTAACGTCCGAGTGATTGATGGTGCAGTTGCTAACTTGATTGGTGTTGAGAGGCGGTCGAGCATTTTCTACCCTGTGGGCATTATAGTAGCGGTGACGCCTAGTGTTTAGGCTCGAATCAACTCTGCTTTGGCTTTCTTGGTTCCGAGCTGCATTGTGCTTCCTCAGCTTTTTTCTGTACTTTTGAAGATGACTCGAAACATTTTCTTTAGTGAGTCCCTCTAGCTTCATGACTTCCAATATTTGTTTCGAACGTGCTGAATCAATTCCTAGGTGCCGAACTGCATCAACGAATTTGAAATGAAGGTCGACGGTCCAACCGAACTTTGTTCTCATGCTAACCGAATTGTTGTTCTCGGCTTGGCGATTGTTTCCTTGTTCAAATAACTGGTTCCATATAACATGCTGCCAAATGTTTTGGAGCACTCGAACCCCAACCGGCTTCATTAGGAAGTCTCGAGCCCCATGCAATATAGCCTTCATTATGATCTGCTGATCATCGCTCGCTGATACTATGATGATTGGTATGTCCAACTCAAAACCGATGATCTCTAGGAGACTGAAACAGTTTATGTCGAGTCCTACCATGGCGGTGATGACGATTTCAAACTTGTATTTGTTCTGCCTTAGCTCTTCTAAGGCTTTTATTGCTTTTGCTTGAGCTGTAACCTCATACTGGCATTTTCTTAGCATGGTGACGAGGATCAAAAGAGAAATCGGGTTACTGTTAATGGCCATGACTTGTAGACCCTCGGGATAGGAAACTCCATCCGTTCCCCCCAAGGCCGAACACGTGCTTTTTTCACCAGTCCTCAGTATATTTATAGACCAAGAGTGGTTGTCTCGAGGCTGCTTGCGTCGGTTCGTGACGCGTCTTTGTGGGGACTGGATGAACTCGTTGATGATGGTGCGCGGTGGTCTCGAAGGATGGTGTGCGAGCTTCATTCTCAAGGCCTGAGGCGAGAGGCCCGACGATGGAATTACCTGGGGATGTTCTTGGATCCCCCATTCTCTCTCTCTTTCTTTTCAGGCGTTAGTCTTGCAGATGAACTTTCACTTCCTCTACAAATGAAGACAAGTTCTCTCTCTTTTCTGAATTTCTCATGCCTTGAACCCCTTCTGCGATGCTCTTTTCATATGAGAAAAGATGAAGAGCAAGACAAATGTGACCTCGTTAAATGAGGTAGTAGGCGCCCCAAGACAATTTTCTTCGGTAACATCGGCGCCTTTCATTTTCATAGGCATATATGCACAATCACGTGTTTGTATTTAATGAGGAAAAAAAATGGACGTTCAACTCCTGGACAAAGGAGGAGCCATGCGAATGTATTAATGGAGGGGAGAGAATGTCAAAGACTTGCAATTTTCCACGCGAGACAAACATGGACAACTCTTTCTCACTAATTCTGCCTTGTCCCCCACTCGATTTGTCTTCTTCCTTTTTTCAACGTGGTGGGATCCCCAAATCTTTTCGCAAAGTTTTCAGATTCGTTTGGCTCGAGATTGTGGACTAGTAGTGGATCCACGATGCACGGACGAAATAGGGAACTCGGACCAACAGGGAACGGCACTGACGAAAAGGACGAATAGGGGATTCGGAACAATTGAGGATGACACCAATGAAAAGGGTGAAATAGTCTTTTGTCGTACAATTCAAACGGTGTAGTACAAGCGGCTAATTCGTAGGAGCCGTAGGCTTGTTGGGTTGGCCTTAAATACTTCTTCTGTGAGTTTGCACAACTGCAGATATTGATGTTGTTCGGTGCGGGAGCAGATGATGGCTTCTTCCCTTTAAAACGCCTGAACTTTTACTTGGTTCTGATTTTATAGGGATCATCACTGTAACTTTTCCCTCACTTTTGTCTGGCTATAAAAATAAAAAATTGACGCAAAGCAGATTAACACTTTTGCATCCTCAGTTTCAATCATCTAATCACTCTTCTGCCTTCAATCTCTTCTCTCCCGTCTCAACAACAATGGCCTCTTTTCCTATCAACATCTTCTCAGCCGAAGTTTTAGCCAAGTGGGACAAACTTTATCATCCTCTTGGCCGAGGCTACGTTTACGTAGCCCATCATCCAGATACTGAAGCTGAGATCCTCAATCTGTTCAAGAATATGGACACAGCTTCCATTGAAGGCACCAAATTGGAGAGGGAGTATAGGACATTCCTAACCCTTTTCGTCAACTTTCTGAAAGCTTACCAGCACGTTAATCAGGAGGTTACCCTTGCTCGTGTCGTGAAAGCTCGCTACCAAGATCGGTCTGAGTGTCTAGTGTTGGCTCGTTTCATGGTTGACAACCACAAGAAGGCTGTCGAGTTTGCCAATGAACGGGTCTCACTGTTGATTCGCGAGAGGGAGAGGCTGGCGGAGCGTTTAGCCCTGACCGAGACCTACTTCGAGCATGACTCGAGTAACATCGTGATGAAGTTTCAATGTGAATGGCTAGAAGAGAGGCTTAACGACTTGACTGTGGATATAGCCCTTGAGAGAGCCCTGATCCAGAATTTGGAATTCGCCGTTGAATATCACGAGGCTAGTGCAACCAGGCTCAAGGAGAAATGTGATCGCCTCTTTCTCAAACTTGCGGACCTTGATTCCTGGAGTGCTCAGTGCAGGCAGAGCATCAACTGTATAGAGAGTTAGTTAAATTCCTTTGTGATGCTTATTAGGGCTTAGTTTGGTTTTGCTTTTCCACCTCAGTGACTTTTTGTAAGGCTTGTCGGTGCATGGAATGAAATGACAGTTTCGTATATTTGTGTTTCATCTCATCCCCCACATAGTAAGATAGAATGGCTTAAGGCATTTCCCATTGATAGATTCAGACTAATTGAAAAAAATCAACATGAGTACAAATCAAGTATAGTACTTTTTTACAAAATCAGAATTGACAGGGCTAGAGAAAATACGACCATCCATCTTAGCTAGGATCAAAGCACCTCTTGGAAGCACCTTCTTCACAACGTACGGGCCGCCATAGTTCGGAGCAAACTTTCCTTCCGAAAGAGGGGCTATTGGCAACAGCTTTCGTAGGACGAAGTCATTCACCTTAAAATGTCAAGGCTTAGCGTTTTTGTTGAAGGACTTGGCAACTTTTTGCTGATAACACTGGCCATAGCATAGAGCCCTGAGTCGTTTCTTGTCAATCATATTCAATTGGTCTAACCTCAGCTAGATCCAATCGGCCTCCGTTAATTGTACCTGCGAAAGAACACGTAATGAAGGTATCTCTACCTCAACTGGTAGAATTGCTTCCATTCCATATACAATGGAGTATGGAGTTGCCCCAATAGAGGTTTGGATAGAAGTTCGATATGCCATAAGTGCAAAAGGTAATCTCTCATGCCAATCATGATAGTTTTTAGCCGTCTTAGCCAAGATCTTCTTAGTGTTCTTATTGGTTGCTTCAACTGCTCCATTCATCCGTGGGTGATATGGGGAGGAATTCAGGTGCTTGATTTTGAACTTTTTGAACAATTCATCTATCAGTTTATTATTCAGATTTGACATATTGCTGGTAATTATAGTCTCTGGTGCACCGTATCGAGCAATGATGTCACGACGGAAGAATTTCGCCACATTCCGTGTGGTGACTGCCGTATAGGACATGGCTTCAATCCATTTTGAAAAAATAATCGGTAGCCACCAAGATAAATCGATGTCCATTTGACGCCTTAGGGTTGATCGGGCCAATAACATCAATGCCCCACATAGAAAATGGCCATGGTTCAGTCATCTGATGTAATTAGTTCGGAGGAACGTTGATCTTATCACCATGAATTTGGAACTTGTGATAACTCTGGACATGCTGGATGCAGTCACTTTCTAACGTGAGCCGATAGTAGCCCAATCTCATTATTTTCCTTGCCAGCATATAACCGTTCATATGCGGACTGCATATCCCTTCATGGACTTCGAGCATCATGTGAATAGCCTCGATTGAGTGGATGCACCTCAATAAAACCGAATCAAACGACAGCTTGTATAGGTTCTCCCCACTCAAGAAAAACGTTGACGCCATTTTCTTGATGTACGTTTGGTCAGACATGGTACTCTTTTCAGGAAATTCCTGTGTTTGAAGGTATGCTTTGATGTCATGATACCACGGCTTTCTGTCAGGCTCTTCTGTTATGGCTATATAATAAGCCAGCTTCCGTAAAATGTCTATCCGTAAAGGTTCCACTTCTAACCCACTCATGACATGTAGCATTGCTGACAGCGTGGCTAAAGCATCTGCGAACCGGTTCTGAGTTCTAGATTGATATTCAAATGAAACGTCTTCGAATACATCCGCTAGTTCTTCTAGATAGGCATGATAAGGTCGTAACTTGGCATCTTTGGTTTGCCATTTACCTATGGTATGAAGAATGATCAAAGCTGAATCTCTGAACACCTTGAGTCGGGTTACTCCCATCTCCATTGTAGCTTGTAACCCGAGAATGCATGCTTCGTACTCGGCTATGTTGTTGGTACATGGGAATACTAACTTCTCAGCCACATGGTAGTGTTGCCCGCCTAGGGATATTAAGACTGCCTCAATGCCAGATCCGGATAGATTCACGGCTCTGTCAAAATACATAGTCCATACATACTCATCAATGGGCATGATTCGGTCTTTTGGAGGATCGATCTCTTCGCATGCCCCAGGATTTTCGGCTAGGACATCCTCAATCACGCATCCTTTGACTGACTTTTGCGGCAAGAATTAAATATCAAACTCTGATATAATGATTTGCCATTTTGCAAGCTTTTCGACCAAGGCGGGCTGGTTAAGCAAGTACTTGATGGGATCACATTCCGTTACAAGTAGTATCTGATAATGCAAAGTGTATTGCCTCAGCCTGTGAAGCACCTAGACCAGTGATGCGCATGTCCTTTCTGCTTCAGAATAGTTCGTCTCAAAGGTAGTGAACTTCTTACTCAAATAATAAATCGCCCGCTCTTTTCCATCCTCTTCACTTTTTTGAGCAAGCATGGTGCTCAGAGACTCGCTGAGGATTATAACATAGAGGATCAGAGGTTGCCCCGGCGTCGGCAGAACAAGTAAGGGCGGATTCATCAAGTAGTGTTTAAGCTTGTCGAATGCCTGTTCACACTCTTCATCCCATTTGATCAACACATTCTTCTTGAGAAGTTTAAAGAAAGGCTTAGCTGTCTCAGATAGTTGAAAAATAAATCGAGCTATATAGTTCAGCTTGACCATCAGACTTCGAACTTCCTTCACCGAAGTGAGATTTTATTTCACAAATGGACTTCACTTTTGACGGGTCAATCTCAATTCCTTTGTTATTGACAATGAAACCAAGCAGTTTACCAGAGGCTACCCCGAACACGCATTTTGTCGGATTGAGGCACAATTTGAATTTTCGGAGCTTTTCAAACAGCTTTGTCAAGGTCTCCACATGATCTTCACCACGCCGGGTTTTTGTGATCATGCCGTCAACATAGATCTCGATCTCTTCGTGCATCATGTTATGGAACAAGGTAACCATCGCTCGTTGGTATGTTGCTTCAACATTTTTGAGACCAAAAAGCATCATTCTATAATGGAACGTGCCCCACGGGGTTGTAAACGCCGTCTTGATTTTGTCATTCTCATTCATTAGAATTTGATTGTAACTAGAGAAACCATTCATAAATGAAAACAACTCGAATCCTACCGTACTATTTACGAGCACATCAATGTGAGGGAGTGGAAAATCATCATTCGGGCTAGCCTTGTTCAAATCTCGATAGTCTACACAAACTCGTATCTAGCCGTCTTTCTTCATTACTGGGACTATATTAGCCACGCTGTCAGCATATTGGGTAACCTCAATGAACCCGACAACGAGGAGTTTCATAACTTCTTCATCAATTTTCTTTGCTAGCTCTGGCTTATATTTTCGCTACTTCTGTTTCTTAGGTATTATCAAATGATCAGTTGGTAAGCAATGTTTGACGATCGATCAAGATTTGGCATGTCAGCATAAGACCAAGAAAGGATGTCTTGATAATCTTTCAAAAATTGGGTGAAACGTTTGGCCACATCTTCGGGGAGACTTGCCCCAATCTTCACCTCTCTAGGATTCTCCGCGTCACCAAGATTGATCGATACGGTTTCTTCAATAGTCAGAGGTTTAAAATTCTCTTGAATTTTCAAGTTCCGACGTATCTCCTCATCATTCGAATCATAGTCGTTCGAATCATTTGATTGGTCTGCATCACATACATTTAGATCCACTGTAGCTGTTCCCGTCCCTTCGCATTCCTTAAGGTCATTCTTGAAACATAAAGTAAAGGAATCAAAAAGACAAGACAGGGCTAAATCCCATGCAAGTTTTCAAAAATCTTTGCTTTTGAAGTCCATTTTATTTTTAAAAATCTCGGGACGAGAATTCTTGGGAAGCCCAACCCTTAGTTCTTACCGTAGATGACACACACACACACACACATACACACACACACACACACACACACACACACACACACATATGTGTGCATATATTGATCGTTGGTTATTGTCATTGGGTTGATTTGGGGTACTTTGACAAGATTCAAAATGATAAAAACCTTTGTAATTTTATTAATGGTAAACTGATGAATTACATCTAGATTGAATTGAAAAACCAAAATGCAACATTAAAAGCAATAGAGATTCCCATACAGGGGAGGTACGAAAAACTGAAAATAATTACTCTTAAGGGCCAGCGCCCATCCCTTCCAGTGGTTCTTTAGTGATTACACCAATAGAGGTCCCAGCAAAACAACCGGTGAGGTAAGGTATACCGCCATCGAAGTCAACGTCTACCATCCTCGACTCCGGCTTCTTGAAAACACATGGTGACTGATGATCCTCAGAATCAGATAAGCTAACCAAAATAGCCTTGCCCTTCTTGCGCTTGGGAACCCTTGGTGGCTGGCAAGCCTTTCTTCCTTCACGACTAACCTGGCCTCGAGGCAACTCAGGAAAGATGAGCCCAAGATCATCTTCAGTCGAACTTGGCTCCAAATGCTTATACCTCCCTGCTACTTTAGCTGAGCGAAAGGTATGATCAATGGAGGGTGGTAAGGGACTTCGACCTGCTCTTCCTCGGCCTCCACGACGACCACGGCCTTATCCACGGCTTCACGACCCATGGTATCCTAAACCAGTCGTGTGAGATTGTCCCTTTGTCTCGATCGGGACGCGAATGCCTTGGCCTTCCTTCCCAAGATCCTTGCCTGGCTCGAAACCATTGCCAATCATCACCTTCGCAACCATAAGTGCCGTACTAAAAACATCTGGGATAGGCAAAGGCACATCAGGGGAAGCTTGGATAGTATGCACTATTTTGAATGAATGATAGCTAGCCTCCTCGACATGAGCAGGCTCGATATACGGGATAGCTGTCGCATTATAAATCGGGTAGTCCTCCTCTCCATGAATGGTGACTAGCTTTGCTTCAACTACAAACTTTATCTTCTGATGAAGGCTGGAGGGCACTGCGCCGGCGTTATGAATTCATGGACGCCCCAACAAGAAATTAAACGCCGAAATGATATCCAACACTTGAAAGAGAATACTGAACACATGTGGTCCAATCTGCAGCTCCAGGTTAATTTGGCACATAACATCATTTTTCACTCCGTCGAATGCTCGGACAGAAGTTTTGGTCGGTTGTATACTAGATAGATCAATCCCGAGACGTTTCAGGGTGGCCAGCGGGCATATATTTAGAGTTGACCCATTGTCAATAAGCACCCTAGCCATGTGAGTCTCTTTGTACTTTATAGATATATGGAGCGCTTTGTTGTGGCCATGTCCCTCAACAGGGATTTCCTCATCAAAAAATGCTACCTAGTCCTTGAGGAGGATCGCTCCAACAAAGCCCTCCAGCTTGTCTTCTTCAATAGTCTCGGGCACATGAATCTTTGCTCAAAACTTTCATTAGAGCTTCCTGATGTTTGTCTGATGTCTGGAGAAGTTCCAATATTGAGACTTGTGCGAGCAACTTTCTCAACTGGTCAACCATGCTATACTCGCTAGCCTTGATTATAGCCAGGAATTCTTTTGCATCTTTTTTAGTAACCTGCTTGACTGGTTGATTGTCAGCATAAACACGCCCCGACCTTGTCACCAAATCAACATCATAAGTCTAAGGGACCGCCTTATCGTTCTCATACACAAATGTTTGGGGCATCATAAGCACAAGGCCTTCAGAAGTATCTGGCACAATAATCCCCAGATAATCAGAAGCATCCTCGAGAGGAGGCATGTCAGCTAACTCAGGGTCCAGCTTGATTTGATCGTTTGTTAATGTGGCTAGCTCTTGATCCTAATAAATAATGATTTGAGAGATGGTTGCCACCATTTCAAACTCGTTAGACCGTCCGATCATTCCATCCTTAACAAGTTCATCAACTTTCTTCTTTACTTCAGATAATGGTATCGCCGTACCGGTCAAGAAGTAACCAGCTCGGACTAGTGCATCAAACATATTTGAACTGGTAATCTTGAAGCCCTGAACTTGCTTGGCCTCCGGGTTGAGGACAACGTTTGCACTATCCGAATGATTAGGGAGCGGGATATTCTGCACATTGGGCTTGCCAGTTGGCTGGAGTGCAAATGCCCTAGTTTCAAGTAAGTCTTGGATGCGGTGCTTGAGTATGATACAATCAGCGATAGAAATGATGCCAAAATTTATGAGCCGATATTCAAGATGACAATGAACAACTTTCGTGTTTTGAGCTTGGGCAAATTCCTCATGAATTAATACAGTTTAACGCTTCTTTCCAAATATTTTAGTCAGAAAATTGATTCACCCGATTTTTCCTTTGAGGATAAATAGGCTACTAAAAATGCGAATTGATGCCCAAAAATTTATAGATTTTTAGTTCAAATCTCATTCTACCACTTTCATGTTTTGACTTCTTGCAAAAAAGTTCATTTACTAGCGGCAAACGGTGAGATGAAACTAATGTTGAGAACTTTCTAAGATTCCAGATTGTTTTGTTCTTATCATAAATTTTGTAGTAAATGGAAAACGCACAGAATTGATCCGAACCTTTTTGACATGATAGATTGAGATTTTGTGATCGTTTTTCAAGAAGACTTTGCAAGCCAATTCGAATCACAGAATTCAGCAAAAAATACGGAAGACGAAAAGGTCAGTTTGAACAGTAACCTTTATTACAAGAAAAATTCTTAAAATCACGAAATAAAATTGCAAGTAAGATGAACAATGAGTCCTAAACATGGCAATCAAGTTGTTTTTCTCTTCTTTGTGGCAACATGATCTATAGGCGAACGGGTCTCTAATTTTTTCCGAAGTCGTGCATTTTCCTTAGCCAAAGTCTTCATTTGCTTATTTGCCTTTTGCGCCTCCTTCTCGTAGGTTTTGATCTCGGCAAGATGGGTGGGCTTCACGATCACCAACAGGAATTTCAGAAGCGTATGAGCCGGTATGAAATGGTGGTGAATATACCAAGCCTTCTCATGATAAAGCTTTTCTTTCCCTTCGAGCTCCGCCTTGAGTAATGATAGTGGGCGAGTCTTGGACTTGAGCCAAGTTTGATCAAGATGTTTGAGCTCGGTTCTATAACTCTCGGCCGCAATGAATTGTACTTGGAAAGTGTCCAGCCCCAAAGGTGGTGGAACGTCTTGCAAAACTCCGTATTGCCGCACCACACGGAGAGGATGATATCTCGTCATGCCGGTAATACCCAACAAAGGTATGGGCTCCCACTCACCATGATATACACGAGCCTCAAAGACTTGAAACCATATAGCTTGCCATAGAAAAATCTTAGGACTCGGATCCTTAAATAAATCAATCCATTTCGAGTGAGAAAATCCTTTAACGTGTTTTTTGCAATTATTGAAATTTTATAATTGGATTTTCATTTTGACTTGTTGAGTATAGTCATCTTAGAACCAATCTTAGCATAATGAGAGAAAAATCACATTTGCAAGAGCTCAATCGAAGCATGGAATGTCTTATCCTTATTTTGTTTAAAACGAGTCAAGGATATGAATGTTTCGGCAAGAATAGCATTAATAAAATTCATCCAACTACAAATTTGCCTAGCTATCCAAACCATGGATGGATTAATAAAATTCTTTTAAAATGAAAAAAATCACAAGCCCGAAGAAAGCTAGAATGAAAATCCTGCTTTGCAAATAAGAATTGCTTTCATAAAAACGCTCCAAGAAAAATGAGAAAGGATACATATGGCAGTTTTTCCGGATATCATTTTTGCTGAATTTCTAAAAGTTAATGAAAATGAAATGAGGAAAATGAGGGAAAACTGCCATATGCATCTTTTCTCATTTCTCTTTGAGCGTTTTTATGAACGCAATTCTTACCTGCAAAGCAGGATTTTCATTCTAGCTTTTTTCAGGCTTGTGATTTTTTCACTTCAAAAGAATTTTATTAATCCATCCATGGCTTGGATAGCTAGGCAAGTTTGTATTGGAATGAATTTCATTAATGTTATTCTTGCCGAAACATTCATATCATTGATTCGTTTTAAACAAAATAAGGATAAGACATTCCATGCTTCGATTGAGCTCTTGCAAATATGGTTTTTCTCTCATTATGCTAAGATTGGTTCTAAGATGACTATACCTCAGACAAGTCAAAATGAAAATCCAATTACAAAATTTCAAGAATTGCAAAAAGACATTACAGGATTTTGTCACTCTGAATGGATTGATTTATTTAAGGATCCGAGTCCTAAGATTTTTCTATGGCAAGCTATATGGTTTTAAGTCTCTGAGGCTCGTGTATATCATGGTGAGCGGGAGCCCATACCTTTGTTGGGTATTACTGGCATGATGAGGTATCATCCTCTCCGTGTGGTGCGGCAATACGGAGTTTTGCAAGACGTTCCACCACCTTTGGGGCTGGACACTTTCCAAGTACAATTCATTGCGGCCGAGAGTTATAGAACCGAGCTCAAACATCTTGATCAAGCTTGGCTCAAGTTCAAGACTCGCCCACTATCATTACTCAAGGCGGAGCTCGAAGGGAAAGAAAAGCTTTATCATGAGAAGGCTCGGTATATTCACCACCATTTTATACCGGCTCATACGCTTCTGAAATTCCTGTTGGTGATCGTGAAGCCCACCAGTCTTGCCGAGATCAAAACCTACGAGAAGGAGGTGCAAAAGGCAAATAAGCAAATGAAGACTTTGGCTAAGGAAAATGCACATCTTCGGAAAAAATTGGAGACCCATTCGCCTATAGATCATGTTGCCACAAAGAAGAGAAAAACAACTTGATTGCCATGTTTAGGACTCATTGTTCCTCTTACTTGCAATTTTATTTCGTGATTTTAAGAATTTTTCTTGTAATAAAGGTTACTGATTAGACTGACCTTTTCATCTTCCGTATTTTTTTTACTGAATTCTGTGATTCGAATTGTGCCAGACTGACCTTTTCTCTCATACATATTTCTCTACCTTGAAACATCGCTTGCGCCAGAATGCGGTATGGCTTTCTATCATTGAAAATCTTATCAGCACCAGAATGCGATATGATTTCGGAAACCCAATTCTCGCCCGAATGAAGGATGGGGGATCAAGAGATTTTACGTTCCGAGAACCTAATTCTTCGCCAGAATGAAAAATGGGGGATCAAGAATGCTTTTTAGCATTACAAAATACTTAGGGATAAAAACCTAACATTCCGTGTGTGATCCATGTGCAATGTACTTTACTACTCTACCAGAATGGAAATGGGAAGTCACCGCACGTGTTAATTTTATTGTCTGCATTTCATGTCTCATGCAACATTTCATTACATAGAAAATGGGATTAAAACCCCACAAAAAAATCATCATTCATTTTGCATTATCAAAATTTAGGGTCCGATTTGGTCTTTGAGTGTAACCTCTACGAGCGTCCACTCAAAGAGGGGCAGCTGTTAACACCTAAATTTTGACTACCCTTTTTAGATGTTGATTTTGCATATATAAAAATTAGGAACAAACCTCAGTCTCTACCAAAAAAAAAATTACCAAATCATTTTTTATATTCTTATTCATGCATCTCATTCGGGCTAACGGCGGGGGATTTCAGCTTAAAACGACAGGAGATTGGACTAGGCACAGGGGAAGTGTACCGAAAATTTTATGAAGGCTTATACTTAAAACCTCATGGACTAAAATGCAAATATTTAAAACTTGAAGGATTACTTTACAAATAACCAAAAGAAAAGTTAGTGGAGAAATTAGAACGGAAGATAGAGAATAAAAGATAGAGAAAGGAAGATGAAGAAAGGTAGACAGAATCATGGAGTTATAAAAAAATAAGAGGAGAATTTTCTTTTGGAGAGAAGAACTTTTGGAGGGAAGAATTTTTGGAAAGGAAAATTTAAAAAAAAAAAATCAAGGAAAGGTGAGAGAACTTGAGAGCAAAAGAAGAGGGAGTTCGATTGAGAGATTTCCCGACCGAGTCCCCCACGCCGATTCATTCATCAACACAAAGCTACGAGTTCATCTCTGCCGTTTGAGTCGTGATTCGCAATCTTGATCCATAAGGCAATACAAGGTTCGAATTTAGCAATCAAATCCGCCAAATTATGTAACGATTCTAATCTTTTAGAATATTCAAAAATTTTGTTGCCTAAATTGATTAATTTGAATCCCAATTAAATCTTGTTGAATAAATTGCATATCTTGGGCCCAATACCCAAAAAAACCTCAAACTTTAGAATTTGTGTCAATTTTATCCAATTTGTTTATCTCATAAAAAACCTCCAACTTTTACTTTGTCCCACTTCTACCCTAAACTTTTACTTTTGTCCCAATTCTACCGGTTTAGTACAAAAAAAAAATCCTCAACTTTAGCATATGTCCCAATTATATCCAAAACTTTTTTTTGTCTCATAAAAAACCTTCAACTTTTATTTTTGTCTCAATTCTACCACCGTTAGCTTTCCGTCCATAATCACCATTAGTTAATCCTATGTGGTATTGCCACGTGGTTAATGAATTACACCTCAGCAAAGCAAACATGAAAAAACCCCCTGAACTTATCTTATGTTGTTTGCTTCGCTTACAAATTGCTGGGAGATATGGAGTCACTCAAGACGGCGTGTTTCGTATTCTTTTCGGCACTCAACAGCCCAATGAATGGCTAGACATGGAGATATTTGGACGAACGATTTAAAATCTCATCGTCCTGAAACCTACCGTTTCTAAATTTCGAAGAAACCTTGGTAAGTTCGGCGAGAAAATTCGAGCCATGTAGGATTAACTAACGGTGATTATGGACGGAAAGCTGACGGTGGTGGAATTGAAATAAAAGTAAAAGTTGAGGATTTTTTATGAGACAAAAAAAAGTTTCGAATATAATTGGAACAGATGCCAATGTTGAGGATTTTTTTGGGTATTAGACCGGTAGAATTGGGACAAAAGTAAAAGTTGGGGGGTTTTTTATGAGACAAAAAAAAGTTTTGGATATAATTGTCATAAATGCTAAAGTTGGAGATTTTTTTGGGTATTAGGCTCATATCTTGTTGGATAGATTGTCATATCTTTCTTAGAATATATTTGTCGTATGATGTAATATTTTCGAAAAAGAAGAAGAAGATTGCATCCATTCCATTGCTATGTTTAAAAATTGCATCTTTCAAAATTAGCATCATGTAGAAAATTACATGTTTAATCTATCTCGTAAATATTTAGGTTAAATTGCATTTTCCTTTAAAATTACATCTCTAAAATGGTAATTCATGTCAAAAAAATACTTAATCTTTAATAAGTTAGGGTTTAGGGAAATTTAAATCCTAAAATATGCGAGAAATAAAGTATTTTGGCATAGTTTTACTTAGGGTTGTAATTAATTTCGAAAAAAAATATCATTCATGTCATGCATTGCACATAGTTTAATTCTTACCTTTTCATAAAAAAAGAAAACCCAAAAATTGTACCTTTGAACTTTAAGTGAGAATTCATCAAAATTTAGATGTCAACATCAAGGAATTCATTTGTGGCCACATTCACCGAGTTCGAAATCGTCTCTTTCCAGAACAAAGCCAATCCCCACCAATCCCTACTGGATTCATTACAAAACAGTTTTGAAACTTCAGCCTTCTTTTCATCCGTTGAATAACTCCTTGATTTTTAGTTTCCATCAAAAACACCACATTGGGCCTTTCTTGAGCCACAAGGGTTCTAAGGGCTTGAGCTGTCCAGGTGTGCCCAATCCTTGACAATTCTAACATATGATCTTCATTTAAAATTATCCTTAAGACCCAGAAAACTGCAGAATGTAATTATTAAGAGACACTAAAGGGAAGAAACCTGGCCTCTTTGTCTAACTAGCATTTTGTCGAACTTGTAGTCCACACCAGGGAGAAACTTCCAACAAGCAACGGAGAAGGAACAACGACAAGGCAACAACGCCAATTCTGCTGCAGCATAGGTGAAGCGTGAGGTGGTAGAGGCGACGGAAGGTTAGAGGCACGATGGCGGAGGGACGTTCTTGGGCACTTGTCGAGTGAAGGAGGTACATCAACAGGAAACATTATAGCCGTGTGTTGTGAAGAAAGTGGAAACACAGAGACGAAGGGGTGGTGGAAATGATGGAGGACAGAGGCACAAAAGATAGGTTGGAAAAAAAAACTATCAGATTGAAATCGAGAGAGGAAGCTCCCTTGGAAGGAAGAGAAAAGCTCCCATTCAGGTAGAGGTGAGACCCAGTCAAGTCGTTGGTCAAAGCAATATCAGTTGAAACACATTAGAGATGCATGTCAAATTCAAAAATACAGGGGAACACAGAAGTTCGAAAGACAGAAAATTAAAGCATACACCGCCACATGTTCCAGTTTTAATCACAAGCACAAAGCTAAGTTTTCTGCGAATTTAGACCCCCAGTCACGGATTCAATGTGTCTGTCTTGTGAGCTAAGAGCAACCAAACAAGAGTGATCAACTCTCCGCCTCGCCGGACCTGCTCGGTGTGGTAAGACGACCGACAGTTCGCCCCTGCATAACAAAGCATCTCCATCCACACGCTGTTCATGAGCTTCCACCTATCTGGCCTAGCCTGCAAATTCCTCGCGAGATGCTGTGCATCCGATATCATGTCCCATCCCGACGTCACCAATGCGTCGTGGTCCTGCCCCCAGCTCGATGACCTGGAACTTTGCCCATCTTCGAGAATGCTCCGAGCTAACTGAGATTCCGTGGTTATCGAAGCAGATTTTCGAATCTCCTTAACCCGACGGCATGCGTGCCTAAACACGATGCTCGCCGTGGTGGTTGACAGCATCTTCGGACGGATGACGAGCAAGTACATCATGTAGTCTGATATCAGCTTGCTTCTGGAGCGGCAATCGGGAGATTCATCGTTGTTCGCATGGCGTCGTCGCTCCGAAGTTTTGTTCTCGTCCGAATGATGATGGTAGCATATGTCTGTCGCGATGTGCCATACAAGAATGCTCTTATCAAACGCGGTCTCGATGCTCCGTCGGATCTCGTCGCTCGCATTGTATCTTGTGAAACTCCACTCGCCTCTCTTGCTAAACGGGCGGGTGCCTCGGGCCTCTTCGAAGACCTTCAACTCCTCCCACACACTCTTCTTCAAGTTCTCTGGGAGGCTCACAGGTCCCATCCTATTGAGACTCCAGTTCCATTTGATGTACTTATAAATGCCCCAAAAGTTTAGGAACTTGATGTGCCTCGTCCAGTCGCGCCGCAGGCAATAGCGAAGCAGGTTGAACTGGTACAGCGAATCTGACCACTGCCTCCACTTGTGCACGGACTTGGGCGCGAAGATTCGCAGGAATGTGGGGACTAGCGGCCAATTGTAACGCTTCGACATCTTCACAATCGCCCACTCGGAATAGGGTAACAGCAGGATCTGGTAAGCCTCCAAAAAGAGAGCCAGCATCAGCACAAAGAAAGTGAATCTCTTGTACTGGTACGTGATATCAGCTCGAGGAGGATTGATCGACTTTGCCAAAGTATTAAACGCGCATAAGGTGACGACTAGCCAGAAGAAACTGGCGAACCGGACGAACAAGCCCAGCTTCGTATAGATTACGGGGGCCTTGGTATAAAGCATGTCGTACATGAATCCTAGCTCGATTTCAGTGATCCTGAAGGCCTCCTGGTGCGAACAATCATCTATTGAGAGTTGGGAATCAGATATATAGCTGGGATTATAGATCCAGTCCTCCAGGTGAGGCTTTAAGCAATGGAAACGGTAATAAGCCTTGACAACCAATACAAGACCGTCAATCTTCGGCAAAGCATCGAGGAGGAACGGAGGAACCGTTCTCTTGCTGGCAATTTCTTTGACTGTGATGCCGGTGTTCAAGCTAAGCGAGAACTTGAGAGCCCATATCCCTTCTGCGTACTTGATGATACCAGCGAAAAACATCGGGAAGTACAATATTGCGAAATTGGTGTAGTTCCAACATCGGATGAGAATGCCGACAACAACCATCACAATGATGCTCATGTTCAAGACCTGTCTCAGACCCAGTTGATTGTCTTCCATTGAATAAGCAGTGAGACTATCCGGGTAACCAAGTTGTAGCAGGAGCAACGGCGCTAGTAATGCGTTCAGTTCGACACCCAGGTCGGGATCTTTAGGATTGATCCTCAGTCCAGTGAGCTTTCCTAGAGAGTAAGGCACGACTACGGTGGCCATCAGGTAGATGCACCAGAGGAAGCAGCGCATCCCATGTCCGATCAGCCCGGTCATGTGCTTCCGGCGATGCCCGAAGAGGGTGAGGATGACTTGGAAGAAGAGGCTCCCGATCACAAGCGTTTGGATCCCCCACCCGTCCCATAAGTCCATCAACCTATCTCTTAAATCAAGCACCCACAGCGGAATCAAATCGGATGCCATTATAGCATATTCCTGATCTTCTCAAGACAATCTCCTGAACCTATTTCGAGAAATTTGGTCAAATTTCTGATATAAACTTCCACAAGACAACAACATAAACGTACTTTTCTTGAAGATCACTGTCTACTTGATTCGCTCTATGATTTTGAGTAGAGTCTCCTTCCACCACCTACAGGAAAAAGATTTCTCCAACCAGACTATACTATCTGTATTTCCTCTTACACCAAGAAACATCGTAACCATTTAAATGAATAATTGAATAGTGCTTGGGGGAATTATTTGCCGATAAATCATCGATTTGAACTGGTTTCGGTAGAAAGTACATTAAATCTTCAGTCCTCCCACTTGAGGGCCTTAGAAAAGGCCTCTCATGTCCATCTAGGATAAGTTCAATGCGATCTACAACTAAGAATTATCTCTAATTGAAATGCCATTCTTCTGTTTTAGTCGTTTCTACTTACTTCATATTATTCCATTTTTGTTCTGCAACTGTGATAGTTTCATCTTTATTGCTTCACATTTTTATAGCTAAATTACATTGAATTCTCACAGTACGTACATTTGGTTGCAGTTAGGTAGGACCGTAATGCAGAACTGCGACTATTTTGTATGGTTATTCTTGAGCCAAATTAATGAACAACTACCGAGAATTTAATTACTAATGAGTTTTGATAACATGATTCATAAACTATACTAAACTATAGTCATTCATAAGTAATCTCATAATTGCATTAGTTACATACTAATTGTTCATCATGTGATTATTGGGACTATCATTGTTAGACAATTCGACTTTAGGCTATGTTTGTTTCGCGGAAAATGAAAGATTTGGAAAATATTTTCCTAAAAATGATCCTTGTATCGCTTACAAAAGTCAATAAACGAGAGATATTTTCATCATCCACGAAAATGTTTAGATATAAACTATTATCTACATTGAAAATATTTTTCATTGACTAATTATTTTAACTGATACAAGCGATTATTTTTAGGAAAACGTTTTTCAAATCATTTATTTTCCCAAAAAAAATGGAGCTAAGTATCATATAAAGATAATGATAACACATAGTAACTTAACACAACTACTAGGTTGAAGATGATCGATAAATAAGGTCGAAAACTAACAACAATTCCATAAATTGAGTAGCTTCTAACCTGTGACTATTTTGTATGATTATTCTTGAGCCAAATTAATTAATAACTAACAAAAATTTAATCAATAATAAATTATAATAACATGATTTATAAACTATACTAAATTATAGTCATCAATAAGTAATCTCATAGTTACATTAGTTACATACTAATTGTATCATGTGATTATTGAGATTATCATTGATTACACAATTCGACTTTAAGTGATTATATAAAGATAATGATAACACCATCGTAAATTATCACAACCACTAGGTCGAATATGATTGACAAAGAAGGTCGAAAACAACTGCACGAACCTGAGCTGAAATCTATTCGCTCTCGCGCGGCTCCAATGAGAACATCAGTTGATCCTCACTTTGGCTTTTCGAGTTGCGAAAATTGAGAAATCGTGTGTGGAAAATCTCTCAAATTAGGAGCTTTTGGTTGTGTATCTGTTGTCGCTCGGAAGTTCAGATTACATGGTGTTTCTTATGTTCAAATTGTTCCGACCAGCCCTCGTATATTTAATGCCTCATAAAGGAGACATCTCAATGTGCATCACGAGGACTAGAAAAGGGTCACAAAAGAGAGTGATCACATTAGTCACACACACATAAGAGTAGGAATCTGTAGAGAACCAACAGAGAAGTTAAGAAGGATGGAATACTTGTGCATAGTAAGAATACATTATTTGCTCGCAGCTTTTCTTTTCTTTTTGCTTTTGAAAGTTGATCACTTTATTTTGGTTTTTGGTTCGGTTAAGAACCTTTTGCTTGCTCCTCAATTAATTTATTATTCCTTCTTCCTGGGAGTCTGCAGGAAGATAGGTTAGAATTCAATGTTATATATTCCAGAAAGTGCTTTGAAAGTGAGCAATACACTCTACAGAATATGTATCCTTTTCTTTACGTTGGTTGTGTTAATCAGTGAGTGCCCACTTTATAAGTCCTCACCCTATCTCTTTCAAGCATTTTGTTAGCGTTTTCGAGAGCGCAATGAGAGGAGATCATGAAAACAATTATTCCAAAATATTGGTTATTATGTTCCATGAAACATGATCAATGAGAAGAAAATCCCATATATGATGCTCAATTGCAATATAAACATTAGACAAAAGTGGCTCTAATACCATCTCAAGGATCAAGCCAAAATTTTAACATTGTATCAGAAAGCTGAGTTCTTGTTCACCAATCCCAAAAATGAGACTTGGAAAGCTATAGTCTGCATTTCCTCTCTACTTTGCCAATTTGATTATACAAATAGGACGATTGCTGGATATTTGGAAATTATCTTTTTTGTAATACTTGGGGTATCCATATTTTCGGGTAAAATTGTTCAAAAAGTCCTAAACCTTTTAAGTTTACCGATTCAGTCCTAAACCTTTTCACCTTTTGCTGATTCAGTCCTATTGGCCGAAAATCGCTAATGTGGCACTGCTGATACTGACATGGACAAATTATGATAATTTTTTTAATAATTTTATAAAAAAGATTGATTTTTTTATTTCTTTTTTTCCTTTTTTTTTCTGATTAAGGGTTTAAGGCCGGCGGCCTCGCCGGTTTAGGGCCGGTAGGGGTCGCCGACCCCTAGGCGACAGCCGGCAAGGGCTGCCGGACCCTGGGCGAGGGCCGCGACCCCGCGATCGCGAGGGCTTTGCGGCCCTCGCCCAGGGTCTGACAAGGGTCGCCGGCTCTCGCCCGGGGGCCGGCGAAGGATCGACGGGGGTCGCCGGGCCCTGGCCAAGGCTGATGACCCCTACCGGCCCTAAACCGGTGGGGCCGCCAGCCTTCAAACCCTTAATCAGAAAGAAAAAAAAGGAACAAAATAAAAAAAATATGAATTTTTTTTATAAAAAAATTATCATAATTTGTCCACGTCAGCGATTTCCGGCCAATAGGACTGAATCGGCAAAAGTTGAAAAGGTTTAGGACTGTATCGGCAAAAATGTGAAAGGTTTAGGACTTTTTTTGACAATTTTCCCCATATTTCGACTTGACTAATTTGCGCTAGTGCGGGAATAGAAAAAACTATCGTATCCGGTCGAAGCATTTTATTACTCAACCAATGCCGTGGGGATATTCATAATTAGTTCGTTGATCATGCCAGTCCAATTCAATATATGTTATGCAGTTGATGGAGAAATTCATTATATACTAAACTGGGTCACTAAATGCAAAACCACAATGTTAGATATGCTAAGAAATCTAGTTGAAACTCTTTTAGTAATTGATGTGAAAATACTCTATTAAGTGCCTAAACAAGCTAATTTTTCAATATATGGATCTCAAGTACTTCAACGTCCAATAAAAAATCATCACATCACTTAGTAAAAGAGTTTTAGTAAGATTTTTTGGTACAAAAACAATTTCTCATTACAAATTTTTTCGAGAGTTATCATATATATGAGGGTGACAGGGTAGCTTTTTTAAATTAAAGGTTGCAAAGCACAATTGAAGCGAGGAATCAAAAGTTTTTAATGATATTTTCAAGATATTCGCGATCTTTTTAATGTATTTCTATTCTTAAATACAATTTTTTGGTTCATTTTTAAATACAAGTTAAGATGTAAATTACAAAGAACGGTTATCCATATTAGTCATTCAACAGTATGTATTATCGTGTTCAAAAACATGTAAGAATCATCCAGAAGAACAAAGAGGGTGATGGCTTTGCAATCTCACAAAGAAATGCACTTTATTTATTGAAAAATCGGGGAAAGATAATACAGAGAATAGGAGAAAAAAATGGTCCGACCATGTTTTGAGAGATGATCAGGTACCCCTAATCCCTAATTTACATATGTTCTCTTGAAGTACAATTTTCGAGCCAAGTCAACTGGCATTCAAGGTCTGAAAGCATAAATTGGTATGACCTCTATTTTGGCATCTTATTCTTTTATTGTGATTTATTCTTTTCTTGTAAAAATAAGCTAAAGAACTGTAATAAATGAATCAAATACAGACCTAGACTCTTCTTTTCTTGTGTCATGGCTTGCTTCCATATTCACGAATTACCTGAAGAGACTACTAATACTATTTGCCCTAAATGCATGGTAAGACCACATTTCCGTGCGCTCGACTCAGACGTTAGCCTTAGTCGTCATGCCTCAAGTTCTAGCTCGAACATCGGGTGAGAGACCGGGTTGAGATCGGCAAAAATCGTATCATCGCCCTCTGTGCCACAGCTTAAATCATGACCCTCAAAGTACGTCTTTACTTCATCAGGGAAGCTGCTGCACTGAGGCAACTCGGACTCCCATGATGACGGTGAACAGTCGACAGCAGATGTCATCTCCATCATCTCCTTGAATTTGGATGACTGAAGCAGAAGCCCTAGGGCTGACGAGGCATTTGCTCGGCGTGGCTGAGTTGGCAATGTTTCTAAACTTTCTATGGGTACATTTGTCTGTTGGTTTTGGAAGTAGCTTATCCCAAGTTGGTGAGAGCTTGCAGGTAAACTGGAGTTAGCAAGGCTAAAATTAGGGCTAGGGTTAAGGTCAGGGTTCATGCTTGTTTGACTTTGGTTGCTATTGTTATCATTATTAGTACCGGGTTTAAGCCATTTGATGTAACGGCTCAGGTCGAAATTGGTGACAGCGTTGAGTCCACGGTACTCTATAGCCGCCATGTCGTATGCAATGGCAGCTTCTTCTTGGGTAGCTGCGAAGTTGAATGAAAAGAAAACATCACAATCATGCCATAGTGAAATTGATGAATGTATGATGAGCATCGACCCCCACATTATGCATTCATACAGAACAAAGTTGTTATCGGTTAAGGTAAGTTTTCACCAAAATTTTCTGTCTGAATGAAGGATCCATAATTTTTTCATCTATAGTTGTTTGTTGCTACCGTATATATTTAGCATTTCTACGGCCAGTAAGTTTTTTTTTTACCTTTTTATTGTTCTTGTGCAAAGAAATTGTCATTATAACCCTATATGAGTGGTTTTTGTTTGTTTTATCCATGAAACCTATGAGACTCTCATCACATAGTCCTTGATGGAATCTACCATCTTCTGAGCCCTCTATTCAATCATTGGCTTTTTAGACACATTCAGTTGACAGTTACCAAACTAACAACAGAATTTCTTGTATTTGTCCTATAAGTCAGTTACTCCCTTTGGCCAACTGTTGGAAAAGGATGTCTACCTGTGTCTGTTTGTGTGTGTATTATATTGGAAATACTACTCTTTGACTGGTTATCACTAATGAATCTCTCTAGAAAGCAAAAGTCTCTTGTCTTCTCCATCGTCTGCGGATAAGATATGGACTGCTTTAAGGTTTTCTACTAGGAAACAACAAGCAACACTTTGATGCTGCGATGTCCCAACTGTTAAATTAAGAAGCTTGGACAAAGTCAAATAGTATGTAAGAAAGGAAAGATAAACGAAACACTTAGACATCTGGCCTCTTTCGATTGGCACTTACTAAATGGTCTAATTAACTGAAAGAAAGAACAAAGCTGCTAATAATCCAAAATTAAGTTTCCTTTTTGTCCTTTAATCCTGGAGCACTACGATGAGATGAAGTAGATGGATATAGTAATGCTATATACTACAGGAGCAAGAGGAGATGGCAAAGTACCATATGTTCCGAGGTAAAGGTATTTATTTCCGAAAACTCTGCCAATCCGAGCTTCCCATCTTCCATTGTGATGATGTCTGCTCGTTCATACGTTAAAAGTTAATATCAATTTCAACATATTATAGATCCGTACTCACAAATTACTACGAGCATGTAATTTAGAAGATTATGTTAAGATCTCTGATGACTATCAATGTAAAGAAAGGGCGGATTCCTGATCGTTGTTTGAGTAGATCAGATGCTTAAGTACCTCGCAACGCCTCTGTATTTTGAAACTCCACGAGAGAAACCGTTGCTTTTCCTGCAATTTTAAACACTTGATTTAATGAATGTCATACTTCAGAGAAGGCCTCAAACTGGTAGATCCATATACTTCATTCATAGTTGGTAAAATGTATAAACTTCAATGCATGCAAATGTGACCTTGTACCTTCTCAATGTACCAATGTACTCTTCACGAGACTGTACCTCCATTTCTTTCAGTTCCTTCTCATATGTGGATAGCTGCATTGTAATCTTACTTAAGTTTCTGTAATCGTTTCTCACCAAGTGTGATCATGGACGTTTGTGGAGTGACAAATGACAAAGAACTACCGGAAAATTGAGAATGGTTCCTTCACCCCAGTATTTCAGTGCAGCCAGGTCATAAGCATGCGCAGCTGCTTCTTCATCATCATAGGCGCCTGCAAATATCACATGAAGGATATATACTGAATCAGATTAACACCATTTGACATGTGAAGTGAATGTAGAAAATCGTTGCAACCTTCTTTGGGTACGTAGATATCAATATTTCTGAGGCTAATGTGTGTGAAAGAGAGTAGAAAAGGAGCTCACGAAACGTACCAAGATATACTGCATTTTTGCAGCCAGATTCCCGAGAAACAAATGGACACGCCATGAGAAAAAGAGAGAACACATCAGTTGCATTCAACAATCGCCAGCTTCACAAAGCTTAAGAAAAGGAAAGAAATAAGATGGCTTTGATGAATAAAAATGATCGAATACCTTGGCGTCCTTTCTTGTTCTGCGATTCATTCCAGCAATTCTTGTCCCACAAATGCGCTTCATATCTTCCCGTCCACCGATGCCTAAAACAAGCATCATAACATGCACACAACAAGCATTATAAAATGCACACTATTTCAAGATAAATGCCTAAAAGATACAAAAAGATTGAGAGAGAAATATTGCAAGAAGGGAAATAAGCAGAGGTGTTTCACACACCTAGTGACTCCACGATAGATCGAGCTACGTTGAGGAGGAGAGTCTCTAGGAACACTCCTCCTCGTTCTTTTCACTTTCGTCACGCCACCGTTATTGCTCGTAACATTCTCATTTCTCTTGCTGTTATTCACATTATTTCTCTGGTTTTGCTGTGATAGCTTCGCCATGGAAGTCGC
Organism: Lenwebbia sp. NSW1173648; assembly: GCA_029784005.1. Taxonomy (NCBI): domain Eukaryota; kingdom Viridiplantae; phylum Streptophyta; class Magnoliopsida; order Myrtales; family Myrtaceae; genus Lenwebbia; species Lenwebbia sp. NSW1173648. The sequence goes on along the minus strand of JARCGZ010000003.1, from coordinate 35,171,724 downwards.
ACCAAATGGAATGCAACCAAAATTGTCAGTTTACTTGAATAAAGTATAATGAAGAAGATGAAGATGGTGGTACAAGAAATGGAGAGAGGCTGAGAGACTATGACTGAGTCTAACAATGAAGAGGGTTATAAAGGAATGACACTAAGCAACAGGTTGGAAGAGCGTGAGCTGTCAAATTACGTGTAGCCGGCCGCGAGAGAGTTTCGATTGTGGCCGTCTCTAAACTGCTTAATCTGTCTCTTCTCTCTTGTCTCCGCCTAAATCTTTAAGTCATGTTCTGTTCCAATCATATTTCATCTCCCATATCAGCACTAGCTCCAAAGATTGCCTATTGTATGTAATATTTTCGCATTGGAGAGCGTACAATGTGAGTTTGTTTGCTTGTGTCTCCGCATAATGATCCTCTGAACTTTTTCTTTCCTATCGAACTGAAGTGCACAACTGGACTACTCCAAAAGTTGGAAGAAGATGAATGAAGTCTTGCTGAATGATATAACCCAGACAATGGCAACTTAATCGTTTAGGGGTTGAAAGGTTCGGAAGGAAGATTGGTTTGTCCAAGAATTGTGTGCATATGCTTGTTAGGAGTGCGCAGCAGAAGCCCGATACCTTCGCCCGGGGAGATCGCCAAGAGGGAGCCCAAGTCCGAGCCCGTTAACATATCCAGTTGGACCCACCTTCACTCAAAAACTTAATCCAATGAGTTATGGGCCAACTTGAATATATTAACTGCTCAACACTACATGAATTCTCCGATGTGGGACTTCTTTAACACAACTCACTCGTGCATCCTAACAATCTCCCCCTCACGTGTGAGCTCCAGTGTTAGATTTGCTCCCCCTTAATTCAAGTATCCTTCTGCACCAATATATCTCAACTTGAATCTCCATCAACGCCCATCGGGCCCGCCCGACCCGGAAACCGCGTTGGTCACCAGATTCCTTCCTCGAGATATTCACCAAACACCGATACATATTGGGAGTGGACCACCAATCAACCATCGGCTTTGATACCATTTGTTAGGAGTGCGCAGCAGAAGCTCGATACCTTCACCTGGGGAGATCGCCAAGAGGGAGCCCAAGTCCGAGCCTGTTAACATATCCAGTTGGACCCACCTTCTCTCAAAAGCTTAAGCCAATGAGTTATGGGCCAACTTGAATATATTAACTGCTCAACACCACATGAATTCTCCGATGTGGGACTTCTCTAACACAACTCACACATGCATCCTAACACTGCTGACAGCACTCTGGCGACCCTTTTCATATTAGCTGCTTTAATTTGATCCAACAAGACCTAATAAGGCGCAAGTGTTGTTTCTAGCAATATCACCTGGAGGGGGGTGAATAGGTGATTCTGATCAGTTTTGAAATTAATTGCGGAATATAAACAAATTCGAAACATAAGCAAAATAAGTTCAATATCAAGACGTGCAGAATTCTAAGTATTAAAAGAAAGAGTTCAGAGTAAGAGAGAATTGCACGCCAAGTTTATAGTGGTTCAGCTTAGCAAGCCTACGTCTACTCTCCCACGATGATAGCCGATTGGCTGGATTCCACTATATAAATCGTTGAAAGGTTGCAAGAGATGTCACAGTTAATCACTCTTACAAAGCCCCTCAAGGATAAAGCTTATAGCTCTTAAGAACAAGAGTATGAATCTGAATAACCCAGCGTTTTGGAATTGTAAGTTCTAATCTCTCTTCGCTGGACACCATTGATCTTCCTTTTATAGCCCTTCACTCCCAAACTAACCGTTGGACAGGTCTTCAAAGGATTGCGCTTCAATCGCTGATTGGACGCCATCAATCTTGATTGAATGAGACTGTATTTGGGAAGATTTAGTAGCTGTTGGAGTAGAGTTTGAACCCTTCAGATCTAGTCGCCTATACAACCAAATCCTTAGTTTCCATAAGTAGAGTTAATTCAAATTTTCAAGATATCTTGTTCATGGAAGGTAATATCCAATTGAGGATATTCTACTGATTTGATTGGAAAATAATCCTATCAATCAAATCTTACAGACTTCCATAAATAACGCAGCCAAATCGAAAACCTGTCAAACGTGGGTCTTCAAAATCTAGCCAAAAGATAATGCAAAATCTGAACATAATTCAGAAACAGTCTACAGAAGGAGAAGAGACTCTCTGAATCTGAATAGATTAGAACAGTGACTCTAAGCTTCAGTAAAGTCCTTACTGACATGCCACATAAGTCTTCTCGAGATTTAGTCTTCGGAGGCAACACCTTCCTCCATCTGAATAAAAGACTTCAACTTTCTCAGAGGTAGAAACGTGACAACTACACCTTGAGTTTGTACACCAGATTTGGAACAATATAAGTTTCTGTTCACGTGTTCATTCCTGCAATAAAAAGATTTATTGGCATTAACCAAATTCTTTCTTTAAGAAGGATAGTTTTGTCAGAATCAAAATATTCAGAAGGAAGGATTTCTCAATAATCTCCCCCTTTTTTATGATGACAAAACTTTCTCAAAAATAGATTATGAAGCGTACTTGTATAAACGTTAAGCACAGGAAAGATTTCACAAATATGTAAACATATATGCCGTGTGAATCTTTTCAAAAAGATGTGCATCTGAAAAATATATCAATGTAATATATGCACTAGAAGAATGGAAAAATATCACCGTATGTCGTTAAATGCGTGATACTCCATCACATAAATTTCTTCCATGATAATGACAACTTGTGTTACGCGTTCACGACGTGTGTAACCTGCAATCCTGCAATTATAATAATGTATCTTCTCCCCCTTTTGTCATCAGCAATAATATAAATAGCACACAACATAAAATTTATTTAAAAAGCAACCCTACCAGGCCATATTAAGGCCGTGATAGATTAGGTCCCAAAAAAATCCGACATAAACAAAAGTAAGTCAAACACAGGCTATTTTGAAAAATAGTTTCAAATAGACGGTGCTAGAGTTGGTTTTGTTGAGGAGGGAACATCAATTGGCTCTTTGTCACCCTCCTGAGCATCTTCTTCAGGCCTGCTCTAATTTGCTCTGCTCGATCCAGCAAAAAGAGTAGCGAAGTCTCTAAGGGCGTGCAACTCTGGGAACTCCTGAGTGATTCTTTCATCTCTAATCAGTGTATAGATGCCCAGACTAGCCATCTCAGAGCAGAAGAGGTGGCAATATTTGTTCAGCATTTGCTGAAAAGTGATCAACTTCTTCTCAATCAGCTTTTCCATTGCATCTAGCCTCTGTACCACTACAACCTGAAGTTACTCCACATCCTTCTTTACTAGACTCTGTGAGGATTTTATATCCTGGAGCTCTCAGATAAAAGCATTCAAAGTCTCCTTGGAGTCAGTTTTCTAGCAGGAGTCTTGGGTCTTTCTTCTTCCACCATCTGAGCCTTTCCCTTTTCAGAAGAACTTCCCTTTGAAGTCAAATCCAAGATATGCTTCAGATTAATCTCCCCTTGAGTTTGAGTAGGGGTGACATCTGAAATCTTTTTAGCATTCTCAATAGCATCCAATTCAATCTCATTGGGTAGCTCTTCCGGGATCTGTACACCAACAACCGTAGTAGATTCCTTCTCTACAGGTCGATCCCCCTGAACATCAGATTGTTCTTCTATGGGCTAACTAGCAGCTTGCTCCTTCTGAACAACTTCAGTCTGAATGTCATTAGGCTGAACAGCATCTGCCTTTCTTTCCTCAAGTTGTTCCTGCATAGCAGCAGATTCATTTTGTTTCTGTACCAGAGTACAAGCATCAACAATCAGTGGTTGCTCCTCCTGAATCTATGCTGGCTTAACAGGAGTATCTGTGGAAGATTCTTCACCCATGACAATAAATTCATCCACCTTGTCAACATCCATATCCTTGGATTTTGAGGATTATCACTTCTTCTCACAAGCAATAAGTACATCAATTGTTGCTCTGTCATCCAACTGCTCTTCCCAGACTTCAATGTACTACTCACATGCATGTTTTGCTGCTTTTTCAGCCGATGTTTCTTCAATCTCCTTTTCCTTATTCACTTCACTCACATGAGTCTTAAGGAGATCTTCTTCTTTATCCATAAGATTCTCCTGCTCACGCATTCTCCCAGCATCTTCAATAACATTTTCACCTTCTTCTTTCTTACCGTCATCATGGTCATCTTCATCTGACTTAACACTTGGAATGTCTTCAATGAAGCCGTGGGAGTTCTTTCATCATCCTCACTTGATGAAACAGCTTCTTCTTCCTCTGTTCCTTCGTCAGAGGATTCACTTTGAACACTCTCCTCCTTTCCTTTCCTTGCAATAGTTTTTCTTCTTTTTGCAGATCTTTTTGTCTGCTCTGTTTCCAGTTCCACCAGAACCAATTCCTTGTTCTTGTTAAACCACCTTCCATCAGTTAACCTGAAACCCATTTTCTGAATCATGTTCTCACCAGCCACCATCAATGGGATTTGTTTGAGTCAACTCTTCTGGAAGTTTTACTTTATGATACTTTAGAATCAAGGAAATTAGCCCTGCATAAGGCAATTGACTTTTCGACTTATGCACAGTCCTGTACATATGTAGGAGGACAGTATGTGCAAGCGAAAATCATAGCCTGTAAGCAAAGCCCACATCAATTTGGCCTAAAACTTGGAGATATCGATCTTCGAAGAGGTCTTTGGATGCAGACATTCTATCACCACCTTGTGCATGATCACATGCTTCAAAGGGAAGTCATTGTAGGCAACATGAGCCTTTAAATCTCGACTATAGTTCTCCTTCCCCGACAGATAATTGTATGCTGCCTCAGGCTGAATGTCAATGGGCTTGAAGACACTCTGTCTTACTTCCATGAGTTTTGCCAACTCAATTACATGTAAGATGTACTAATTGCCTCCAATGTTGTATGAGAGAGACTCAAGATCAGTAAAAGATAGTGTAGAGTAGAAGTAAGCCAGCAAGTCAAGAAAAACATGTGTTTTAGCAGTCACAAAATCCTTCAATTTCATTTCCTCCCGATGTTTCCTTATAGGGATACCAACCCTGTCGAAGTATTTCAGATCAAAGACTCTAAAAGGCATCACACCTCGATCCTTTAGAGTCTCGTACCTGTTAACATGCTTCTATGACAAAAAGAGACGGCTTTTGAAACTTTTGTCTCTAACCCCATGAGACAATCTCCTTTTAAAGTTCTTGAAAACGACATCATCATCGTCATCAAATCTCCCCTTTGTCTCCACATCACTTTCTTCCTCAACAGACTCACGAATAACAACCCCTTTAGATTGGGTCCTCTTAGGTTTAGGTACATCAGGTACCACAACATTTTCCTTTCCTTTCCTCGAAACTTTTTCAGGAATTTCAACAACAGTAGGAGTTATAGTACGAAGAGGCATATCCAATAACTTCAAATAATCTTCCTCACTAGAAAACTTGTGAATAGTAAGGAGTTTAGCAATCATATCGTCTTCAGATCCCTGCCCTTTGAACGCATCATACATGGGCTTAGTAGAAAGAGCCAATGCTACTCTTTCATCATACAAGTGTTCAGACAAACCTGTATCCATACGATCGTGGCTTCTATCTTCTGACGCTGTGTTCTTCACCAGAGTTGTATCCCGATATTTCGTACCCTTCGTCAATCGAGACGACTTTCTTCTTTGTTTCTCGCTTTCCCCGACATTTTTCTTTGTTGAGGAGGATGATTTCGGATCCATTTTGAAGAAAAAGTTTGGATTTTTAGGAAGGAATGCAAGAGTGGTTTTGAACGAAAAGAGGGGAGAGAGAGCAAGGGTCCTCAGAGAATGGAGTGTCTGAGATTTCGAGAGAGAGATAGTGATAACTGACATGAATAGGGGTTTTTTCTCAGGGAAAGGTGACGATTCGCATCCTTTCAAAAAAAATTGAAAAAGAAAATAAAACTGGAAAATGGTTATCTTTGGAAATAAAATCAACTTAGAATAAAATCCGAAGAAAACAATCCAAAGACAATATAATATATCAATCAATTAGCAAAATATATATTTAGAAGTTAGAGAACATACCTTAAATCCTTGCATTTCCATGAATCTTGAAATTAAAGTAGAATGCAAATAACTGACCTTTGCTTTTGAATGAGTGTCTTGCAATTGTGCTTTTGAAAGTAATAGAGAGCTTATTTCTAACACAACTCAATATAAAGGATTAATAATAGCCAATTTATTGCGAATATAATTGAAAGTCTCTTTATCAAGAGGTTTAGTAAATATATCTGCGAGTTGATTCTTCGCATCAATATACTGAATGTGGATATCTCTATTCTGAACATGATCACGTATGAAATGATGTTTAATATCGATATATTTCGCCCTTGAATGTACAATTGGATTCTTGATCAAATTTATGGCGCTTGTATTATCACACTTGATTTCCACATTCGATTCTTTAACTCCATAGTATCTTAGTTATTGTTTTAGCCATAGAATCTAAGCACAACAACTTTCAAGAGATACATATTCTGCGTCTGCTGTGGAAAGAGCAACTGTACTTTGCTTCTTAGAAAACCATGAGATCAGCATATTTTTCATAAGTTGACAAGTTCCAGAAGTACTCTTTCTGTCAATATTGCATCCTACAAGATCTGCATCTAAATTAGGGGTGGCCACGGGCCGGTTTGGGCCCGAAACCAACCCGAGTCAAACCCCTAATCGACCCATTGACCGGGCTCGCCGGTTCCAAACCGGAACCGGCCCCTGCCATAGGGGCCGGTTACGGGCCCTCATTTTCTTGAACCAGCCCGGAATCACCGGTTTAAAAAAAAGGTGGGGAAAGAGCCGAACTGATCTTTCCCCGACCGTTGCAAGGCAACGGCCAAATTCCCCCCACCCTTTTTATTAATTTATTAAATCTATCCTAACTATTATAAATATCCCTTTTCATCTTTCATTTTTTCTCACAATTTCTCTCAAATTCTCTCAAATTCTCTCAATCCACTCAATTCTGTCAATTTTCTGAATCCATTTTCCACTCAATTCTCTTAAAAATTGGCAAGTGAAAGCAAAGCTAGTGACAGAGGAAAGAGCCCGATGGAGGAATCCGATTATCCTCATGATCCTCGTGATTTTGCATATTAGGGAAACGATGTTGATAATATCAACATTATTCCCAACGTCGAGCACGTCCCAATGCAAGAAAGTTTACATCCTCCTACCGGTATCGAAGAAATGTCAACAACAAATGAGCCGGAACGGGAGGGTACATCTGACATATGGGAACACTTCACGAAGGAACATTTAGGCTCAAACAAGTATCAGGTAAAATGTAAATATTGTTGGGCAACATACAAATTTATAGGTGGATGCGGCTATGGAACATTTAAACGGTATCTGAGGTCAAAACATCCAACGCAAGCGGGGAACAACACCAGCCAACAACAAATTTCCAGGTATGCCAATCCTAACACTCCTCATTTATTTCGTTAAAATGAAAAAGTTTATAAAGAAGAATTAGCTAAATTTGCTGCCATTGAACGTTTATCGTTTAATTTTGGTGAAAATTTTGGTTTTAATCATTTTATACAAACTACATGTACTCCATAAGCAAAATCTATTTCGAGAAATACTCTTAAACGCTAACTTTTTTATATTTATAAAAGAGAAAAAGAAGACATGAAAAACTTTTTTTTGAATTTCAATGGAGGTGTGCATATAGGTAGCGACATTTGGAGTGATCCTTGGCAAACTCATTCTTATATGCATATTACATGTCATTGGATAGACGATGATTGGAACATTCAAAAAAGAGTTATTACATTTCGAGTTTTTGATGATAGGCATACGGAAAATAATATTTATAGAATAATTATGCAAGTTTTAGAAGAATATTTTTTGGTTAGTAAAAATTTTTCAGTTGGTTTTGATAATTCCGCGGCAAATACCGCTTCCATTCCCGAGTTAGAAAAGATTTGTAAACTCACTTTTGGTGGATAATTTTTTCACATTAGATGTGCTTGCCATGTTTTAAATTTATGTGTACAAGATGGTTTACAAACTCTTGATATTTTTCTTAGCCCAATAAAGACAACAATTCAATTTTTATGGAGACATTTCCAAATTATGAAAGAATGGGGCAGATTTTGTAAAACAAATAGAAGAAGACCAAAAAAAATTTCAAGAGAAGTTCCAACTCATTGGAATTCTACGTACGAGTTGCTTAATCAATCTTTTGCATATAAATATTTATTATGTATGTTTATTTTGAATATTGTTTCACAAATTAATTTATTCCCACAAGATTGGGAAATTTGCAAAAAAAAAATTAGAATTTTTAAAAGTTTTTAATGATACAACTTATACTTTATCCGGTGTTTATTATCCTACTACGCATTTATTTTTAATAGAGTGTGTTAACATTGCTGGTATTTTTGAAGAAAATAAAAAAGATGATCAATTAGGTCCGACTATTATAGCAATGCGAACGAAATGGCTGCATTATTATACCAAAATTCCTTTTATTTATTTGGTTGCTTGTGTTTTCGATCCACGTACCAAATTAGATGGTTTATGTGATTATTTGAATATGTATTATGACTGTTTACATTTGATTCAAATGGTAGATGTTAGAGCTAAACAAACAGTAGTTAAAAACGCAATAGTAGAATTGTACATAATGAATTTTGTAGTAGATATAATCTAGGTGATAGTGGATCTTCCCAACCTAGTGACGTACAAAGCGAAGACCTAGGTAGAATTAGTAGAGGGTACAAAATGCTGATGAATAGGCAAAAAAGACAAAGGGAGCAACAGGAAATATTTTCGAAATAGAGACCTATTTAATCACTTTTTTTGAGTTTGGTGAATTCGAAGGCGGCACAGATATCAAAATTCTAGAGTGGTGGAAGAGGCATTCAACCCAATTCTCAATTCTCGCTCTCATCGTAAGACAAGTTTTAGCAACCCATTGTTTAACAGTTGTTGTTGAATAAGCATTTAGCGCTGGAGGCAACATTTTGGACAACCAACGTTCAACATTAGCTCCAGATTCGGTGGAGGCTCAAGCTTGTGTCGATGATTGGACAAAGGCTCAACATCGACATCAAGAGGTGGATCGCAGCAATGAAGCCGAATTCTTCGATGATGAAGATACCACCGTCACGGGTACTAGTACCGGAACGGGTAGCGACGATTGACGATGCGGCAAGTATGGGGTTATCAAAGGTAAAAAACACTACATGGGCTTTGATTCTTCTATCCCCAAGAAGATATGTAGGCGCTTAATGATAATTCATTAAGTTCAAGCCCCTTCTCCCCCCTTTTTCCCCCCAAATTTGATTACAATTTATAATTTGATTACAATTTGTATTTTATAATTTATTATTTCAGAATTTCAGAATTTATTATTTTTTATTTCATAATTTATTACTTAAAAATTAAATTTGAAAATCGTAACCGGAACCGGCGGTTCCATTTTCGATTTTGAATCGAAATCAGGCCTTGAACCGACCCGAAACCGCCTGTTCAAAATCGAAACCGAAATCGCCTCTTAAGGTTCCGATTTTGATTCACTCATGAACATAAACCGGAACTGCCGATTCATGAATCGGAACCAGTCGGTTCCGAACCGGGGCCATGACTAATCTGAATAACCCTTCAAAACGAAATTAGAATCTTTTGAATACCAGAGTCCATAAGTTGGATATATCCCGATATATTTACTGATTCTCTTTATAGCAGAGAGATGTGATTCTCTTGGGCTTATTTGAAATCTCGAACATAAGCAGACGCTATATAGAATATCTGGTCTTGATGCTATGAGATATAGAAGTAAACCAATTATATTGCGATATAGCTTCTGATCAACTTCTTTTCCTTGTTCATCTTTATTAAGCTTTGATGAATGCGACATTGGAGTTTGCCTTTTTGTAATTCTCTAGACCAAATTTCTTGACAATCTCGAGAGCATATTTCTCTTGATGAATAAAGATTTTCTTTTTGGTTTGTTGAATCTGAAGTCCAAGAAAGAATCTTAATTCTCCCATCATGCTCATCTCGAACTCATGCTGCATTACTTTAGAAAAATTCTTGCATAGACGTTCATTAGAAAAACAAAAAATAATGTCATCAACGTAAATCTGAACAAGAAGAATATCCTTACCCTGCTTTTGAAAAAAAAAAAGAGTAGTATCAACAATACCTTTTACAAACTTATTTTCATATAGAAAACTACTTAGGGTATAGACGAGATCCTTTCCTCTTGGTTCTTCAAAATTAGGTGGTTGTTCGACATAAACTTCTTCTTTCATATACCCGTTCAGGAATGCACTTTTTACGTCCATCTGAAAAAGTTTAAAGTCATTGTAACAAGCATAAGCAAGAAGTGGCCTTATGGCTTCTAACCTGGCAACCGGTGCGTAGGTTTCATCATAATCTATTCCTTCTTCTTGGGAATACCCTTTTGCCACTAGTCTTGCTTTGTTTCTGACCACTTTTCCTTTGTTATCTAGCTTGTTTCTAAACATCCATTTTGTTCCTATCACAAGACGATTTTTGGGTCTTGACACAAATTCCTAGATATTGTTGATCTTGAATTGATGAATTTCTTCTTGTATTGCGTTGATCCAGTTTTCATCAACAAGAGCTTCTTCAATTCCTTTCGACTCGATTTCAGAAACAAGTGTTATGTTACTCATTGCTTCCTTGAATTTCGATTTGGTTTTGATGCCTTCATCCAAGCTTCCCATTATAAGTTCTTTGGAATGACTGGATTTATGTTTCCAATTCTTATTGAATATTTCATCTTGAGCATTATTTGGATCTTTAGATTCAGGCTGCATCTCCTCTGGTTCTACTGTCAATTGTTGATCTGTCTCTTGATTCTGAATTTCTTTAGAAGCATGATTCTCTTCAAGGTCTTCAACTGGTTCTGAATTTTGAGGGAGTAACAAAACTTGAGCATGTTCAAATTGATCATTCTGTTTCTGAATATTCTCATCAAACTTGACATTCATTGATTTTTCAACAACTCTAGCGTTTTGTAGTGGACGTGACAAGCTTTGTTCGTGGTTGAGTATCCTAGAAATATCCCTTCATCTGATTTCTCATCAAACTTACCAACACGATCATTAGCATTCTTCAGAATAAAGCATTTGCAACCAAACACGCGAAAGTATGCTAGATCTGATTTTCTTTCTTTAAACAGCTCATAGGGGGTTTTCTCAAGGATCGATCTTAAAGAAACACGGTTTAAAATATAACACGCTGTTGATATAGCTTCTGCCCAAAAATGCAAAATAATTTTACTTTCGATCAAGAGAGTTCTCAGCATTTCTTGTAGAGAACGATTTTTCCTTTTCATCACCCCATTTTGTTGAGGTGTGCAAGGAGAAGAAAATTATGCTGAAGTCCAAAATCATCACAAAAATAAAAAAAAATTGATTTTCAAACTCTCCCCCATGATCAGTTTTGATACAGAAAATAGCATAGCCTTTCTTATTCTGAACCTTTTTGGTAAATTTTGAAAAAAAAAATGAGAAGGCATCGTTTTTGTGAGCAAGAAATAAAACCCATATAAATCTTGAGTAATCATCAACTATAACAAGGCAGTATTTCTTACCTCCAAGACTTAGTAGTCTGTTTGGTCCAAAAATATCCATATGAAGCAGCTGCAGAGCACGTTTAGTTGAAACATGATTAATAGATTTGAAAGAGCTTCTTACCTATTTCCCAATAGTGCAAGTTAAACATAGTTCTGATTTTTCAAACTTTGTCTGTGGTAAATCTCGAATTAATTTCTTAGAAGATAATTTTGAGATGTGCTTGATACTGATATAGCCTAGCTTTCTGTGCCATAGTTTAGATTCATCCTTGATGGATATAAGACACTTGATATCTTCAGAATCAACATCTAGAAAATAGATGTTTCCATATCGACGACCAGTGAAAGTTTACTTCTTGTCTTTGCTAACACCCGAGCATTTTGTATTTTGAAAGCAAATTTGATATCCAGAATCACATAGTTGACTTATAGAGATTAGATTGTATTTCAATCCTCTGACTATAGAGACGTCATTGATCGTAAGATTCCCAATTTTCACAGTCCATTGGCCAATTACTTTGCCTTTGTTCTTTCCACCAAAAGACACACTTTTACCATTGTATTCTGATAGTTGAATGAATTTTTCTAGATCCCCAGTCATGTGGCTTGAGCATCCACTATCCAGAAATCATTTATTCTTTCTTTTTATAGGTACCTGCAAGATAAAGATAACTCACTGTTTCTTTGGTACCCAGATCTTTTTGGGTCCATTTGAGTTAATCATTGTTGCAGGATTTCTATTAACAAGTCTCCATACCATCATGCAATTATCTCTAACATAATTTCTAGCACCACAGTTTAAACAATGCATTCGATAAAAAGGTTTTGTAAACTGTTTATGGAAGTGCCGTTGATATGCAGATTTAGAAAGTTTATGTGAAATCCTATCATTTGTTTTGAGAAATCTATTTTTGAAATTGTTTTTCTTTTTGAAACCAAGACTAGACTTGTCACCATAAGGAATTTGTTTTGGCAATAATATTTTCTAAATTTTTCGAGCTTTGAGAAAATATTTTTGAAATATTTTTAATCTCGATTTTTAAAGAATCATTTTCTTTCAAAATAAAATCACGATTTTCCTTCATTTGATGAAATTCTCTTTATAAAAATTCAATTTTGTCTTTTTAGAAAATATCTTGTTATTTTAAGGAAGAAACTTCCTTTTTCAAAACAGATACCTTTTTTAGAACTTCTTTATAGTTCTTGCATAATTCTTCAATATACTCAGAAACCTCATCTAATATTTCAGAAGGACATACCTCAAGATCTGAGTCTGAATCCGAATCTGAATTAGATTTTTCCATAAGACATAGATTTGCATAATCTTCATCACTGTCCTCTGAATCACTCAATGTTTCTGCTTTCAGCGCCTTCTTGTATTTCTCATACTTGACTTTGTCCTTTTTCAGAAGTGGACATTTCGGCTTGATGTGCCCTACTTTCTTGCGGTGAAAACATCCTACATCCTTGCTTTCCTGCTTGTCGTATCCTGGTTGTTTCTGATCATTCTTTCTGAATGATTTCTTTCCCTTGAAACTTTTGCCTTTTCGAGCCATCTATTTAAACTTCTTTACCATCAGCGCAATTTCTTCATCGTCTTCTTCTTTATCTTCAGAATCTGACATTTCATGATCAATATTAGAAGCTAAAGCAATTGACTTCTTACCTTTTGAATCCTTTGATTTGTTGTTGCTCTCTATTTCGTAAGATTGTAATGTTCCAACAAGCTCATCAATGGATAAAGGTCTGATTGTTTGACATTCTTGTATCGAGGGCTTGATGTAGTTCCAGTTGTCTAATAGTCCTCGAAGGATCTTTCGTACCTGCATAGGTTCAGCAACAGGAGCACCTTGTCATGCAAGACCACTAACCAATATTTGAAATCTGTCAATCATCTCAGTGATGGTTTCATCAGACTTCATCTTAAAGGCTTCATAGTCACTTAGTAATATGCTGAGGTTGGTCTCCTTGACTCTATCAATTCCTTGATATGTGACATGGAGTCTGTCCCATATAGCCTTTGCTGATTCTTCTTCTGCAACATGATTATAAATAGGAGTGGATAAAGCACAGAAGAGTGAGTGAACATCTTTTTGAGTCAAGTCCTTGTCTTTTTTATTTTTCAACATCCGAGAGTGTTGCTATGGTATTCATATTGTTGTTTCCTTCATTTTCAGTGGAAAGAGTTGCTGTGAAGGCAGGAACTACTCTATTGATTACAACGTCCCACATCAGATTGTCTGATGCTTTGAAGAACCACTTCATTTTGTTGCACCAAACATTGAAATCCTTTCCATCGAAATATGGCGACTTGTTGTTGAACATTGAAGCACCTGCTACAGAAAAATTATTGCTAGACATGATAGATCATTAGCTCAGAAGTAAAACACTTCGAAATAATGAGCAACCTGCTCTGCTACCAATTTTTGTTTCTAGCAATATCACCTGGAGGGGGGTGAATAAGTGATTCTGATTAGTTTTGAAATTAATTTTGGAATATAAACAAATTCGAAACACAAACAGAATAAGTTCAATATCAAGACATGTAGAATTCTAAGTATTAGAAGAGAGAGTTCAGAGTAAGAGAGAATTGCACGCCAAGTTTATAGTGGTTTGGCTAAGCAAGCCTACGTCCACTCTTCCACGATGACAGTCGATTGACTGGATTCTACTATATGAATCGTTGAAAGGTTACAAGAGATGTCACAGTTAATCACTCTTACAAAGCCTCTTAAGGATAAAGCTTATAGCTCTTAAGAACAAGAGTATGAATCTGAACAACTGAGCGCTTTGGAATTGTAAGTTCTAATCTCTCTTCGCTGGACACCATTGATCTTCCTTTTATACTCCTTCACCCCCAAACTAACCGTTGGACAGGTCTTCAAAGGATCGCTCTTCAATCGCTGATTGGACGTCGCCAATCTTGATTGAATGAGACTGTATTTTGGAAGATTTAGTAGCCGTTGGAGTAGAGTCTAAACCCTTCAAATCTAGTCGCGCATACAACCAAATCCTTAGTTTCCATAAGTAGAGTTAATTCAAATCTTCAAGATATCTTGTTCATGGAAGGTAATATCCAATCGAGGATATTCTCCTGATTTGATTGGAAAATAATCATGTCAATCAAATCTTACAGACTTCCATAAATAACATAGCCAAACCGAAAACCTGCCAAACATGGGTCTTCAGAATCTAGCCAAAAGATAATGCAGAATCTGAACATAATTCAGAAGCAGCCTTTAGAAATAGAAGAGACTCTCTGAATTTGAACAGATTAGAACAGTGACTCTGAGCTTCAATAAAGTCCTTGCTGACATGTCACATAAGTCTTCTCGAGATTTTGTCTTCGGAGGCGACACCTTCCTCCATCTGAATAAAAGACTTCGACTTTCTCGGAGGCAAAAACGTGACAACTACACCTTGAGTTTGTACGCCAGATTTGGAACAATATAAGCTTCTATTCACGTGTTCATTCCTGCAATAAAAATATTTATTGGCATAAACTAGATTCTTTCTTTAAGAATGATAGTTTTGTCAGAATCAAAATATTCAGAAGGAAGGTTTTCTCAACAGCAAGATCTACATAAACCGAATTTCGAGAGCATAGAACTACATAGCTGGGTCTCATTCTGTCTGTCTAAAGTGTAAGAACTCTGCATCTAAGATTTTGCCGAGTATATCTCTTAGACAGCCCTAAATATATTTTAGTAGATGACATTCATGGGGTCAAAGCTTACCTAGAAAAACACTTTGCTACCTTAGGGATAAGGACACCACAAGCTTCATAATTTTTATACGGCCCTCAATTGAGCACCATAACTTTTTTTGATCACTTGAGTGTCATAACTTATGTATGGCGCTCACTTAAATGCCATAACTGTTTTTTTCAATCACTTAATGCCATATAATTTTTCAATCGATCACTTGAGTGACATAACTTTTTAAAAGCGTTCACCACAAGTGCTATGTCACGTCGGATTTACAGCAATTGGGTGAATGTTTTTAAAAAAATGGCACTTAAGTGACCGATTGAAAGTTATGGCACTCAAGTGAACATTTTTTTAGAAGTTATGGCACTTAAGTGGTTGAAAAAAAAATTACTGTACTCAAGTGAGCAGAGTACAAAAGTTATGGCATTTATGCCGTACTTATCCCACTACCTTAGGATCCATATAGTTATGGTTGTTGTCTGCCTGGGTTTGAAGATAAATCGAGAATTAAATGAATGAACCACATTAATTTAATTGATACTTTGTATAGTATAGATAGAGAAATATCAAATAGAGATGTCATCACCTATAATCTTGGTGGAAGATAAACATAAAGACAATAATTTTACCTACACAAAAATTGAATAAAATCGAATCGGGGAACAAAATCTAAATGATCAACTCATGGATGCCCTGCTTGATGTGTTATCTTCATGCTGATTTGTAAAAGATTCTGCATTGTAACCATGCTAACATTTGCTATATCATTTATTAATTCAATGATCTCCTTCAAGCCGATCAATGGGAAGGATCAGAGATTGAGTTTGGTTTGTAAATCAACAAAACTATCTAGAGTCAATGACTTGGTGAACATCAGCAACTTGTGAGAAACTTGGAGCATAGCGAGTCACAATAGAACCGAGAGCAACTTTTTCCTGATCAAATTGATAATTATTCTCAATGTGTTTTGTATGAGCATGACAAACTGAATTAGTTGTGAGATGTAATGCTAAAATGAGAAAAGTTATGAAGGCCAAGTTTTTTTTTTGTCAAAAGAAAGATTACATTCATTAATCACAATAATACACGAGAGGTGCATAGGAGGCTTTCAAGCCTAGCAAATCCTAAATAATTGCAAAACAAAATAAATGTCAGAAAGTAAATAACAAAGTCTGCAGCTAGAAGCACACTCTCATCTCTCAAAAATAGATTTTTCACCATAAACGATCTACGGTCAATCACCAGATTCAGTGATGAGCAGGCCGAGATCTTCCACTCCATTTGCAATGGTTTGTGGTGCGCATCTAGGTTCAGCATCCTCATCATCATTGTCGTGTATAGATATTAACATCAATATGTTGAGATAACACAAATCAAATACCTGTAAGGAACTCTCAGATCTATATCTAGATCTAGTTCCAGAAAGTAAAACCCCCATATAATTAGATTAAGAGAGGAGAGCGGCCTAATCTCGGAGAGGTTGTGGAGCCACATCACGAACATCCTCCTTAGTGGCCTTCGTCTGGACGAATAACCAAACTGGTCTTTACGTTCACCCGGATCTGCTACAGAAATTTATTCTCACACACAAACTCCCAAATCATATCAGGGGAGAAAAGAAAAGACAATCAAGCAAAGAAAAAGAAAATCAGAGACGACTGAAGCTAAGGGCCTACAGGAGAGCTTCTAAAGAGGGAAGGGTTTTTGGGAGATGAGGGGGTTTGCCGACAGAGACAAAAGGCCAAGGTTGGTATATCTCACTGTCGCACCCTATGTATGAAATCTAAGTGAGTTGAGCTGTTGAAGCAAAAGCCCAAAATTCAGCTTCAGCTATGGAGCGGGCATAGTGAGTTGTTTCTTGGCACATGTGAAACACAATTTGAGCCTAGAAAAGTACAATAGCCGGTGGTAGAACAATGTGTCAGTTTGCACCTAGCCCAGTCTATATCGACAAAGCCAAATAAATGAAGAGAACTATAGACAAAATGCGAAGACCAAGTTGTAAAGTACCACAAACATGTCGGAGAGTACATTTTACCATATGATAGTGAGGAACATTCGGGGCATGCATATCTTGGCAAATGATTTTCACGGCAAGCGAGAGATTCAAACGAGTGAAGGTAAGGTATTGAAGAGCACCTACAATGCTTCGAAAATGAAACAGATCAGTGTAGGGCTTATCACCATGTTTGAGGACCGGTTGCTTGATAGCTATAGGAGTAGCAATTGGCTTGCATTGCGCCATGGGATATCACCTTAAAAGATCCGAGGCATAATCTCATTGTGAGAAAACGAGTCCATCAATGGAGTGATTGACTTCAATGCGCAAGAAATAATGAAGACCTAGGAGGTCTTTCATGGAAAACACTTGACAGAGTGCATGCACAAGATAGTCCAATATTTGTAGGGAATCACCGGTGAGGACTATATCATCCACATAATGTAATAGAATGACACGATGACAAAAAAAAAAAAAGTGATGGATCAGCAGCGCAGTAGATGAATCCTACTCAAAAAGATACGTTGTTGAACTTGTCGAAACCTAAGAACTTGTTTGAGGCCATATGGCACACAACGGAGTATGCATACGTGATCAGGACGAGATAAATCACGTAAACCCAATGATTGTTCCATATAGACAGGAACATCGAGATCGTCATGTAGGAAGGCATTCTTGACATCTAATTTACGAATTTCGCAATTCTGAACAGTTCAATTGATAAAACAATGTGAATGGTGGCTTGTTTGACTACCAGACTAAAAGTTTCTAGGAAATCAACGCCCTCCTCTTGATGGAAGACTTTTGCAACAAGTCGGGCTTTGGGTTGACCAAGTGAATCATCTGCATATAACTTTGCTTTGTCACCCTTTTACATCCAACCACATTCATCGAGGGATGACGGGGAAGTTTGCATGTTTTGTTGATTGCAAGAGCATTCAACTCCTCAAGCATTGAGTCCGTCCAACTAGGGTGTTTTAATGCTGAACGGACTATACGCGGCTCGAGAGGAATAGATTATATAGCTATATTGGCATACCTTGAATTTGGCTCGAGATTCCAGTCTTTGAACAGGTAATCATGAGATGCACTCAGGATGTGGAAGTCAAGCTGCTACTGAGCTAAAGAATCACTCTCCGCTGGTTATGGCACATGATTAATGAGAGTTCCAATTCTCTGGAAACAGACGTGCACGTTCAGGTGCAAAGTCAAGATCTTTTGGTGAACAACCATTCTAGACAATTTCTGGCCTTGATTGGGAACTAATCTAATGATCACCGGTAGCTTTTATTTGTGATGGACTAAAAGTTGAATTCCATTACAGTAGCTCCTACTCAATCGAAGAGGTGACGTGAGAAGAGGAGGCAAAAGGAAAATGCCCAAAAAAACATGTCGAGATATATAAACATGACCGGTAAAATTGAGGCATAAGAACAATATGATTACCATAACTTTCGTACGGCGCTCACTTGAGGGCCGCATCGGAGTAGAATCGATCATTTGAGTGACATTTCCGGCAAATCGTCCTACCTGGATTTTTTAATTGATTTTCCATCCGATGTGGGATTTTTAAAAATAAACAAAATTCCTACGTGGATTTTTATATTTATTTTATTATAGTTTGCATTTTTATTTTTATTTTTAAAAATTTCACGTCAGATGGAAAACAAGTAAAAAGTCCACGTAGGATGATTTGCCAGAAATGACACTCAAATGATTGATTTTACTCCGATATGATTTTCAAGTGAGCGTCTTACTAAAGTTATGGCACTCTCTTGTCCCATGGATTGATAAGGAATATCCTTTTGTGCTTTTCACTATGCCCTAGATATACACACGGCAAAGAGTGCTTGTCAAATTTGTCCATCATATAACTGCGCAAATATGGATAACAATAAGATCCAACTACTCAGAGCCATGAATAATTAGGGTCCTTGAATAAGACCAAGTATGGGCTTCAGTTGCCTAGAGCACTGGAAGGAAGCTGATTTATCAAATAATTTATTGTTGTAAATATTTCCACCCAATAGTTGGGAGCATAGAGGTCTCAAATAATGTATTGAGCTCGAGTAAAACAATGTGTCGATGTTTCCTCTCAGCAGCCCACTGTTTTGTTTTGGTGCACCTGGACAAGAGAATTGTTGTTGTATGCCGTATTCACCAAGACATGTGAGAAAATTATGGCTTGCGGATTTGCCTCCTCTATTTAGATTGAAAATTTTAATGTTCCTATGAAGCAATGTTCAACCAATTTCTGAAAAAAGAAAGGAAAATCTCAAAGAGATCTAGCCTTCGTTTCAATGAATACAACCAGCGATAATGGAAGAAATAATCAATAAATGCAATATAATATCAAAACTTTTGCACAAAAGGAACTGGGCTCACTCCCAAAATATCACAATGTAATTCCTCAACGGATGGAAACATCGAGAATTAGATAAAGAAAATGGCAATTTTGAAGTTTTGTTAATCTGACAATTTGTACATAAAGTGCCGGTGGATTTATTTACTAAAACTAAATTATCACACCACAGTAACTGTAAAACACAGCTGTTTGGATGGCCTAATATGCGATGCCACGTAAGTTTATCCACAACCTTGTTTCTCTGAGTGAAGAATGTCGTGGAATGCAGGTCCTTATTGGTATATAGTTCTTAATCATTAGTTCGTGTCAGCAACATCCGTTGTGTCTTGGTGTCCTTGATAGAAAAACCAAAGGCATGAAATTCAAAATAGCAAGGATAATTTCTCGTCGAGTGGGAAACAAATAAAAGATTTTTCTTTATATGTGGAACGACCCTAACATTATCAAGTGGAAAGTTATCAGGGTCATTACCAAAGTGACCAAATCCAACATGAGTAGTCAGCAGTGATGTACCACCATTCCCAACTATCACATTATCATGGCCTCGGTAAGGATCTATGTTCAGAAGATAACCTGCATTATTTGTCATTTGAGCATTTGCACCACTGCTTAGATGACATTCTTCTTCTCGTGAGTATAAGATATGAAGAACAGTCAAGTCTGGAGTATAAATTACTCTGATGAATTTTGTCCAAACAATACCAGCAACATCGTGCCTCTTCTTTCAAATTCGACAGATGAGAGATGATACTCCTGAGTTTGAATTTGCCGGGAAATGACGGTTTTGATTTGCTGAGTAGTATTATGGTTCCTGAAAAGTGCCAATTATTCTGATTTTTTTGGGAAAAGTCACAACCTCTATGATTAAATATGGATCATCTACCTCTATATCTAAGGCTGTTTTTGTAGCCACCATTGTGTAGCTGTGGGATACATGTCGTGGAAGTGTTCAGGAGCATAGTTGGAGTTCGGTTGTTTTGTAACTCATAGCTTTGAAGTTGTGCAATCACTTCGACATGAGATAGAAGAAGAGACTCGAACATAGTCATTTTAAACAACTCATAGCTATCATCAAGTCTTTCAAGTAATTTAAAGACTTTATTAGCATCCCACACAGGTTTATTAATGAAATGCAATTAACCACAAATAGATTTAGGCTGCGTATGGTAACCATTCTGTTCCGAAAAATTGATTCTGATTAAAATGACTTTTTCTGATTCTGTTCCTGGATGAGTTTTAGAGAATCAGAACGTGTTTGATAACTGCCCAAAATTTCTGTTCCTAGAATAGAAACGCGTTTGATAACTGCATAAAATTTCTGTTTCAAAAAACTATTTCTCTTCCTAATTTTTTTCATTTAAGTCAAATAATTATGTAGTTACTTTGTAAAATTTCATCCTAAATTGAAGACTAATTTCCAATGCACACTAAAATAATTTAAAATACATTATTTTGTTTTAGCATGTCATAAATGAAACACAAATTTTTATACATGACATTTGAAGTTCAATTGAAGCATGGGATAGTTCCCATATTAAGAACTCATTTTTTTTATTTAAATGTTGCTTTGTCCAAAATACATACAAACATAGCAGCTGAATAACCAAATTATCCACTGACAAAAAAAAATCAAATTATCCTCCTTGATACGAAGTACAAGTCCTTCACTATCATTTTGCAGCTTCTGTCCTAAATCCAAGTGGGTGTTTGGCTCCAGCTCCACATGCAGATGGTCACATTTTATGATGCACGGCTACGAGTATATATGTTATCATCCGCATGTTGGATGCCCTCATCTTCTGCGACATTTTTTTGCAGAAGAGTGAAATCTAGGAAATTTAGGCCCAAATTTATGAAAATGAGGTCAAACTAGCCTAATCTAAGCTTCTTCTATTTTTAGGGATTTTCTAAATTTTTTTGTGATTTTTTAAAAAAATTCCAATTTTTTCCTAATTTTTTATTTTATTTTATTTTTATTAGGTTGAGAGAAAAGTGACGAGAGAACTGAAAGGAAAAAGCGAGAGATGTGAGACTTCATTCTGTTTTGTGATTCTCAAAAGTGATTCTTTTTTCCAGAACCAACTTTTTTTTTGTTCTGGATTTTGCTCTAAAACTGATTCTGATTCTCTAAAACTGATTCTGGGAACAGAATCAAAATCAGAATTATCTTCGTTACCAAACATGATTCTCATTCTTTACTGTTCCGGGGAACAGAATCAGAGAATGAGAATGGTTATCATACAGGCCCTTAAACTCACGAAGATAAACAGATGGTGTCTTACTTTCTTTCTAGATGAGTTGAAGTTGTCGAAAGAGGTCGTGTTTATTGTGTCTAGTAATATCACCTAGAGGGTGTGAATAGGTGATTCTGAACAATTTTGAAACTTACAGCGGAATTAAAACAATAGTAGTCACAAACAAAGTAAAATTCAGAATCACAACCCGAACACGAATGTGCAATATACTAAACACAAAATAAAGAGTTTAGAATTTAGAGAAATTGCACACAAAGCTTACAGTGGTTCAGCTTAGATAAGCTTACGTCCACTCTCCCACGCTGACAGCTGATTGACTGGATTCCACTATATGAATCGTTGAAAGATTACAAGTAATGACACACTTTCACACTTTTACAGAACCTCTCAAAGATAAAAAAAAATTTCTCTCAAGAACAAGTGTTTCAATCTGAATAACTCGAACACTTTGGAATTGTAAGTTCTGATCCCCTTTCAACAGTCACCATTGATCTCCTTTTATACTTCTTCAACCTTGAACTAGCCATTACAAAGGTCCTCTAAAGGATCAATCTTCAATCGCTGATTGGACGTCATCAGTCTTGATTGAAAGATGCTGTACCTAGAAAGATTTGGTAGCCGTTGATGGAGAGTCTGAACTCTTCAGATTCAGTCGCCCATACAACTAAATCTTCAGTTTCCATAAGTAGAGTTAGTTCAAATAAGAAAGTCTTCTTGTCCAATGGAAGGTAATTTCCAATCAATTATACTCTATCAATCAGTTTAGAATAATCCTGTCAATCAAATAATTATAGACTTCATAAATAAGTTAGCCAAAAACGAAAACCTGCCAATGTGGGTCTTCAAAATCTGGAAATAATGTATTGCAAAAACTGAACAGAATTCAGAAGTAGTTTTCAGAGGTGGAAGAGTCTCATGAATCTGAATAGACAGAAACAGTGATCACGAGCTTTGATAAAGTCCTTGTCGATGTTTCACATAAGTCTTCTCCAAGAATTGAATCTTCAGAATTTGTGTCGCACTTCATCTGAATAACAAGATTCAATTTATTCAGAAGCAAATATGTGACGATTTCATCTTGAGTCTGAACACCAAGTTTGGATCAATATAAGCTTTTTATTCACGTGTTATACCTACAATAAAATATGTAGAGTGTTAACCAGATTCTTTATAAAGAAGGATAGTTTTGTCAGAATCAAAATATTCAGAGGGAAGGTTTTCTCAACAGTGTTCACACCCAATACTTCTATTGTTGTTTGAAGTCCACCAGCATTTCCAAGAACCTCTTCTGAGAATATGCCCATGACCCAAGATTTTTCGAATACATATTTTGGATTATTGACTTCGGCTCCATTTTCTAATGTCTTAGTCTGTGGTGGTGCAACTATTTCTCTAGTAAGGATACCAAATAGGTCCTAACTTTCAATCGAAGACAATACCTGTGTTTCTCAAAGCAAATTTTTGTTTCTCATTGAACTTCAATGTAGAAAACTTTGCCACATTGATATTTGGGGGAAATGGGAATTTGGGGTTTGACGAAGGAGACGACTTGGTTGTATTGATTTTTCTTTTTATCAAGAAAAGATTGGTGTGCCCTTGCGTGGCTAATACCATAAAAATAAACAGAGAATTGAATGCATGAAGCACACTAATTTCGTTTATACTCTGTACAGTATAAATAGAGAGATATCAGAGAAAAATATCATCGCCTGTAATTATGGTAGCAGATAAACAAAATGATAACAAGTTTATTTACTTGAAAATTGATAGAACCAAATCAAGGAAAAAATCTCTAAATGGATGCTCTGCTTGATGTGTCATCTGTTAGGGAAAATCCTTTATGATGTTTTGAAGATGGCAAAATATTTAAAGGCTACTAATGTGTTTAATTCGTTGAGTAGAACCAGGTAAAAGATGCACAAGCCATTATGCAGATGATGTCTTGACAGCACGTATGAATGTTATAAGTTTTCTATCAATAGTGAACAAGGCATTGCGCGTAGAGGTGTCTACAAGGTGGAAGTACCTAAGTAGAAGGTGAACAAACCTAGAATATGAAGTTCGGTAAAGCTTGGAGGGACATTGCATAGGTGAACAATGAGGTAGAGCTGCGATTGCCAATACGCTTGAAGGGACCAAAAGATGGAAGCTCAAGTGAAGTACTAGATATTGCATCTGAAGCTTGTATGTGCTCAGACTCTATGAGAAGTCTCCTCAGACGCTGACGCGGGATGAGCTCTGACTCTAAGGAGAGTATCGGAAGTAACATTCAGATTCAGACGCTAATCAGTTTTACAACAGCTAGTGATCGAGCTTGGATTTCTTTTTTATGATAGACAAGCTGCCCTCCATAAATGAAGTACTCTACTTATGAAAACCTAGATTCATATTGTATGGGCGACTGAATCCCTGGAGATTCTGATATTATCCCTACCACTCAATCTTCTTTATACAGTCTTGTCCAACGGTTCGATTTCGCAATTGATCCTCTAAAGATTCTCCAACGAGTAGATTGGAGGTAGAGGAGTATAAAGGAGACCAAGGTGCCGAAGAGCAAGAGAGATCAAGAATTGAAAATTTCAAAGCTCAAAGAGAGCTTCAATTCTATTTATTTGTCTTTGTGAGCGTCAAAGTTAAAATCCTTGAGAGGTGTTGAAAAGAGCGATTGTGTGAGATAGTGTAATCTATCCATTTGAGAATCTTCACTCATTGTAATATCTCATTGATTCACTAGTGAAATCTAGCTAGTAGGCTGTTAGCGTGGAGAGTGGACGTAGGCTTGATCTAAACCAAACCATTATAAATATTGTGTGCAAATGTCTCTATCCCTTAACTTTTACTTACTGCATCTGAGAGTTTATTGCACACAAGTGAATCTAAATATATTGCTATTCATGCTCAGATTTTGACTTCTGAACTTGATTGTTTAAATTCCGCATTCGTTTTTCAAGTTCTTTAGAGTCACCTATTCACCCCTCTAGGTGATATTGCTAGCCACTTCATCATCTTCATGTTGATTTGTAGAAGATTATGCACTATAACAAATATATCTTTCTACTTGATTTGTTACTTCAATAGGGTTATGGTGTTCAGCTTTATCACGTTTCCAGGAATAAAAAGCTGATCTTATCAACAGAAAGACTGGCTAAATCTCCGGGCATAAGCTCCGATCGTAATTTAAGCAAAGCAGAAGAAGCCTGCAAATTTCTCCCAAAACAAAAACAAAAAAAACAAAAAAAGGCTCTCCTCTGCATCATATTATCTCTGCAGCTTGACTTATGGAAACTTAAGACAATCTGTCTCTCCACACACACACAGACCCACAATTGCTGGTCATACTGCCACAAACTTTTGAGATTGAAGAGCCATCTCTTTCACCCTCTTAATAGCTGCTATCATTTCGGATGAGCTCTTTAGCTACATAAGATAGAAAAGCAAGCAAAAGAGAAACAATTGTAGATGCGTTAAAATTTATGTTGTGCAGTGGACTTTTCTTACAAACAAGATAAACTATATATTATTAGTGCAGACCATTGCAGTCATCATTGCTCAAACCATTACTGGCAGAGCTCCTGTAAAGTACAAATTTCCAAGGTTCTTCCCGTTCTCAACTATGACAAAAATTACAAAAACCAAGGACAGATTGGAAAACAATAAAGTTGATAGGAATTAGTTAACAATAAGCAACTCAATAATACATTCTTCTCGCAATGACTCATATCCTCATTTCTTCAGCCTATGCACAATACTTGTCATCAAATTCTTCTCTGATGCTGTGATAACCCAACGTCAAAAAGCTTCAGGAAGCGACGGCGTTTCGCTGTCATTTACAACACATACAGTAGAAGCGACATCTCTGGTTCACCCTGCACAGCAGCATTGCTGGATGGAATCTAATGACTCAGCTCAAGACATCACAGAGCAGAGCTTCAAATGGGTGAATGTATAGGAAAAAGGTTATTAGTAGTATTTAACTTGAAACCTCAATCATCTCCACTTCACCGTCACTGTAGTCCCCCCAACATTTGATGGGTTTCTCGTGATCGATTGCTATGTCAGTGCCCATCTCTTTGGTCTTCACAGAATCTACAGTCTCTGGGATATCATCTTTGGTCTTTCCCTCAGTCTCATGAGGAGTGTCCTCATGGCATGGCAAGGGATTTTCTAGCCCTGTTTCTTCAACGGAGTGCTTCTCAACTATTACTTCTGGAGAAGTCCGCTCCACCATAGCAACTTCATCTTCAGCAACCACCTCATCAGCCATATCTATTGGTGATTCCGCCGGACTAACTGCAGATGCTTCACAGCCATTTTGAGCAGTGACGGGAAGACCAGTGGCTGATGGTGGATATTCATATGTAGGAGAGGGAATACCATTTGGTGACAGAGGAAAACCGTTAGGAGACACTGGGATACCGTTTGTTGAAGAAATCATATACCCATTAGGGGATATTGGATAGCCATTGGGAACCCAGGGTTGGCCAGGCACAAACTCAGCTGCATGTGGGTTCATTATTCTTGGAGGGCTAAAGTGGTTCCCATCTCCAGCATGTTCACCATTATGGAAGCCAGATTTGTTACGGGGGACCCGATTTCCAGACCTATTATAGCCACCAGATAGCCTAGGACCATACGGGACCCTTGCTGTTGCAGACTGATGAGGTGACCTGCGGACAGTATTGAGTATTGGAGGAACATTCAATGGTGGAGGCAAGATTCCTCCATGATCTTTGAGCCCCTGTACCGGAACAGAGCCAAAAACTGGAGTAGTAGAAGGATTAAAGGGTGGCGCAGATGCAGAGAGTTTCTTAGTCATCTCCTTTCCAGCATCAGTTTCATCTTGCTTTCCTACTTCAGCTGCTGAGGGCTTATCACTTATATCACCATTCAGACGATCATCCAGGTTTTTGTTTTCCTCAGCCACCACTTCTTTGGTAGTGCATGCTCTTTTCTCTTGCAATGAACATGCATTTTCAACAGGAACTTGTGAACGATCTACATCAGAGGAAGCAGTTGGACCATCAGGTACGATTCGCAACGCATAATTTCTTAAACCAACCGTGTCTGAATCTTTTGAGCTATCAGCTGCCTCGATTTCTGAAGCCAGAACACTGCTACCTTGTTGATTTTCTAGATAAGCAGTGCCTTCAACCTCCACTGCCACAGCATTTTCAACTATCTGTGGAATGGTGGTATCTGTGGCTTCCTCTGGGGCTCCTTTCTCTAATTTTTCTTGCTCTTCATTTGAAGCATTTTTTGTCATCTCGGCATCTAGACACTTATTCTCTGCTTCTTCTTTCTGAAGTTCCTGATCATCTACATCTTGTGATACAGTTGCCTCGTTTAGAGCCAACTCTGCTGCAGCTGTCTCTTCAGAATTCTGCTCACTCGAAATAGTTTCTTTGGGCAACTGCTCTGCAACTGCCTTCACTATGGATCCAGGTGGAGCCAGAGCAACTTCCTTATAGGAGAAAAGCTTCCCAGCAGCCTGAACACTGATTGGACAAGACAAGGAAGACGTCTTAGTAGCTTGTTCACCTGGAGCTGGGCTAGCTGGTGCAGACTTGGGGTTGGGAGTCCAACTAGATGAGGTGTTAGGACTATTGACCTTCGGACTGAAGCTTGCACTTTTCACAAACTTTTTTGTAGCAGGCATGGATGGCACAACTGATGTGGTCGATTCGTTAGTGCTTACTTTTGATGGTGCAGTATTATTGGATTTCACGCGGTATCTCGAAGACTGTGATACATTTGTGAAGTTAGTGTTCAGTTTTGCCAGGCTTGGCCTTCTCGAACTAGAAGACCTACGAGCGGCAGGTGAGCGGCCTTTAGAGATGGCCTCCTGCCACCCTTCATCAGAAGAGTCATCGTGTACCAGTTCACTAGTCATGCCCACTATCAATTGACCTGGTAAAGAAGGATTTTCCTTCTCTTTTGTAGCCTCGGTATGTTCAGCTTTGTTTTCCTTATCACTTGAATTCTCTGCACGAGGATTATTCGGCAATAATGTTTCATCCATCTGATAATCCTCTGATGCATCCCAGTTCTGGTCAACGTTTTTCACCTGCGTCAGAATTATCAATTAAACCAAGAGCAGCAGAGACATTTACAAAAGTGTAGATATATAAAAGGTGGTTCCAACCTTAGCACGAGCTTTCTTCTGGGCATCCCTCGCTTTCATGTCTGCATCTGGAGCTATAAAATCAAGGAGGTCCGACACGCTGAACCAGAAGAGAGAGAATCACGTTATTGCTTTATCATATAATACCGTTAGCATCATAAAGAAGAAGCTATCAATTCTAGAGTTCTTCTTTGACTCAACACTTGAAAACATATCTCACATCGTATTCTAATAGCTTAATCTTTTCGGGTAAGCAGGCAAGCAGATAACTTTATCTTGGTACCAGAGCCAAGGATAGAGTTTGATTCCTCACATCCCCTTTTACCCTTTCATGGATTTTCCCTTCCATTATGCACAAGGAGCTTCAATTAATCTTTAACTCACACGTACCGTGTTCGCATGCTTAAGGCCTTCAAATGAGGAGTAAACATAATTCTTGGCATACTCTAATAGCTTAAACTTTTGTAATAAACGGTCGGGCACAGAAATTTCATGTGAGATGGAAAGTCAGCAAAATATAAAGGAAAAACCATGGACACAGATTTGGTTATCAACATTACGAATTTCCAAAGGGCAAAGAGAATCATTTCAGGTTAAAAATGGGAACCATAGGTTTTACAAGAAAATGATGCCAATCACATCTTATGAGCATCTGTTCATTCAGCACTGATAAGGTTTGGCCAGAACAGTGATCAGTGTACTCACAAGGAAAACAGTGAAAAGAATCATGAGGCCCTGCACTTATTTACAGGGAAGACGTAAATTTTCCACAAAATTCTACCTAACTTCTCTTATCTGGTCAGAAAAAAGATGAGAAGCATACGGATGGACACGGATGCAAAAGGTTGATACCTTAGATGACCTTTGCTGGAGATTGAGGCATCTGGCTTTGGTGTACCATTGCGAGCGGCTTCTTGCTGCTCTAGAGCCTTCGATTCAAAATACTCGAGCCATGCAGCCGCATCCTAGAATTTAATTGATTTATCAATATGGCAACAATGAATATCAAATAATACAAGCCGCCCTTGCGCTTTTGCGACACACTGTGGTGTGCGGTTAGGTTTGTCTTTGTAACCTGTGCTTTTTCTCATCAATATACTTATCTTACCAAATATATATATATCAAATAATACAAGACCGGGATTTCTCCTAATAAAGTTGGTGGTACCTGTGTACGTAGATCCTCTGATCCAAGTTTGGCCTGCAGTATCTGTAAGGTAGTTTGTTCATGCTGAACACTCAAGGAGTAGGCTTCCATTAGAGATAGAGCAATTGCAATGGCATGATAGCTGGCAGCAGTCTGGAAGCGAAATAACAAAGGCAAAAAAGGAAGGTCATGTTATTGCTACAATCTGCCAAAACTTAAATAAAATTTGGTCTCACATTTCCTCTTGACCAGGAAACTCAACGTATTTCAATGGGTTACTTGACAAGCTCATTAACATTGATTATAGAATGACAGGTTAATGTTAGAGAGATTAGTGGTGAGTTGGTCCAGCATAGCAATTGTAAACCTTCTGCTCCTAATACTACAGCACACAACTATTGCTAGAAGTCAATGTTGACCGCCCAAGTGTCAACTACAATGATTTGTTCATTAAGAAGGTCCAAAATTGGAGACCGAGTAGCAATGAAATTCTTCACCCCCATTCTTTCAATAGAAATAAGTTTTTCCCAAGATGCCACTGGCAAGTGAATTACAAATGCTTTGTCGCGGTGGGGAGAGAGAGAGAGAGAGACCTGTATATGATCAGCTCCAAGAAGTCTTTGGTTGCACTTTAGAGCCTCTTGGAGGTACCTAAGGGCAACGTGAACATTTCCCAGACCTTCTTCCATCATTGCTACATTGATGTAGGTGGCAGCAGTATTTGGATGAGATGGACCGCAGGTTAAGTGCAACAGATACAAAGCACGATTCACGTACCTAGAGTAATGCAGGGTCGACTCAAAAGTTATAACATGAACTAACATAGTCACGCAATGGTCACATGGTTCTCTTTTAAATAGGTTCTCTCTGGCATTCACTATTTTAAGGAAAAAGTATTTAATGGTAGAGGAATGGGAAAGGAAAAAGAGATAACCCTTAAGTAAGGTTATCTTGTTTAGGATGTAGGCTAGATGTTCTGGGAAAAGAAAGTAAAAGCATACTTCAAAGCCAACTCTGTGTGTTGAAGCCGATAGTAGAACACAGCGAGGTCCCCGTAACTCTTCATGGTATCGGGATGATCAAGACCGAGCTCTCTCTCATTAATATCCAATGCTTTCTGTTGATAGATGGTTGCCTATTCAAGGTAGAAGATTAATAAGTTCAGATGAAACAACATGCTATTAAAGCAATCTTTAGACAAGAATCAAACCTTCCACCATAGACAGTATGTCACATCTCAATAAAGTCATCACCAAGTGAAGAAACGAAATGTAGAGATTATAGGCAGCAATTATCAAATCTTTGTAGTTGCAAATTCGGACAGAAAACACTAGTCCTTTTACACCCGAACAGCAATCAGATTTACTTCTTTAAAATGCGAACAGTTAAAGTACAAGGTCTCAGAAAGAAATAAATGAAATATCTGTCAGTTTGTTACAGAGCCAAAAAGTCTATATCCATCAATTACCACTTTATTCGTCATGCTGAAAGAATCCCTTTTTTTTTCCTTTGTCATTGTTTAGAGAAGCAGTGGGATGTCAAGAGATCAGTGCCCTCACCAAATGTTAGCTCTGTTTTCTTTTATCTCAAAACCACCCAAGTTCAATACTTCCATACCTAAACTTGAAATCCATTTGATTCTCGACTGTAAGATAGATGAAAAATGTGTGACAAAGAATGCTGCGCAGTAACTCAACATGTCAACAATAACTCACTAGAATGAAGGCAATTGTAATGCAGTTGATTTGGCTGTTTTTTATGTTGAATGTTCATACACTTGAATAAATTTGCAGTTAGTTCTGATGTGAATAAATTTGCAGTTAGTTCTGATGAGAATCCGCCTAATTAAGATGAAGTGTGGATAGTCTAAATTTGGCTCATAATTGTTCAATAACATTTTGATATCACAATTAGTGATAATGTGATTCATATCATATCATTTATATCGAGAAGTGATCTGTTCATCTGGTTGAGTACTTAATAATGCACATACCTGATTAAAATCACCAGTATGGTAGAGCACCACAGCCAGAAGACTATAGGCTCCTGCTGTCATTCGATGATAAGGACCACACACAGACACCAGCTTCGACAATGCCTTCATTTTTTATTAAAAATCATCAGCTCCAATGCAGATAAGCATACGATATGATGCCAGAAAAAGAGCAGTCACTCACCTTAGTGCCATAATTAACAGCATCCTCCAGTTTTCCTTTGTCCAAGGAAGTCTTGGATGATTCTAGTAGTGTCCGTCCATCCGCAGATGAACAAGCAACATGCTGCAGGAACCGTCAAAATCCCAATAAGATCCTAAAAAATAATCACCAATTAATTTTGAATGAAAAGAAAAAACTACTGTTGGTCACCTTATAAACAGGAACCATGCTTATAATATCCGATATCCTAAATGGCAAAGGTGACTCTACATCATAGTCCCTTGGAACAACCTCTAGTCCAACCTGTTGCAAGATTGCTTCAATTACATAGGTGCACAAGGAATACCATGAGATCTGAAAGAAAACTTAAGTAAGAGGTCATGCGTAGTACTTTGTGGCACAATCCACGAAGAATAGCAAACTTCCTGAGATCCTGGAAACTCTCTTGTTTCCATTGCCAGCCAAACCTTTTAAAAACGAAGCTTTCCACCCACTTCCATTTTAGCTCATCATCACTGATAGTATCTGTATCGGCATTTTCACTTGATGGTAAGCCTAGCAGTATATTTAGACATGAAGCAACTGAAGCAGCCACATCAGCAACATTTTCAACTGCTGCCACAACAGCTTGTAGGATATGCTTGTATGCTCGAACAACCATCTCGTGTATACAGAGTGACCGCACATGAGGAAGCTTATCCGCAAGTTCAACCTAGCATGATGCAGGAAATGAATCGAAGTGTTAGGCTCCACGAGGTAAGTTCTCCAACAGCTTTAGTTTACGTAAAACATGCACAATCTGTCAGTAAAACCTACATCTTCTCTTTCTAGCCAAAAGGTAAAACCCAGATTGACTAGGGTAATTTGAATAGCAAAATTTCCTCTCCATTATATAACATATTGAGAGAAGTTTAAGAGAAAGCTCCATAACGGATAAGAGTTCAGCTAATTAAACAACATGACATCAAAAGATAGCAACTTTTGAAGTGTCTCTTACTGTCAATCTTTGCACATTGGAAAAAAAAAAAAATCTACAGGACTGCTGTTGAAGACATTTATTAGGTGAGCATAAGATGTAAACGTGAATTTACAAAAATTTAAAAGAATGTTAATGATTTGGTTACCACACGGCCCAAGGAGCACATTTGCAATCCTCTGGTGTGCATAAAATCAGTCAATGTCCTTCCATCGACTGGTGAAAGCTCGAGGGAACCAAAATCTGCCACCTAAGAAAATAAAGAGATACCAATCACCCATTATGAAAAAGAAACTACTGAGGAATTCCAGTCCAGAAAGCAACCAACCAGCTTTGGAAGGGCGGTATCAGCATAATATTTTTGTGCCATCTCGATCAACTCATCTGGCGACTGCAAGAACAATAACGGATAATTTGAATGCATGTGTATAAGGTGAAGGAGATAAAGCATATCATTATCACCATGCACATGTATTAGAGGATGGCACAGCTTGACACCTAAAGCATTTCAGATTATCCAGTCTTCCGGGAACAAATTGGCCAAAAGAGCTGAAAAATAGTTGGACGTGTTATATATAGTGGTTCTTGCATTAAACAAACCTTAAGGTGCAGACCAGTTTCTGATTCTTTAAGACGAAAATATGCTGCCTCAGGAAGCAGCCTTTTCCACATAATTTCTTTTTCTTCCTCTTGTTTCTCTGGTCCCTTCGGATTGATGCTGTTTGATTTGTTGTCAGTGTCATTGTTGCTGCAAATAGTAGCTTCCTTTCCAAGTTCGGACTTGCTGGTCCTGACATCAGTCTTTTTCTTTATTTCCTTAAGCAGGCCACCCTGCTTCCCAAGACCTTTAACTGCCAGCTCAAGCTTAGCTTCTTCGGTTTTTTTAGCATCATTTTTTCCAGAAGCCTGATTTTGCAAATGTTGAACCCAACATGCCCCTAATTCCCATCTGATAGATCTGGTGCATTTAGTGGGCTCTTCCTGCAACTTCAACAAACTTTCTCCTAAGACCTTCCTTATCAGAGACCTTGCAGAGCGTAAATTTTCAGAATCTGAACTTTGTGTCCGTAGAACAGCGCTGGATGACTGAGGTGAGGATGACTTGTGCAGGAGCATCCGCAGGCTGATGATCAAAGTTAAAATGAGCACCACAGTCGATAATTGGGAAAACTATCAAGATGTTTAAGCAATACACGACAAAAATTATGTACTGACCTATTCACATTTAAGGCATTTTCCCCTCCTTCAGGATGGTCTTCAATGTCAATGTCCAGAGGAATTGGATTTCCCTCCCAATCTACCTCAGCTGAGACTTTAACAATTGCCGTGTAGCCACAATGCCTAACGACCACAACACCTAAAGTAGAAGTATCCTACCAAAAAAGTGACTTGCAAATTAATACATGATCCACTACATAAATAAATAACATTATCAACTTGCATGCCCCATGTCAAATGAAACATTCCGCTACTCACATGTACTGTAGCACTCTCATCAGCAGTTATGCCCTTAAGTAAGTTTCTCTGAGCGAGCTCGTCATGAGACATGCCAAGGACTCGACTCCCATCATTTTTACAGTCCAGTTTTAAACTTGCATCAGGGACATCCTTAGTCACCTTGATAACTAAATCCCCAGCTCTTTCTTCATGCAACATTGAAACGATCGGATCAGATGTGAAGCAATTATTTCCGTCAATGAGGTGCTTGATTGCAGCAATGGCTTTAAAAACAGAAACGTCGACAAAGAGACTATGAAGCAAAAATGCTTTGCGATCACGGATTTGCCTCTCCTCTGATGTTTTACAGGGCATTGCCGCCAAAATGGCAAACTCTTTTGCCCACGGTCTGTAAACATGTCTGCCATCTCGTCCATGACCACCACCATTTCCTCCCCAATTTTCATCTTCCACGGGAAGCGCTGGGAACACTGCAGGATTATCAGCGACAACTGGAGGAACGACCCATGTGTTTGCTCGGAACCCATATGGAAGATTTCCAAACTAATATTGTAACTCGGGTGAGTTTATTGTCTTGCAACTTCAATAGTTACCAGAATTGCAAATTCAATACAATCAGATGTATGTACCTTATTGTGTTCTGTGAAAGCTTTCATGAGAGCTTTATATGCCTGCAAGCATAGTATAATAAAAATGCTAAATAGGTGATGGCTAGTTGCAAGTTTCTATGATCTGAAATGTCGAGTAACACCATAAGAAATGAGAAGGAAAACCAAACGATTAAAATATCAAAGAGGGCCAAACTGAGGGCAGAAAACAAAATTGACCAGAGAAAGCAAGCGCAAGACAGTTCATGCGATTTCTAAGACTTACAGCATCAAAAATCCTGCTATTCTGTTGAAGCAGGCCAACCAAAGTATGACTTATAAGAATTCGTTTCCCAGCAGGATAAAACCCTTTCTTTGAAGCTACGACAGTCATTGGCTTCCCACTACAAATCCGCACCTGCATACACAGGTACAGCCAGAAATTCACCCCCAAGGAACCAAAATCTTTGAAGTTTATCGGCATAATCCATATATGATGGAAGTGGTGGAGCACAAGATGACTAGAAAGGAGTGAGGTCCTCACATCTATCTGGAAGAAATCATCTTCTGTCTTATCATCGAGGAACGGACGTGTCGATCTCCGGATGTCTGGAGAAAAAGCCAAAGAAAACTATGAAAAAGAGCATCATCTACTTTGATGAAAACATGCATTTCATCAAACCATAGAGAAGAGCTGGATTACAAAATGCAAAAAGCTGAGACCACCGTTGTCCTTTCTCTTACTCAATAGTACTAAATGACAACAAAAGACATCAGACAGAGCCCCCAAAACCGCAGCTCTGACTTTCCCTAATCAAA
Organism: Lenwebbia sp. NSW1173648; assembly: GCA_029784005.1. Classification (NCBI taxonomy): domain Eukaryota; kingdom Viridiplantae; phylum Streptophyta; class Magnoliopsida; order Myrtales; family Myrtaceae; genus Lenwebbia; species Lenwebbia sp. NSW1173648. The sequence goes on along the minus strand of JARCGZ010000003.1, from coordinate 35,136,599 downwards.
ACCACAGCAAAGCATCATCCAGCCCCATTTCATCATCAAAAAGTTAGAGAAAACCGCGAAAAAGGAACTCACATTGGACAGGAAGCGGGAGATGCGCGAACGAGAAGAAATCATAGAACTGCCCGAGCCGTGGCGGTGGGCAGAGAGAGACCGCCGCCGCGTCCCCTTTGTTGGCAGCCCCGCCGGCACATTTCTGGATCGACTCCGTCTTCTTCTCGCCTCCCGACTTGAGATTGGGATCGCAATTAGCGGCGTCTCTCTCATCGGCGTCGGGTCCGGAGCTCTGAAACGACGCGCCGTCGTGCGGACTGTTAGGCTTGGAGGAGGAGTCTTTGGCGACAGGTCGAGCTAGGGTTTTCGGGGATGAAGAAGAAGAAGAAGAGGACGAGCCGAAGGAAATGGTGCACGCGACGATGTCGAGGAGTCTACGTATGTGCGAGATCGCGAGCTCTTCAGTGTAGTCCTCTGCGAAGACCCAAGAAACAGGGAAGGCGAGTGAGGAAATTTTGAATTCACGAGCTTTTATAGGGGCTCCAAAAAAAAAATTCATTTTTTTTTTGGTTTAAAATTCATTATTACAATTTATTATCAAAAAAATTAAAAGGTAAAAAATAAAAATCACTCGATTTACAGTTACCTTCACTGATGGTAAGATGACAAGGCTTAAGAGAAAGAATGTCCGTCGAGTCCTTGAGCCTTGGCCCCCGAACCTGTTTTCATGTGAGATATGTAAATCCACAAGGGCACGAAATAAAAGGTCCCGTTATTAATTGCATCCTTTCAATCCTTAGATGACTTCCTAGCATACTTTTTCCGTCCCTATCTCGACTTTGAATCCAAGCCGACCATTGGGTACCCGCGATATTATTGATCCCTGGTATTTCTAAGTACATTTTGGATTTGACTAGACAGCAAGTCGTGACCCTTGGACTAATAATGGAAAGGGAAATTTGATAGGGACAAACCACGTTGATGTAATGCTATGCTTCATTCGTTGGGAATACAAGGGACCATGCACTTCATTGGATCCCAGAGTTTAAGTTGTAGTTCGACTTCAAGAGTCGATTGAGTCGAGTGTGTCAGAATTTGGTCAACCTAAAAGAACATGATAACTATTATGCGGGCAGAAAGAGAACATAGGGCCATGTATCTTGAATTTGGCCAGCTAAGTTCAACTCCGGGAATATTACTCAACCAGTCTTAAACTTATCGTGCGAAAGTTAATTCAGTCTTAAACTTTTTAATTTTTTCTAAAAGTTAGCGCGAAATTTTAATTTAGTCGTTCCAAAAAAAAAAAAAAATTGATGAATACAGAAATGCTAGCCCTAAAAAAACCTATTGGAGAAAAACACGGCCTGTGGTGATGATGGCGACAATATTTGTAATGCTAAATGGGACCCGCAACAAAAACGTAACAAAGAAAAAACAAATTGTTCAGAAGCAGACGAAAGAGACAAGTGCAGAGGAGAAGAGAGCTCGGCTGTTTACCTCGTGAGATAGGGAGAAATTGGTCAAGTGACATGTCTCGACGTGGACCGCCAAAAGCTTGCGCACATCCAAGATCCTGTCCGTAGATATTCCCTGTCGCCAATTCGAACCAAGACTACCCGTTAGTTAGTTCCAGGCTTTGTGCTTTAGCTTTCCACATAAAGAAAACCATGTTCGTCCACCAATTTCCAGGATTGTTGAAACATCCTTTTGCACAAGCTGCTGCAAAAACCATCACTGTACAACGACGACCACGACACGGGTCCCATTTTAACTTTGGAGGGACTCAGTGTACGTCCATGTTTCGTCGAACTTGCTTTCGTAATTCTTACAATGTGATCAGCTTCGTTCCGTCAAAAGCGACGGCGTATTAAGACAATGCAAGGAACGTTGTTATGCTCACCGGTAACATATAGTTTCTATCTTACTGAAAAGTTAACTTTATTTTGAAGCAAATAATCGAAGAAATTAGCTTGTCTTGAGCAAATAGCGAAAGTTTCATACGTGCGCATGAAGTGAGGTCGCCTAATTACGCATGGCGGCGAGCGATGTTGTGTCGCCGTCGAGAAGGAAGTAAGAAATCATTGGTGCTTAAACCATGACGGTCTCCATGTCAACAAGACAAATGGGTGTCAACACTTGGTAATTAGGACATAAACAACGTGAGAAAGTGTTCAGACCTTGAGTGTCACTTGCAAGTCATCTGGTGTCTCCACAGTAATCTCCACCACAGTGGGCAAAACTGCAAAAAAATCATCACCGCATCAGTTGAATGTGGTTGAATCTAAAGACTGCCTGAACGAGGTATCTAAAGACTTGGAAGCAGACAAAGCGGAGTGGGAATAAGATTGAGAGAGGTGAGAATCTTGATCGAGCTTATGAGAATCTTGGCATTAAGCTTGAGTGCCCATTGATTTGTTTACTCGTCTTCCAGGCTTTGGAGATGGAAAGTTTTGAAATTTTTCAAAGTATGGAAAGAACGAAGGGGAAAGAAATGCAGAGTGGGACGATTAGTACAGCAAAATAACAATGCAATTGCAAACCCACCTTTCTCTTCCTTCTTCTTCTTCTCTCCCTTGGCCTTGTGTGGTTTCGCTTTGCCTGCTTTGGGAGCCATTTTGCACCCAGGAGAGAGATAAAATTGACAGTTGGACTGGTTCTCTAGGACTTTCCTTCAACCGGTCCTCCCCAGCGACGGTGATAACTATGGAACGCAGATTGAACTCATCGAATCCACAGCTCCAAACTGCATGCAGAAGAGAAATCTCCGTCCGAGAAAATCTTGGGTACTACCCTCTTCTGCTAAAGAAAAAGAACCGGAATCCCGCTCTCTCCGCTCCAAACTTCTGGTTCAAGAACTCTGTTTTCCCGGGAATACAGCTCGAACCCGGGTACCAATTCCAATGCAAACAACAAAGGAAGGGACAAAAGCTTCTTCTTCTTTTTTTTATCTCAGCAGCTCAGAGGAAGCAGGAGGAAGCAACAGATACACAAGGGAACCCAGTCAAGCAGCCAATTTTCTCGCTTTTGCCTGAGAGTAAGCGCCTTTTACACGGCGGGGAAGACATAGATGGGCTAGAGAAAGTGACGCTGCATTGAAGTGAATTGAAATGAAGTGCGGGAGCGGGTAACGAGGATGTTCTCTGAAGGGTGTGTGTTAAAGATTCTGTGAAAGAAGAAAGCTGGGGACAAGGTACGAGATAGAGAAAGAGAGAGAGAGAGAGAGACAGATGGCGGATAGGATAAGGTGAGCCAAAGGCCAAGAGCTCGCATGAACACACGCACACGGAACGAGCGGCTCGGCGATTTCAGGCCTCTCGTTTCTCTCTTCACCCTCGACGACGCCTCATCGTCTCTCTCTCTCTCTCTTCTCTGTCAGATTTGTAAGCTTGTCATTGGAAAGTAGAACCAATGACTGGGCTCTTGGATTGCTTCCGGGCCCTCTCGACATCTCACACGTGGCTTTTCACTGTACACTGAATTCCCAATATTACCAGAGTAAAATTCCCTCGTACATGTAATCTAGGAAGTACCGACACTCTCTGAGGGCTTTCGTGTCTTGTCGGACACTCCGACACTATTCGACATGCAATCCATACGTGGTCAGCGCTCTAGACAAGCCAACGACTCGCAAGTCTAGCATCCCGACATGACATTTCGATACGCAAATGGTCAATTTTAAGCCTTTTCAATAAATTAGATGTCAAAATACAGATCTATCAAAAATATATATACTTTAGTCATATATTCAACCACCCCAAAATTAATATACCCATAAGCCAAAAAAAGAAACTAATCGTAAATCCTTAATAAAAGAAGAAAAAAAAATCACCGATATCTTTCTATAATCATGTATATATAAAAATATACATTTAATATACAACGTGTCCCAACGTGTCGAAATTATCTATTTTTTGAGAAATGACATGTCCGCATGTTGTGTCGTCTCGTGTCATACCGCGTGTCACGTGACGGTGTCGGTGCTACTTAGGATGTAACCCATCTCAATATACGCCAGCGTAAGTGATGAAAATGTCTTCATTTATGCAAATAAAGTTGGGAACAAGGCACCAAAGATCCCAAACTACGCACACTGTAACACATTCACCCTAAACTATTTCTTGTGATGTAAAGAACCCCAAATTTGTACCTATTCGTCAAGGTTCCGTCAAATAATTTTTCAGCTAAAATAACGGTCGTTTTTATTTCACTTAAGCCATGTGGGGGCCATGTCAACATCGTTTGCTTTCCGACGTCCATTTAGGCAGATTTTTTGTTGGATATTTCAGTAGTTTTGTGATAAAAAGTTTAATAATAGTTATGACAACCATGAAAGCCAATATTATGTAACGGTTTTGCAATGGCCATTATACGACTTTTCAACGACCGTGTAACGGCTTTCTAACGTCTGATTTATTTCTTCATAAACCCATTATTATTTTACGATGGCTTTTCACAGTATTACCTTTGTCTCAAGATTCATTAACTATGCACGACTATGTACTTAGCATGTGTCCCAACTAGATTCAATCCAATCCCTGAAATATTATATTACTATATTCATTCAGTCTGTGGATACTTTAGTTCATGGGCTAAATTGAATATGTACTAAAAGTTCAGGGACCGTATCGAATAAATTAAAAGTTTAGTGACGACATTTGTGAAATTATCCCTCGAAAGACTATTAACTAGTGTCGGACTTACCAAATATATAAAAAATGAATAAACAAACAATATTTTTAACATCCACGAAAAAGTTTAGACATCAATTGTTATCCGTAATGAAAATAATTTTTATTGATTAATCCTTTTAAGTGATACAAACAATCGTTATTCGAAAAATATTTTTTTAAATCATTCAATTTTTGGGAAATTAATGAATTTTACGACATATCGATAAGAACATCATCCTCTGTTGCTAGGGAGATCATACTGAGGAGAGACGGTGAACCCCATGCACCACTCTCAGAAGTTAGAAGTAGTCTGGTTGTATTATAGGTTCGAGCACGTGGGTACATACGCATGTATGTGAAGTGTATCAGCCTCTCGATTGTCTTACTCTCCGAGAAAATAAAATCCGATTAAAAAAGCTAACATAATCAAATACAAATCTTGCATTCATCTGACGGCTTAATAGCAACCTCGTAAAATGTTAAATGAATATATCAAGGTGACTCGTAACATGTATATAATAACCTTGTTAGAGATATTTAGATATTGTCTAGAGATATTTAGGATATTTCCTCTTATTTTTCATGTATATTTTGATTATGCATATCTGATTTGATTTCTTTAGACAATGATGTCATAAACTTATAAATAGGCTATATGAGAATTGATTTTTTTTTTTCACATCCCCATCTTTTGAGGATTTTCCAATTAAGAGTGAGAAAAAGATCGGGGATGCACTAATTGCTCGTTCAATTTTGCTTAGAAAGAAAAGGCAAAACTCGTTTTTCCTTCGAAGTTCGAAGCCAAGTCAAAAAACTATTTAAGTTATGATGAATAATGAGATGAATTATAGCCACATGTATATATCAATACTTGTATAACGGAAAAGAGCGTTGTGTTGCATATATTAAGTAAAGTCAAATTTACTCGAAGCATAAAATTCGAAGGAAAGAAAGAAAAGAAAAAGAGAACTTAAAAAGGTAAACCCTAAAAGAATAAGCACCAACAAAAATTTTTAGGGACAAATATAAACTCGACAGAGCCTAAGTCCGAGCCTATTAACATATCCAGTTAGACCCATTAGGATATATTAACTGCTCTACATCACACCAATTCTCCGGTGTGGGATTTCTCTAGCATAACTCACACGTGCATCCTAATAATCTCGCCCTTAAGTGTGAGCTTAGTGTTAAGTATGCACCTCCTTAATCCAAATATCTTTTTGCATCAAGATATCTTTCTCTGGACCGAACTACGAACTGCATTGTTACACCACAATGCCCACCGTCCGAAAATTACGCCCTACTTCATCCACCAAACACCGAAATAGATTAGATTTTGGAGCCTCCACTCAATCGATCATCAACTTTAATACCAATTTGTTAGGGAGCGCGCAGAATAAACTCGATACTTTTCACTACGAGGGAGCCCAAATCGGAATCTGTTAACATATCCAGTTGGACTCACATTTACTAAAAAAACTTAAGCCAATGAGTTATGGGTCAATTAAAATGTATTAACTGCTCTACATTACATCAATTCCTAACATTCCTAACATTGTGAACATGGCCAATCTTGGGGGAAAAAAAAAACACGGGGCCAATCACAATAATTTTCTCCACTGCACCTCACATGATTTATAATTTGACAGGTCCCATAAATCAGGACCAAAAAATCCAATATCATGAGTGGAGGTTCTGCACTTCCTCTCACCAGCATACTGATCCCAGCTGCCAAGAAATCACACTCTTAGGATACTCATGATTCATCTATTTCCATTTAAGGGTGGGTTTAGTTCAACTTTGAAAATGGGCTTTGATGAAATGCAAATACCATTAGCTTAAGGGGCTTTAGGGAAAAACAAATGGCATTTGATAAAAAAACACTTTGAAAAATAGCTTTGGGCTTACTAGTGTTTGGCAAAACAAATTTGCGAAGGAGCTTTCTACCATATTTATTTTTTAAATAAAAAAAAGAAAAAAAGAAAAGAAAATCTAAACCCTAGGTTATGGCCGCCGGCGAGCCAGATCTGGCACCAGCGGCCGTGGCCGCCAAGGGTCAAGCGAACCCAGGTGAGGGCCGCCTGGGTTGCGCGACCACCGGCGACTGTTGCCTGGGCCACGCTAGCCCGGGCGAGGGGCGTAGCTCGCGGATGAGGGCTGCACTGGGATCGCGCAACGCCCGATGGACGTCGCCTAGGTCACGGACCCTGGCAACGAGGCTTGAGGTCGCGCGACCCCGGCGACGAGGCCTGAGGTCGCGCCACCCCAGGCGACGGCGGCCGAGGGTTGCCCCACCCGTGGCAGCCTTGGCCGACGGCCGCAGATCTGGCTGGCTAGCGGCCGTAACCTAGGGTTTGAAATTTTTTATTTAAAAAATAATATAACAAAAAAGATGAGGGTAAAATTGGAATTTGAAAAAAAAAATAAGTGAGGGTAGGTTTGGAAGAAAAAATCCAAGTTCAGCATTTGGCCAAATGCTGAAAGCTCAATGCTGGTCTCTACTAGCATTGGGCTTTCAGCATTCCCAAGGCCAGCATTTGGCCAAATGCTGGCCTAAAGCTGAACCAAACGCTTCAGCATTTTCCCAATGGGCTTTGGGGGCTGAAAGCCTCTTGGGAATGCTGAACCAAACCCATCCTAAGATGTTTTGGCTAAAGAAGTTGTCATCCTCAGCAAAACTACCATTCTCAAGTTTGACCCGCCCGCGATCAGCGTCGTGGCGGAACTCTCGGACCTTTCGCTTCCGGGAAGCGAGATCCCCGATTTGCAATGCTTGGCGTCGTCAATTTCTTGGATCCATCCGCGAATTGTCCTTCACAATAGGGATTACTTAGTTGCCAATGATGTTGTGTTTAGTAATCTTGGGCCTCTCTCATCTCAAAAGTTAGCTCAAAGATTTCTTGGATCCATCTGCGAACTGTCATTCACAATGGGGATTACTCAGTTGCCAATGATGTTGTGTTGGGTGGTCTTGGGCCTCTCTCAAATGAGGCTTTTCCTCACACTTATAAACCAATCACTAGCCCCTTCCACAACCGACGTGGGATAACCAGCGACAACCCTTATCTCTCCCGTGCAACTATTGGGTCCAGACTTATTGGTAACTTGGGCTCTGATACCAGTGTTGGGTGGTCTTGAGCCTCTCTCATCTCAAAAGCTAGCTCAAAAAATAAGGCTTTTCCTCACACTTATAAACCAACCATCAGCCCCTTCAACAATCGATGTGGGATAACCTCAACATGTTGCATGTACAAAACAGAAATCGTTAACTAATGAGTTTGAGTCATCTATTGCATAACTTGCAAACAAAAGGATTTGAAAAGAAAGGTACCATTTTACTAGACATGTTATGCAACATTAGTTAAATAATCACAAGCATGTGAAGTATTAACAATCATATCTGATGAAGTGTACTAGTAATATAAACGGTGCATGTTTGTTTTGAATATAATATATAAGGACGAGCATAACTTCGAGCTTGTCTGAATAGTTACACACTTAGGCCCCACCAAAAAAAAATGTTTTGGAAAAATTTTCGTTAAATTGATCACTTGTATCCTTTCAAAAAATTAGTTAATGAGAAATATTTTCATTACAAATAATAATTTATGCCTAAATATTTTCGTGAGATGATGAAAAATATTTATTGTTCATTCCTTTTTATAAGCGATACAAACGATCAATTTTTATAAAAAAAAAATTTTGAATTACGACCTTTTAAAGGTGAATAGACACAATCTGACAACTAAGTTATGTATACTTAGCTCATTTGATCCAATGGTCCCAAACTCTATTCAATTTGTTTGTAGACTTTCACTCAACCGACGTGACATTATCATCTCCTCAGCCAATTTTGACTTTCATTAATACAAGGATCAGTATTCCGAAAATACTGAAAGCTCAAGGCTAGCATTTGGCCTAAAGCCCCATACGGAAGTTTGCCAAACACCCCAAATTTTTCTCAACGGGTTTTTGGGCTCCAGGGGGCTTTGGGAATGCTAAACCAAATGCAACCTTATGAAGAAAATGCGAAAGCCCCCTTTCCTTATCAATATCGACCACATGTTTCGACGCACGGACTAGAGACGCTAGATTTTCATCCCTTGAAATGAGACAACCTTTTCGTCCTCATCTCTCAATATGGCCACAAAAAAAAAAAACCACAAAAAGTCATAGTGAGGACGAGAAGCGTCTAACGTTTTTAGCATCAATTCGAAGCCGAGGTACTTCTCCGTAAGGCCGCTACGAAGATAACCTCGTCGCGGACTCAACGGCCCGTCCATTATTTCGGCGGGCCTGGACAAGAGGTTCGGTCTTCCTTAAATGGCCCAATGTAGTAGCTACTCATGTTAAAGCCTTACCAATTGAGTATTGACCACCTTACTAATCCTCTTTTGACTTGTTCCATTCTCTTGTAAACGAGAATTATGGACTACCGTCGGACATTTTTCCCTTGAACAATCAAAACCACCAGATTGGCTTGTCGGCGCGTGAGGGAATCTAGGGGTGTGCATGATCTGGGCCGATCCGGTCCCGGTATGGAACAGGGGACCGGATCGGTAGTCCCGATCCTGGTCCAGTCCGATCCCAGTGGGATCGCTAATATCAAAATTTTTTAATTTTTTTTTATACTTCAAACTTGACTCGAAGCAGCGGGTAATTATGCAGTTTAGTTGAGGAAGGAAATCGTCCAACTCATGTAAATTTCTCTTGTGTAAGAGTGCGATCTATTGTATTTTTTTCGACTTTTTTTTTATCCATTAGACGGGTTCGGATTAGGCTAAAGAGATCGTATTGCTGTAATATACCTTGAAATAACAAAAATGTCTAATCGAACACTTGTTGCCAAACCCCTCGGCTACCAAAACTTCATCCACATAACTTGGATGCTGCTCGGTTCTTATTTATTATGTGAAAAACTTTAGACTCTGCAGTTTATTTTAGAAGCAAGGAAGTTGTTTTTCTCTTTTGGTCAATAAGTGCTCATAAGAGTTGGATATCCTAGCAAGATGGTGTTGGTTACGACACTAGGATGGGTATTACCTATCATCTCCTTGTGCTAAACACCACTCCAGAGGAGAGGAGTGAGTGTCGAGCAGAATATGGAGAAATTATGCTAACTAATTCTTCACAAAAATTAATTTTTTTTCTAATTTTATATATATATATATTCTGGGCGATCCGGTCCAGGCGGTGCGATTCGATCCCATCCACCATGGAACCGAGGACCAGACAGTCCTCCTCAAGGACCGGACCGAACCAACCCGGCATGTCCGGTCCAATTTGCACACCCCTAAGGGAATCTATGGGAATGGGAATTTGACTACGCAGTAGGAACACAATGAGTCAACGTTATCCACATGCTGGCCCACATAGATAACAATGATACTAATAAAAAGTTCATTTATCCACGTGAGCAAAAAAAAAAAAAAAGTACCAGGTCACGTATCTTTTCGCCAGAAGAAACGATACACGGACAATCGATGCAATTTACCCCGTGCTAAGGGGAATCTCTGTATAATACAAATTAATTAAAATATCAAATCACGCTTTTATCTAAAAATTTAAATTTTTAAAATTGTTGGCCACGCTCATTAAATCTCTTATGATATCAAAGTAATTATGAAATTTTAAAAAAAATTAAAAATAATTGACAATGGCCCACCAAATCTCACAAATCGATCTTAATATATCTTCAATCGAAACATAACCAAATCCCCAAAAGGAAAAGGGAGGAAAAAGGGCCAGTTCATCCTCCACTGGGCAATCCCAATTTCAACAGTCTTACGTGTCGGCGGCTTCCACCACTCGGGAGGCAAGCAACGCCAAGATCGGCCGCCACGTGTCGGGTCAAACCAACCACCGCCGTCATTTAAGGTAGGGCCCGGGCCCCGCATATATCCAGTAATAATCGTTCATGTGCTCACGCCGGCACACCTCGTGACGCGTTCACACTTGCCAAATCTGCAAGTTACCAAAAATAGCCCGCCCCCTCCGCTATTTAGTCCTCTCCACCCCGCCCCGTTTCCGTCAATTCGGCCGAGAAACGACACGCACAGTTTTCCGCACGTGCCGAACGCGGTTCGGCACGTGGGCCAGATCGTGACCCTATCTCTCTCCCTCGCGATCGATCGAACAACAAAAGCAGCCGTTTCTAGGGTTTTCGTTATTCGCCCATCTCGCGATCCGTGCTGGTGTGTCGAAGTGATCCTCGTCCTCGGGTTGACTCTGCTCGTTCGTTTGGTTCGTGGTGGGATTTGATTCCATGGTGCAATTGATGAAATCTGGAGATTTTGGAGCGGATCGTGGAGCTGCGTCGTGCGGCGGCGACAAGCTTCCGGTGAAGCTTGAGATCGTCGAGGATCCGCTGGAAGAGGAACACGGGCCGCTCAATAAGCGATCTAGGGGGTCGTCCAGTTTGGAGCAGGTGAGGTTTGTGCGCGTCGCTTGTTTGTTTTGCCGAAAAATACTGACGGGGAAGAAGAGAGATGAATATGATATAACAAAAAAAGGAATTTTTCTAGAACTACTTTCTAGCTTCTTTTGTTATGTTGTGAGTAGATTGGAGCATAGGAATTTGGGGAGGATCTTCAGAGAAGTTGTGTATCATCATTATTTTGGAGATTGGAGCTTGAGATGATTGGAGGTGTTGACTTGTATGAGCTTGGAGTACTTTGAATTGCACAAACAGTAGATCTTCCTGTAGTTTAGTAAAATTGTGCATATGCCTCTGACTTCTTTCGAAGCTGCCCCATACTCGAACACCACCGTCACCTCCAAAATTTTGTTCACTGTCCCGAAACGCAGACACTGGTGTTGCTGCGATTTTTGCAGGAATCACGGTGGTGTCTGTGCAGGTGATCGGGGGTGTTTGTATGGAATTGGAAAATTAGAGAAATCTCGTAATTTACTCTGTAGATATCAAATCGGTATGCCAATTTGGATTTGTGGATTCTGCAACTAAAGGATGATGATGTTAGCTAAACCTGGGCTTGCTCTGCATTTCAATTGATTGCATAAGTTCCGGTGAATGAGTAAAAAGAATAAAGGAGGATGTTAGTTGAAGCTGAGATTTTTGTTGCTTTTGAGAATGATTGGACTCTCAATCTCACTGCTTCTTTGCGTGATCAATTATTTTCTCAGCTATGGGGTGCGGGTGCCAATGCATTTCCAGTTCCACCTTCTCCGTACAATCCACTTGATGAGCCAAGCCCTTTGGGTTTGAGACTAAGGAAGAGTCCTTCATTGTTGGATTTGATTCAAATGAAGCTTTCTCAGGGCACTTGTAACTTGGCAACCAGTCAGAGCGACAATCTTGTTCACGAGACAAATAAAGATACTAAAAGTAACTCTTCCTCTGGTACAACTGACAAGATGAAGGCTTCAAATTTCCCAGCTTCGTTCTTGAGGATTGGACGATGGGAGGTACTTGTTATGGTTTGACTTTTAAATATCTCTTATAGGACTGACTATCAGACTTTGATTGGCTCAGGCCTTTAAGGAAAATGTGTTTTGTTTGGTTGCTAGTATAAGTCAAGATATGAAGGTGATCTGGTGGCCAAGTGCTACTTCGCAAAGCATAAGTTGGTCTGGGAAGTTCTTGAGGGTGGTCTGAAGAGTAAAATCGAAATCCAGTGGTCAGATATAATGGCCTTGAAGGCGAATTGCCCAGATGATGGACTTAGTACATTGAAAGTTGTGGTAAATCTCTATCTCGTCTCTGGTGCGCACTCGTGCACCAGTTTAATCTTGTGGCTATGTAATCTTTACTGTTTATAGAAATGGTGATTTTTTTCTTTCTTTTTGCCTTTGTTGCAGCTTGCCAGACAGCCCCTTTTCTACCGGGAGACCAACCCACAACCGAGAAAGCACACTTTGTGGCAGGCAACCTCTGATTTCACTGATGGACAAGCAAGCACTCACAGGTGAAAGAAGTTTCCTCCTAACACCTTTCTTTAGTTTCCTTAGCTCTAAGATACGTTTCCATCCTTAGCTTGAGGTCCTTTTTCTTCTTTTGATTACTTGTGTTGCCAAAAGTTCACCCTCTTGTTGTTTGAGCAATTTCTCTGGGATCAAATGCTTATATCTTTAATTTTACAGGCGTGCATTGTTGCCAATGTACTCGGTATGAACTTGTTCTTGCAAACTCCCTGCCTGCTGCATATGCTGTTTACTTGTGGGTGTCTGTGTTACTTCTGATAGTTACATCCCACAGTTTTCCGGGCAGATTGCATAAGTTCATTGATCTCTTACTGAAGGTCAGACTGTTATTTTAAGTCATTGGTTTGGTGTGCTGATCTTTTTCCTTGGATGTGCAAACAGGCAACACTTTCTGCAGTTTCAACCTGGTCTTCTATACAAGCACTTCGAAAAGCTTATCCAGTGTGACATGCGACTCAATTTTTTAAGTCAACAGCCTGAGGTAGTTTTGGAATCACCATTGTTCGACACACGACCATCTATTTTTGAGGATCTAGAGGAACCCAAAGGCTGTGGTTTTGGTAATGGCACAAAAGATGATGAATCAGGAATATCTAGCTTGCATGTTTCACAGGCAGCACAGTCATCCTCTGTGAAGACAGAGATACAGGAATGTGTTGGCATAACATCAGAACGTATGTCCAGAGAAGCTCCTTCACCCAGTTCAGGTATATAGTAATCTATGCATTTGCATTTGATAGGTCATGATTCATTCACCGTTCCAAGAAAATATGAGTAGAGAATTGGTTGTAGGATAAAGGCATATTTCTATGTCCTGGATATTTCCTCACTTGCGGTAATGAATCACAAATGGCTTGGAGGAATTTTTTCTTGTGGGTCTTGCGCCTGATCAGAAGCGACTTAAAACTAAATTGCAGTGTTTAATTTAGTGGTTATATGCTGAAGGTGACTACGCTGACCCTTTTAGAATTTTTTTTTTTGTTTTTTAGTGATGGACGCTCGTGTAATTGAAGGAAACGGAAATCGTGATGCAGTTGAAATGAAGGCCAGTAGAAATTGGGACCAGATAAAAGTGCCCGGTTTACATCCTTCAATGTCAATGAGCGATCTAATGAACCATATTGGACACTGTATCACTGAGCAGATGGGTTCTGGTAGTTCATCTGATGATGGATCAGGATGCCAGGAGATACTGGAGGATATTGCACAGTACCTGCTCAGTGACACCCAGTCAACTACGGCGTCCGACGAAAAATCCCTCATGGCAAGGGTGAATTCTCTGTGCTGCCTCTTGCAGAAGGATAGCACGACCGTTCAGAACTTGGCTGGTGGTGAAAGCTGCGAGGAAAAAGCTAAAGACGTGAAGGATGCTACTCCTTCTGGGGTTAATAGCAACACCCTTGCTAACGTTAAGGCTCTGGAAGACGATTCAAAACCAGCAGGCATGTCGAGGAAAGACTCGTTTGGGGAGCTTCTGCTGCATCTTCCTCGGATTGCATCCCTTCCGAAATTCTTGTTCAACATTTCAGAAGAAGATAGCGACAGTACTTCTAGATAGTCAAGGTAATGTATATATTCTTTAGAAGTGTCAGGTATCTAAGCAATCAGATGTCCCCCCAGTTCTTGGGAAAAGATGTTTGTTGACTTCGTGTGGTGCCTTGTTAGGGAAATGCGTCCTTCTGCTTTTTTCTGTTCGGCAGTAGTGGGATTCCGAAATTAGAATTTGATGAAGAGTCCTGGTAACTGTCCCTTGTAAAAAGCTTTGCATTAGTTTCTAGCGGCATTGTTCTCCTGTTTAAAGACCATGTGATGCAATGGGATCTGTACAATTTAGTTGTGGTTTTTCAAGAACGTATGAGCCTTGGTACTTTTGCTTAAGTTTTTAATCCAATCAAACGAGAGTTGAGGGCCATCAGACGCCATTGTTTCCTGGCGTCATTTCACGCCCACACCAAGAGGAGGGATCTAACCATAAGATGTTCATCATCAGATCTCATTCAGGAAGAAACAATTTACTTGTTTGGGCAAGGATCAAACTTCCATCTACTAAAAAAGCTGCGCTTTTAAAGTAGAACCTACTCCAGAATCATCAATTCTGCAAACGCATATGGGAACTTATGATGAAATAATTTACCCATGAGCTCACAACTGGAAAAGCGTGGACTGCTAGCCTGATATTCACATCTGCCTATAAAGAAACCTAAGGAATAATCTTTATGTACAAATGGGAGATTCGAACTCAATCAATTCTTCAGCTGTACAGAAAACTAATCAAGTTAACAACTCCCACCGAGAGAAATTCCATTTTGAACAATTAAAACGAACATCCCCCTATGTACACTTATTTGCTTCCATCATGTCTGTCTCTGTCTGCAGCAGGGATCAGGAAGTGGGTGGTGAATGAATGGCAGTATCAGGTAACATAGCAACTGTCACTACGAAGTATTCACAGCCAACAGGGAGACAATAAGGATTCACAGTCGACCCGGAAACATTCAAGGCCGGCCGGGCAGTCTCTGCGTCAGAAGTCAGTTGATCTAAAGGATCTGCCCTAATATGCTCGGGCCGGTGTGGAGAAGGCAAAGGCTTCACAGTTTGGCGCTCGATGTGCACGATCAGCCCAACAATGTAACTTGGTCGGCGTGGGAGATGGTCTGCAAACAACGCCACGGACTCAGCAGACAAATAGTAATTCAAGCAATTCCTATTTATAGCCTCGTAGTGCCCAACCGAGTTAAGCACAAACGCAGCTATCTCATGGACCTCCAGGCGGCCAAATGATATCTTTTCCTTGTTTGCCTGTTGAAAAACCATGCATTCATTGTCAGCCTAATAGAAAAATTATTGACACATTTTATCAACAAGAATTAAACAACCAAATCCTCATGAAGGACAAACCTGACCAAGTTAAGTGCAGGTGAACAAACTATTCAGTGGTAAGGGCCGTAAGAAAGTTGAGGACACTCAACAATCACGTATTCTGAATCAATAGGCAAGTTGGTAACATGGACCACACACTGAAAGTCTCCTATTTAAGTGTAGTAAAGGACATGCCTTTGAAAATCCTCCCGTTTCCCTATTTTCTCGAAGTCGCTAGCTAAAATATCATCAAGAGACCTATGTGCTAGTCCCCAGAAATGAGGTAAAGATAACAACTGTGAACCAAAGATCTAGATCTTTCTTGGAAGGTACTATTCCTCCTCATTCCTTTGTCGAGACTCACTTACACACACGCGCGATCGCATGCACATCTACACCCACCCGTTCATAACCCGTTCATAAGGAGAGTATTAAGAAGATGAACCACTAAACAGCCCCTTTAAATGGTTGAGAAAGGTGGAGCTACAATAGGACCCTAGTCTCTTTCATCACATCAGATACTGTCCAAAAAGTTGAGAAACCACCACAAGTTGAAGAGGAATTACCTGTTTTTCAAGCTGATGCTTTTTATACAGTGTCTTAACTTGCTCCTCCTTTTCTTCCAACTCCTTCCTCAGCTGCTCATTAGCAGCTTCGATTTTTAATTTCTTATCAAGCAGCTCTTCACGGTGCCTAGATAGGAAACCAACTCTATCTGCAAGGACCCTGATACACTTTCGGAACTCGGCAGTACCATCATCTTCATTTTCAATTGCAGCACTGAAAAAAGTAATTTAATCAACTTTTTATTGTTGTGGTCACTGGTGGTGGAGAAACCACAAAGATAATAGCAAAGACGCAATCTAAAGCATGGAAAAAAGTATGCCGTCTAAAATAATGTGAGAAGTGAATGTAATCTGATGGAGACGCAGAGCACTATCTAATGAGCGCTTTTCGCAAGAAAACTCACTTGGCCAAAGATTGTGCCAAGGCACGCAAGGAATCAGCAAAGGCAGCAACGCCTCCAGATACATATACACATGTCCTCAGCCTTTCAAAGAGACTGCGCATTTTCACAGCAGATGCACGAAGGGCGCTATACTCTGAAGCTCTCCTATCAGCAGCGCAAAGATGGGTTTGGGCTTCTTCTCTTGCTTCATGCAAGCAATTCTCGAGGTGAGCGCAATTCATCTAAATCAAATTCACCAAATGAAGAGGAGATTAGCTAATGAATGTGAAGATCAACAATAGAACAAACTGCAAGGAACAACAAAAACGATGGAAGATGGTTATGCAAGTGGACCACCCAACTAAAGACAGAAGTCAAGATTCCTAAAACCGAAATATCGGAGTAAAAATTTGAAGGAAACACCATTCTCCATATTCACAAGCCCTTATTTTCAGCATCAAATTGAAAATCATAGGGAACCCCAAGAATCTTCCCACAAGGCTTTATGTTGCTTCTTAGTCATATAAAGCCTGTTTAAAGAGCTCTATGCACGTAAGAGTGGTGACTACCAGTTTGACCACTTGAATTAAGAGAGACAAATGGAGGATTACATGTCATATCCTAAAAAATACACGAAATCAACATCTCTGCAACTGCACAAAGACACAAGCATACACATACACATGGGTATATATTTATCAGCAAGCACTAATCCCTTAGCTGGAAACTTTCTGTACTGGGTTTACAGAAGGGAATGTTAAGTTTAGAAATAGAAATGGAAGTGAATAAATCCACAGAAAGAAGAAAAACAATGCAACAAGAAATAGCTAAGCGGTTATTCACTAGATATTACCTGAGACTCATCAAGAAGTTTCTGTCTCACTTCCAGCTCTCTCCCTAGCACGACTACTTCATCCAATGCAGCCTTTAGTCTAGCGTCTGTTTCATTCACTTGGTTTG
This sequence comes from Lenwebbia sp. NSW1173648, assembly GCA_029784005.1. Taxonomy (NCBI): domain Eukaryota; kingdom Viridiplantae; phylum Streptophyta; class Magnoliopsida; order Myrtales; family Myrtaceae; genus Lenwebbia; species Lenwebbia sp. NSW1173648. Next base: position 35,119,229 of record JARCGZ010000003.1, on the reverse strand, counting down.
ACTTGTCAGCCAGAGCACTCCGTAATTCTAGTATGAGATCATTACACTCATTGGCATTTAAACTTGCCTCAGCAACTGCATCACAAGACAAGACATTCAGAGGCCCATGCATGCTTTCAGCAGCACAACTGTTCGTCGATGACATGCCTAAAGGTCCCAGCATTTTATCCTTCTCATCATTATCAATGACATGCAGTTCTTCACGGTGTGGCTCCTGCATTGATGAATCCAACTGCGTTTGAAGCAAGCCAGATGAGTCCATCATATTCTCATCCACTCCTTCTCGAGCTTTGCCTGATTGCCTAGTAAAAATTCCCAGCTTCGCATTTAGTGAATTTGAAATGCAGGAAACCTCATCCATAGAATCAGCGGCGGATGTGCATGGCATGTGAACTTCACCACTGCCTATCGTGTCAAGCTTGCATCCTTCAGCCTTTGTACACGCAGAATTTTCAAACTCGAAGGCATCCTTGCCAGTTGAAAGCTTCTGCTCTAGCAAATATCGATCAGATAATTTCTGCTCCAACTCTTGAATTCGTTTCTCATAGGAGGAACACTGCGATTGCTTCTCTCTAAGTACAGATTCAAGATGCTTGCGATACTCATCTTTTTGATGCAAGGCCTCAGCTGTCTTTTCGGTAGCAGTCTTTAGTAGCATGTCACGACTATTTTCATCAAGAGACTCAAACTCAACTTCATGACGGAGTGAGCATATCATAGCAATTGCAGAAGCAAGTTCGGCCTTCAACCTTGCATTCTCAACTTCCATCTTGCTCGTCCCAGCAATCTCTACCAGCTCACTGCCCTCAGGTAAATCCTCTGAACGTTGAGGGAATTCTGCGGAAAATGATTCTGCAGAATTCAAACTGTCGTTAGACATGGAAAATGAACCTTTCATGTTTCCGTGCTTCTCCCCCCTAGAAAGACCTCCAGCTAAATACTCCGGAGCATATCGATCAAGATCTGAGATGTCTATATCCAGCAAACCAGTATCAAAGGGCATGATATTCACATCACACTGGTTTGGCATATCAAATAGTCCCATAGAGACTAGTATATCTTTAGGTAGATATGAACTTTGTGCTTTCAAAAATTCTTCTCGTCTCCTGACCTCAGCCTCCCTCTTTGTTGCAAGTCTTTCAGCTAACTGTCCAGCCATGCCCATGTAAAGTTTCATAGAAGCCTTTCTTCTAACAACTTCAGCAAGGCAGGCTCTATATGCAAGGCCAATCCCACGGACTAACTTCAAATCGATAAATAGATCATCCTGGCGTGCCATTGCCTCTTTGAAAACAGGAAACTGCAACCTTATATCTTTGATGAAGTAAGTTATGTAGGTAATCCGCTGCATATAGCTATGTACAAAGAAGTTCATCTCATTCTTGTTCTCCTTGCATAATTCAAGCAGCTTACGGATCGAATCGTCACAAGCTTGCATTGTTGGAAGATGATTTTTGTCATGGACATCATACATGGGACCCAAAGCTGAAACAGCATCATGAGGGCGAAGAGAAGAAGATAATTGGCAAGACAAACAATCATCCACCAGCTTCTTGACAGTATTTACATCTTTGCTGCACAAATTTTCATGTTTTTCATAGGTTAGCGCCATGAATAAAATATAAAGAATGCCACGATAATGGCATATTCAGGGCACACAAGAGCCTACATTATGATAGATAATCCTTTTTCTCCCTATTATAAAAGATAACCTGCTAGACAATAACAATGATAACCTGCTAGACACTAACAATGAGATATAATCAGGTATCTTCATCGTATTGATGTGATAAGATACTACAGACATACGAACATCATCATCACCAGAAAATTAAACATAGTGCCTATCAACATGACGCCAGCCCTGACAAAAAGGTTCATCACAACAGAATCGGTAAAGAATGGTGAGAACAGTAACATCGCTCCAATCTATTCCTCGAAATCTTTCGCAGAAACCATGTTCAAGCAGCACAAGCATATAAGTTAAAGACCATATATATAGGTACCTTTTCCAATCAAATCGATGTAATCATATACTAAAGAAAAATATGCATGTTATGGATAGTACCATGAGTCTAGGAACTTTATTCTGATACAATCAGAAAATTACTTCGGCAGGAATGACAAAAAAACATGGAAGACCTCAGCACTGTACTATACAGATACTCAAGTAATTTGCTGTAGTATACAAAAAATGAGGGAGGGAACGGGACGGTTGCGGAGGAAGTCGTCAATCAGAAACCAAGGAAAACAGCTGGTAAACCAAAATGATTCGAAAATACGAAGATGATGCTACCAAGGCTGTTGAGGTAAGGAAATTCAGACCTCAAAGACTGCATTATACTCTTCTCTTCATTTATGTAACGTTGGTGCTCCTTAATCATCAGTTCCAAGTTCCTGACAGGAAGGGAGGCTTTGCTAGAAAACAAGTCCTCGACCTTGCGCTTCATTTCACCAAACATCTGCTTGAACTGAGAAACTTTATTCTCAAACTGCCTGTGAGAATTGCTACAGTTCTCTGCCATCTTCCGCAAGTGATCCTCCTTCACAAAATCCAGTAAGCATTTACGTGTTGCTGTCTGCAGTTGAGGGTGCAGTTTGATTGATCTAAGTCTCTCTAAATCCCTCTCGAAATTCGCCAAAAGATCAGAATGGACTCGATGCTGCTGCGAATAACGCTTCATGAACTCCAAGTAATTCTGGTTAATTACCCTATAGTATTGTTCCAGATTGCTTCTCGCGACCTCCAGCGCCCTTTCTTGCACCTTCTGCCCCCTCAAGAGCCTCTCACAGATCTCTTTTTTGGCCTGCGTTTGTCTATATATGTTGTTCCCACAATTGTAGTGATATCTAAATTGCCGCTCATATGAAGGAAGTGCTTTCAGAGCAGGATCAGAAGCATCGTCCAGAGGATGGTGGTCATCCGAGGAAGATGGTGTTGCAGGGTCTGTGATTTCGAGGATATCCACTTGCTCCGGTGGAGGAGGTAAAGAATTATTATGCAGCCTTGCTTTGTTGAATATAAACACCTCTCGCCCATCCGACGGAAGCTTGTAAGACGAAAGCGATCTCTGGGGCTCAAGCTTCGAATCCAGGCAGAGGACAAGCTGGTCATTGAAGTTTATCCCCGAAACAGATTCGATGAACCGCATAACTGCCCCAACAGCAGTGTTCCCATCGCAATCAAGCTCAAAAGAGTGCCCATCTTCAGCAATATGTACTAGAAGCTTGCCTATGTGAACCGCGCCTCCGGTGACACTTGAACTCATCTTTTATGGAAAACACAAACTCCACACCACACAGTCTCCAATTCAAAGCAACTGAACTACCAATGCTTCACAGTGCAAGAGAGCCGTAATCCCAAGACAAGGAACACAGCAACGTGAGCTGACGGGTCGACCACTTGAATTGGAGTTGAAATCGCCTGAAAAGGAAACCCTAGGCAGAGAGGGCAAAGTTTACCTCCAGCTTCGCCGAGACAATGATTAAAGCAACGGCTCCCAGATCAAGTCTGCAAACAATACTCCTCCACGGAGAGAGACAGAGAACACGTCCAACCAAATTTTCAGATATAGCACCAGGAATTGTTATCCGACTGGCATGCCATCAGCAAAAGAAAATTGGAATTGTGCCACACCCAACATCCAAACACTCTAAAGAAACAAAAAGATTGAACTTTTGTAATCCTCAGAACACCTCAATAAATCCCTAACCATCACCAATCAAACCCTCGTATGCGCACAAGACCACAATTCCCCCAGATTACAACCAATTACTTCAGCGGAAAGAGATCCAATCAGCTTCAGCGAAGCACAAACCGATCACGAGCAATCACACCCCCCACCCCACAAAAAAAAAAAAAAAACCGAACTTGATGAGCAAACAAGCGGGAGAGACGAACAATCAGATCAAAACCGCAAAAGGGTCGACACGAAAAGGGTTGCAGAGGAGGTTCTTTTGAAGGGCAATGACGTGAAGAGTTGGATTGGAGTGGGAATTTTTTCTAAGGCTAAGAGCACAAGGTTTTGTACACGAAACCCCTCTGTATTCCGTTGCTTTTCTCTAGTTATCCACCAAAAAAAAAAAACACAAAGATGAAGGGAGGAGGAAAAAAAAAACAATTTTTGATTGCGGGGTTTGGTTCTTCTTGTTATGGATTACTACGTATTGTGTATCCGCAGGAAGAAGAAGATTGCTTCAGCTGCTTGATCTTCAATCGACACTGTCCTTTTATTTTTTTTGTGGGATTTTTGGGGACTAATATAATGGAAAGAGAAGGCTTCAACGGGAAGTCACGATAAAGTTTCGAAGTAGACTTCTGAGGGCATAACTCCTCTCTCTCTCTCTCTCTCTCTCTCTCTCTCTCGATGATCAACAATGTGGAAAGAGCTGGAAAAAAAAAAAAAAAAGCCAATTTTTCCCTTTTACTTTTGATTTTTTCTCCTGTTTTTTAGGCTGGACAACTCCATTATTAAATTACTGTACTTTTTTTTTTCTCTTTTTTCATATAATTTGGATATTTAGGGCCGGCTAGAAATTTTTAATTTTTAATACTATTTTCATTTACTAATTATTCCGCTGAAAACCCAACCTCGAGGTTGGGGTTCAAACTCATAGCCGAAGTATGGGTCAGCTCAAAACCATTCATTTCACTTGTGGATCGATCATATGAAAGTGCGTCATCCTGAATACGTTGTAGAGAAACAAAACAATCTATATTAAATTCTCGGTTAGTGTAATTTATCTGATGGAGATTCAATTAATAATCACATAGTTTTAAAATGTTATATAGGTAGATATGAAGTTGGAACTTTTTCTCATTTTCTTGAACTAATAATTATATTCACATTTTTTTTTTACCTCGACATTTGACAATGATAATTCTCTTGAAAAAAAAAAGGTAAAATGAATCGGAATCAGATTATTGAATTAGTTTAAATTTCGATTTTCAAAAGGAATACATAGTTGAGGACTCTCCATAGTTTTTAACAAAATGATTTTATAGTTTTTTACTCATCTCTACCGAGTTACTTAAATTGAGAAATTTAGATTAGTAAAATCATTCATGGTATTCATCCATGTAATTTTTTAATCTATAGGAAACGTGATGAAAATTGATGATGAAGAAAGGATGAGGACACCTTGTCGACATGCTGTAGTACAATAAAAATCTACATCTGATAATGTCTGCAAACAGTTACATCGTTCATTGGAATTATCTTCTTCCGATGATTGAGCTATTTAACAATCTGGTGACCGTCAGATCCTCCACCCAACCTCATCAATGTTCTGTCAGTAAGAACTAAATTACGATTAGGAATTATATATCTTTAAGTGAGTCTTTATGTAATTTAGTTAAGTGCAGATTGGGTTTAAATATTAAATCTTATAAAGTCAATTTTGGGAGATCATGGCCGGGATCATCGTATCCAATTTCCGATTGTACATACTGTTGGAGCCAAATTTTCTGGTGATAGAATCTCTGAGTTGATGGATATGATAGTAATATTTTCATGGAAATGGTCTAATTAATTATTAAACTTTTCTTAACTATTTACGACTTGTTTGTTTGAGTTTAAGCGAACGCGATAAGGTGCTTTTATTTCTATTTTGCTAAAAATTTAAAGAATTAGTTAGATTTTGCACACACACAAAAATGAGAAAATTTTCGAGTGTTTCGACTTTTAAAATTGTCGGTACGTGTAGTGTAGGTCACAAGTTTCTGATTAAGTACTTAACGAACCCCATACCACCAAGTGATTTAATAGAAAAGAATTTCTTCAAGATCAGGATATCATAATGTGAACCGAATCGTTAGATCATGTGAGCCAAAAAAGATGTCTATTAAGTAAAAAATATCTACTAACTGAATCTTTTCAATAAATGCGGTGTCGACGAAGATCGATCTAGAAAATTACGCGTGGTTGGTAAAGTAAAACCTAAAGTGGGAATGAAATTATATTGAACAACTTGGCCGACTGAACAGTGAACATAAGGAGGTCTACAAGAACAAAACTTGAGAGAGAAAAAACCCCGAGATTAACAAAAGACTAATCCGAAGTCATGGGAGCTGGAGCAGTGCAAGAGAAGAAGACAAGCTAGCAGTACTACAGTCCACATCACATCGTTATCACCCACGACGTGCGTTCTTAAGCTGAAGCAAAGGATTTTTCTTGTCGCAAGTGCTGACGCGATGAGAAGCTTCGTGGGTCGAGCCACAGACCATGGACCAAGCACATGACTTGGTTGGGCTCATGCATGCATGTGACTGAATCAATGTGCTGCTGTAAGAGAAAGAAGAAGATGATGAATATGATGATGATGATGAAAGGATGATGAGTTTTGAATGTGGGGTTTGGCTCGTACCATCTGATGTCGAGTGGAGCGTGTGTGCTTGTGTTTGTTTTCGTGACTTTCCCGGTAACTTCTGTGGCTGCTTCGCTGGTGAAATTTGACTTTTGCAGATGCGCATGTAAATTGTTGCAGATGAACCCATGAAAGATTTCGTTACTGTGTGCCTATTTTCAAGAGATTTCATGTTTTCCTCGAGATTCCTCTCGGAAAGTTATTGTCGCGACCTTCCCTCCCGCCTCCTGGGCCCATACCAAGTCCGTCGCACATGTGGTAAATAAAATGGGTCTTGAAGCTAAAGACTCCTCTAGTAGATATGATGTTTGAGGACGGACTAGGTCCTAACCGCTCTGAAGATGGCGGAGAATGAACACCGAGGAGGCCCCATCTATTCGAACCGCCTATATTAGTCGGCCGTCGTTGTTGCCAAGATCCAAACACCATTATCTCTCTCTCTTTAACTAAGGAAATTCGAATGTTTCGGCATTTCTCTTCGACTCCAGGGTTTGATCGCAGAAATAAAATGAGTAAGAAAATTTTATTGTGATGATTAAAAAAAAAAGCCGAATGAAGCGATCGAAAAGTTGATCTAAAAAGTTAGACGAACCAAATTAGACTCCTCCCCTCACATCCGTTAATACCTAGCAAATGGAACTAACCAAGTCTCATGACTATATATCATATAACCTAAAAGCAAATTTCGATTTGGAAAATGTCCAACCTAATGACCACATAACTCTTCTCATTCCTTCCTAGAAGTTTCACTCTTTTGAATTGGCCTTTGCCATAACATCTGATGGAATCAAAATCAAAGAGCCAATCGAAATTAAGTCGACAACGATTTTGGAGTCATCGGCAATGCATTAATTAATTTTCGTACGTTTTGCAGGCGGCCTTGCCTAATATCCACGCGCAATAGAAGTCATCATATAGAATAATTGACTAATGATATTTCTCATTCACGTGGACATAATGCCCTGAACTTTGCGAGGATAAAGCCAATGGCATGTACTGACCGACCCCATGTTGACATTTAACATTAAGTCTCGTTGAACAAAAGCTACACGCAAGCCCACTAATTAGCCGATTCTAAATCAAAGATTAAAGAGATTAGATTGGTTTGATTTTCTGGTCTGGATAGTTTTTTATTAACTGGCCGCTTACCGTACAAGTATGTATGGTGGAGTTTGGCAAATTTGAAGGGACAATCTTGCTGTCAAAAGGAGAAACCACAAGGAAGCTAAACGAAATAGCATGAAAACCCTTAAGCTAAGTTCTTTTCACTCTGCAATCACACAATAAAATTCCTTTCACTCAAAACCTTTGAAATTCTCTTGCCAATGTGACCCCTAACGCATAGACCACAATTCATACTCTTGAATGGACGCTTCTGAGGTCTCTGTGACGAACCCCGTTGTTGTGTCCCCTTGAAACTCATACGGGTCACTGTGCTTGATTCCTCCCATTATCATCAGCGCACCTCGAACGACAATAAAAACTCCACCTTTTGCAATATACCAACACCCACTTGAATATAGGGCACTCGACAAAATAAGATTGTTCTTCAATACTTGAACATGCCTCACTCCAATCGTGATACTACCACGCATTCTAATTTTGACGTTATCAACACCCACAACTTCGCACGGGAAAATTACCTAATTAATCATAAACTTTTCAATTTTTCCAATTTAGGTCTTAAATTTTGCACAAAATTTTAGTGTAATCCTTTCGGTCAATTTTCGTCGAAAATTGCTGACAGGGCGGTCCAATCATCTTCGATCATCCTACGTGGCACACTATCACGTCAGCAACTTCCAGCGAAAATTGGTTAGAATGACCACATTGAATTTTCTCGCAAAGGTTTAGGATGAAATTGGCAAAAACTGAAAAATTTAGGACTGATTTGGCATACGTAAATATGTTTAGGACAGATTGGACAATTTTCTCAACATCACACTCAACGTTGCTTTCTAACTACACTTTACTGTAAGTGGTAAGCTAGTTCTTATTTGGTGTAGCGTTAAATGAACAACCAAAATCTATAATCCATCTATCAAATAACAATCCTAAGTGATAGACAAAACATAATCAACATTAGCACTATTCAAATTATAGATAGCCACAGTTGCAACATTATCTATACACTCAAATCTAATTCTCTACCCTTCTCGTTCTTCAGCTTAAGACAATCCCTTCTAAGATGTCGCATCTTGCCACAATTCCAATAGACAACACCACAAGTCCTTGACCGACTTCACCTGTTCAGTTCGCGCTACTCCTATTGGCGCGGGTTCTCTACCTTCACCTACTGAAGCAGGAGTCACAGATTCACAGGATTCTCTTCTATAAATGTCCTCACTTGGAATCAAACCATGAATCTCATCAAACGCCAAGCTTGTTGACCATATATATTGAATTCACTAATATGCACATCTACAACGCACCTTCGGCCATTTTAAGTAACAAAGGTGTTGCATCAAGTAGACCTTATTGATCGCAGACGGCTTCTCATCTTCTTGTATATTCGATAGGGCATTTATCACTCTCGCAGTTGTCTTTATTTTCATGATGTTAAGTCTATTGATTATTGCTTTTCGTATTTCTGTCGCCATCAATTTGCTTCGACTCTACTAAGTCTGGCTCTGATACTAATTCTTAGGGAAACAAACGATTGAACAATAAAATTAACATAACCAGAAAATAAATCTGACACCTGACTTACGTGGTTTGCCATAGGAAAAACAACACAATTTCACTATAGATTAAGAGATACAATAGAGTTTTGGTGCTAAATGTTATTGTTTCGTCAAGAAGTGCTTCTTGTGAGTTCATTGCAGCTTCACATACATATCCAGAAACTAGGAAACCTATTTATATTGAGTTTTCTTCATGGGCTCATGTGCCACCCCTGAATTAACTCACTCGAGGTATTGTCCATTTTAGCCAGTCTTGTACCAAGTCTCACGGTTTTGTCATTTGGCTCACACGTAGACACTTTCCAAGACGTCATTCATCTTGAAATTGCTCTCATCTGAGTATACTTAACATTAGAGTTAAAATGTTAAACGTTGTTGTTTCATGAGTTTATTGCAGGTTCACATATATAATCCATAAACGCTCTCCCCTTGTTTGGTACGTAATTTGGTACATTCCCACCCACTTGGCCATCCTAAAAGCCTACCGGGAACTACTCTTTGTCCAAGGCTCTCACCTCGGCGATCACTCCCACCTCATCGAACCAGGTCGTTACAGCCAACTCAAAATATATTTTCAACAAATTGTACTGTCGTTTTATTATGGTCAAAATCCAAATCGTAATTTTTTTTCAACACCACTATTTGGGGAAAAGGACGCCATAAATGCTATAACTTTCGTACAGCGATCACTTAATTTCCATAACTTTTTTTCAAAATAACTTGAGTATCGTAACTTATGTATGACGCTCACTTGAGTTCCATAAACTTTTTAAAAACAACCACAAGTACTATGCCACGTTGGATTTCTAGCACTTAGGTGAATGTTCTTAAAAAATTTTGGCACTCAATTGACTGATTGAAAGTTATGGCACTAAAATAATCGTTTTTCGAAGTTATAGCACTCAAGTGATTGAAAAAAAGAAGTTATGGAGCGCCGTACAAAAGTTATGGTACTTGTTCTTATCCCCCACTATTTGTAACTCTCTCTCTCTCTCTCTCTCTCTTAAATGCTTTGGCATTTCTCTTAGACACAAGACTTTGATATGGAAATCAAACGAGTTAGAAGATTTTATTATGCTAAACGAAAAGATTAATCCCAAAAAATAAAAGCAATAGAATTAGACTCATCCATTTGCATCTGTATATACCTACCAAATAGAGCTGAGCAAGTCTTATGCATAATCATAACCTAAAAACCGATTTTGATAGGGAAATGTCTACCCATGTTATAATATGACCATACAAGTCTTCATGGGTGATGTGAAATGGGCAACTAGTTCCTTCCTAGAAGTTTCATTTTTTGAATTGGCTTCTGCATAATGTCTGATGGAATCAATTAAGAACCTACTGAAATTAAGTCAGCAACAATTTGGGGGTCGTCCTCTGGTCATTGATCAATATAGTACGTTTTACAGGCAGCCTTCCCTAATATCTACACGCAATACTCATCTATACACTCGTTCACATGTAATATAATTCATATTCGATCATTGACTAACGGCCGATGATCTTTCTAAGGCGATAATTGATTTCGTTAACATGTACATGTTCACTGAACTTTTGAAGGTCCAAAACCATTAGCAAGTTCCGACCGACTACATAATTGACATTTACATTAAGGCTCCGTTTGTTTCGCCGAAATTGAATGAGTTTGCAAATATTTTCCAAAAAATGATCGCTTATATAAGCTTACAAATTGAATGAACGAAAAGTATTTTCATCATCCACAAAAATGTTTAGACACTTATTATCGTCCATAATGAGAATATTTTTGATTTATTAATTATTTTAAGCGATAATTTGTAGGAAAATATTTTTCAAATAATTCACTTTCCGCTAAACCATTGAAAATTTAATGATAAAATTTCTAAGAAAATGGCTTGTTTTCTTTTATTTGGTGGTTTAAAAAAAATGATTTCCTTCTTGCTAGAAGGGGAAGTAGTTTTTTCCCAATCTAAGATTGTTGCTTTCAGTTCAGGGAGAACGTTTTCCGTATATCGATTAGTTTTCTGTCAATCACACGCCGAAAAGTCAAAAAATTATTTCTCGAAAATAATTTTCCTCCAAACAAACGGATCCTAAATCACATTGAACAAATACTACACGCAAGCCACTAATTAGTAGATCAAACGAAAGAACAAAGGGATAAGAGTGGTTTAAGTTTCTGGTTTCATTAGTTTATTATAAAATGGCCGCTTACCGTACAAGTATATCTATTCTTTGCTGTGCTGGTGCAGTTTGGCAAATTTGAAGGGACAATCTTACCGTCAAAAGCAGAAACGACAAGGAAGCTAAAGGAAACGGTATGAAAACACTTAAGCCAATTAATTAATTAATTAATTAATCATGTTTTAACCTAGGTTAATAAGAGCCTCTCTCTTCTTTTTTGTTCTTCCTTCCTTTCTTTCTTTTTTTTTTCTTTTTAGCCAGAGATTAAGCCAGCTCGCGATTTGCTAATTATGCCAACTGAATCGACCATTTTAAATGTCGTGCTTAATTTCGGATTTCTTATCCATAAGAGCTTAGGATTAATTCCGCTTAATCGTCGAAAAAAGATGATTCTCAAAAGAGAATTTGAGAAATCCTCCTGCAAAGCTAAAAGCAGATTTCGCGCCTTTCTTTTCCCATAAAGCAGATTTTTATACCTTGGCTTTGTTTTTCTTTTTATATTCCGACTGAAGACTTTATACCTTGACTTTTATTTCCTTTTCTTGGACCGACTGAAGATTATATACCTCGACTTTTACGTTCCTTTCTATACCCGACACAAATCAAGTGCAAGGTCTGGCCCAAATGAATTTTGGGCCGACAAGAAAAGGCCCATTGAACTAGTTTCTTGGGTTGGACCAAAAAAAACTTATTTTCTTGGGTACGTTAAGGCCCATTTCATAATACCACGAAACACTAGTTGGTAAAAGATAAGAAATAATTGTCTTTTCTGCATACTTTCCCCCCGTTCCTTTGCTACCGCGGACTTTACGCAATCGATCGATCGAAAGAAAAATATACCTGATAAATAACTTAATGATAATTAAGGAGAGAATTTTTATTTTTTTTTGGCGAATCACACTAATTTAGGTTTGTAATCTCTCTAAAGAATAAAAAAAAATGTAAAGGGTTCCTAACCGAGGCAAATAGAGGTTGATTGCTCAAGAGAACGCTTATCGAGAAAAGATAACTTAACGTTGGTAAGTAACTAAATAAGAGTGGTCGATCAAAAATGATTGGTATTTTGATCTATAGAAGTCGGTAAGTAAAATGGGTAATTTCTAAAGTATCGAAATTTTCATGACAGTACAAGTAAGTTATGAACAAGTTACTTGAAAAAAGTTCACGATCACTTTTATTTTTATTTTTATATAGACAGTTTTTTTTATTATATTTACCAACACCAATTGAAATTTACCAGTGCAGAAAAAAATCAAAAAAATTTCCCAAAAAGTCCTATATCTATTGCACTTTTGTCAATTAGATCCTAAACTTTTTAATTTTGCCAATTGAGTACTAAACCTTTTCGAGTTTTGCAAAAGAGTCCATTCGGCGAATTTTGTCCGGAAATCACTCGGTTGGATACCGTCCGTCTTATGTGGCACCGCCAGAACTGACGTGGGCAATTGTAATAATATTTTAATATTTTTATGAATTCTTTATTAATTTTTTCCTATTTTTTTTTTCTTTTCTTCTCTTTTTTTCTTACTTTTTCTTTACTAGACCACCCGCGGGCGAGGGTTGTCGGGTCCTCGTTGGCCACGGGCTAGGCCAACCTTGCCCATGGCCTGCGAGGCTGGCCTCATGCCGCGATGGTCTGGGCAAGGTTGGCCTTGCCTAGCTCTAGGCGAGGGCCCGACGACCCTCGTTCAGTAAGCCAACAAAGGTCTAGCGACCCTCGCCGGCCAGTAAAGAAACAGTAAGGAAAAAAAGGAAAAAGTTACTATAAAAGTCGAGAAAATATTAAAGTATGATTAAAAATAGTCAACGTTAGCAGCGACGGTGCCACATAGGACGGCCGGCATCCACATCGGCGATTTCCGGCCAAAATTGACTTAATGGGCTCAATTAGCAAAACGTAAAAAGGTTTATGACACAATTGGCAAAATTATATGGTTGAAGACTGAATTGGTAAAAGTAGGACTTTTAGGACAATTTTCTCGAAAAAAAAATCTTACTTTTCAGCATGGAACAAAAGAATTCTGCCAATCGATTCGTTAACCTTGTTTCTGTCGAATCATCTAGATTAAATCCGTAATTAATAAATTGGGTACTAAATCAACCTAAATCCCATCCTTAGTTGTATTTGCCTTTTTATGACCATCGTAATTGCTCCATTACCCCCATGTCGACAAGGCTACGAAGAATTAACTTATTCAGATTTTTTAGAGTGAATGGAACCGGTTGTGAATGATCACTTTCATATTATATAGTTATGTAACTTTTGACAGCATGAGTAGATGAATATGGTTAATTTAATCTTACTATAAGCAAAATGGCCGAAAGCTTTGACTTATGGCCAAGACCAACTTGGATTATTGATTCTTTCTTTCTTTCTTTATTTTCCTTTCATTATGGCCGGCCACCGGCGAGGGCGAGTCAGCCTGGGCAAGGGCAGGCCCTCGCCAGATCTACGCAAGGGCCCAGCCTCGCTCACCCGCCATGGGCGAGATGGCCCTGGCCCAGATCTGGCCATGGCAGCCTTGCTAAGACTGTTTTGGTACTTTTCTTAGAATTTCTGGTAGAGACCTCTAGTAACAACGACGATCCTGGTTTGGAACCAAGCTACATGTGAGATTGATTCATTGTCTTGACATAATGCCATACCATCCAAACGTCAGAATATGAGAAATGACGTTGACTAGGAGATTGCAGAACGCGTTGAACATAACACAAGATCCAAATAGTCAATATCACAGAAGATTTGTCACCATTATTTCATGTTTAATTAAGTTGACATTATTTTCCTGGACCAAAAGGCACTTTCTTTAATCTCAGACTCGAGAGGAAACATTATAAATTTCGCAGGCTTCAAGCCTCTGAATCTTAGCACAATCAGCTTTTATTAAACTACAGTCGATTTGGTATGCACGACTAGGGCAAAAGCATAGACTTTATATGCGGTCCACGCTAGGCCTCCATAACTATAAGATATACTAATGAACCCACTTGACTATATATAAGATTTGGAAGATGATATTATTGAATTGGACATCATATAGACCATTAAGCACTATGTTTAAAGTCGTCAACCATGCCGGTCGACATGATTATTTGCCTTGCGGATCAATTCGAACATGTCCTATTCGCGATTAAGCGTTCGACTCTCTATGCGGCGAACCGATTTCTCCCATATTCAATTCACAAACCATTGTTAAAGGAGGATTTAGATTTGTTATGCGGGCAGATTCCCATTATAATTTATTAGCATGGTTTATATACATATCATTAAATGGGCACATGCTTATATAGTCATATATATCCATATACAAAAAAAAAAGTGCCTGTCCTGCACTTAGCAAGTGGACATTAGTCTAATTCATAGTGCTGGTCTTTAAACAAAAGCTAGCTTTCATTTTTTTTTGTGTGTGTGTCTTTTTTTGTCTTTTCGTTTTTTATTTATTCTCCTTGAAGAAAAGGCATGGAAAAGAGTGGCTAGCGATCGCTCTAGTTACGTGCATGCTTTTGATACACGAGCTCAGAGCACATCAATGATCGGATCCTGTAGATTTTAAATGGGGCCTTAGACAATTCAACGGTTGAGATCTATTGAACTCATGCGCATCGAGTTCATGGGCGTCTGTGCGGTCGACTAATGTTCCGAGGAGGCTAATCTCACGCTCACGAGTCCTACAGAAGGCACTCAGATCGTGATTCAAGTGTTAAGTTTAATGATGAAGTTGAAAGATTTCTTGATACAGAGACAAGTCTAATTTCTATATGAAAATAAGAACAATCAATTGGGTGTGTACGTAGCCCTAAATCAACATGACGACCGACTAATAAGGGGGAAAATTATATAAAAAAAACATCCTAAATCTATTGTAAGTGTCAATTCAGTCATATATATTTTTTCTTTGGCCAATTCAGTCCATCCGGTCAACTTTGGCAGGCCGACGCCGACATGGACGTTGGCCGACGCTGATGTGGCACTACCAGCGCTAACGGGGCAATTTTTAACAATATTTCAATATTTTTTCAATTTATTTATTTTTTTCTTTTTTATTTTCTTTCTTTTTCTGTTTTTTTCTTCTTCCTCCTCCTCCAGCCGATCGCCGGATCTGGTGAGCCTCGGCCTCACCGGCCCTCTCCTCTAGCCGGTCGCCGATCCGGCAACTGGCTGGAGGAAGAAGAAGAAGGAAAAAAAGAAGAAAATAATTCGAAAAATTATTATTAAAAGCTGTCTACGTCAGCACCAGCCGACCAAAATTTGGCCGGATGGACTGAATAGGTATAAATGCAAAAGGTTTAAGACTAAATTGACAAAAAAAAAAAAAGAAGTTTAAGATTTTTTTTTTGTGTCAGAAAAGTTTAAGATTGAATTGATATAATTGTAATAGGCTTTTTTGATAATTTTCCCTGATACGATGATGCAAATATTACGTGGTAGAATTGTCTCGATTTTAGAGAACAGTGTTCATTTTTATTTGTTTTTCTTCTGTTTTTTATTTTATTTTTAAAGTTGGTACTTTTGAGAGTATCGGCCTAACCCTCCACTAAGAAACAATATTCCCCTTTTTTTTATATTGAGGCGAGAATGGAAGAAGGCTCAAAGCACTTTTGCCTTTCGGCCATCAAAACGGATGGAAATTAAAATATCAGTGATCACAGTGATTTTATGTGCGAGTTGTCGTACATAAGAGTTCGAGTTTCACTTGTTTCTCTGCTAGCTACATAAACTGTTTTTTTTTTCCCCTTATGCAACATGTAAATCTTTACGATAATACCACAAAAATCTCAGATTGGTATATCCGTACCACATTTTCTGCGTAGGAATGCTCAATTTTGAGGTTGCTTTCATGAGAAAAGATATCACCCTCTTTCCTATATATGCATATGCATGGAACTTGGTCACAGTTAATTGATGAAAAACAGCGAAGGGGGTTTCTAAAGTCCTCGAGAATTAGATCTACAGAGACATCCTTGTCGTTGGATTAAAACGGGAGCGAGTCTCACTCGTCAATAGTAAATCTTTTCAGATCTTGTAGTTCACGACACTTTATTTAGAAATTACGACACGACGCATGTGATTGTAACAGAGTTACGACATAAAAGCTCCTATAACCTGTTTTGAATTTCATACTAACCACATCTTGACTAGTTCTCTACATATGCGTGCATTTTGTTGTATGATCTTGACAGAATTTCATAGTTTTTTTTTATCTTCAAAGACCCTCGAAATGTGTGAATGATGCATTTTTCATAAATTTCTGTATCATATATAGGATACATAGTGATTTGCAAACGAGTAAAATCTCCCTTTGCTACATTTGACATATAAGGACGAACTCCTTACAACTTCCTTCTTTATTTTATGATTCTTACGCCAAATGGAAGTGAAAATAAAAATATGACTACAAAGAACAAAAAGCTTCGTGAATATTCTTGGAAGGTGATTAAAACTTTCCACCCTAATCTTGTCAACAATACAGAACGACGCTATCCAAATATCGTATCAAATATAGAACATAATCTGCTTGATAATAGTATTATGTTCCGTGCACGCAACTAATGTTTCAGCCGACAAATATACCAAAACCCCATGTAAAAAAACTTGCCACGTCACCCTCCTAGGCGTGCCTATTAATTAAGATTATCTCATCCTTAACAAACACACCCTCCACTAATTCTGGCCTAAGCCCAACAAGCAAATCGAAACATATAAAACGAGATAAAAAGAGTTAGGCCTCGCAGGTGGCGTGTGATGACATGGCCACCACTTCGCAGTCGTTACGGCTCCCGACGTCGCTGACGTGTCGCGCCTCGAGTTCACACGTGGTCCTCTGCCATTCGTGTTGACCTCGGGGAGTCAAAGTTCATCTGCGCCAAACGTTACTCCTCTCTCCTTCGACGGGAGTTAGGCGCAACCTTAGGACACACATCGCATAAATTGTCGGTTAATAGTTTTTTACATTGCTTCCTGGTACTGCGTATCTTCGGGGCTCGTGTGTCTTCTTTAATTAAGACACACCGCCATGCACTATGATGCACTTGCCTCTCACACGACACTAACAAGCTCGTCCCTCTCTCTCTCTCTCTCACATCCGCGATCATCTTCTTCGAAATTTTTAGTTCGGAGAAGACAGTTTCTTGAAAACAAAGATGGGTTGTTTCAAATTCTTTTCCTTGTATGTCAGTTTCCTTTTCTTGTTCGTTGCCTTTCGTGTCGTTGTTTCCGGAGACCGCACTGACGATGGTCGAATCACGAGCGACAGAGCCTCACTCGTGTCGTTCATGTCGGGCGTCGTCTCGGACCCGGGAAAAGCCTTGCAGAGCTGGAATTCCAGCGACCTCCATGTCTGCAACTGGACGGGAGTTGCGTGCAACGATGCAAGGAGTGCAGTAGTAGAGCTTGACCTGAGTGGAAGGTCACTAAGAGGCACCATCTCTCCTGCACTTGCTGGTCTCTCTAAGCTAACCATCCTCGATCTGTCCAAGAACTTCTTCGAAGGTCGGATACCTGCCGAGATGGGCTCTCTTGTCGAGCTCGAACAGTTGAGCCTAACATGCAACTTCCTTGAAGGGGCAATCCCTTCAGAACTTGGTTCGCTTCGCAAATTAGTGTACTTCAATTTGGGAAGCAACAAGCTTTCAGGCGACATTCCGGAAGAAATCTTCTGTAATGGGTCATCTTCTCTGGATTACGTGGACCTGTCTAACAATACTCTAACTGGGGAGATACCCTTGAGAGATGAGTGCGAGCTTCGGGCATTGAGGTATCTTTTGCTGTGGTCCAATGTGCTTGTGGGTCAGGTCCCTCCAGCATTGGCCAACTCCACCAGGCTACAGTGGCTTGATCTAGAGTCGAACATGCTGAGTGGGGAGTTGCCTTCTGGCATTGTCCGCAAAATGCAGCACTTGCAGTATCTTTACCTCTCCTACAATGATTTCGTGAGTCACGACGGTAACGCCAACCTCGGACCTTTCTTTTCGGCTTTGGCCAATTCATCTAACTTACAAGAACTCGAATTGGCCGCCAATAAGCTCGGTGGAGAGATACCTGCTAACATCGGCGATCTTCCTGGTAATCTGGGGCAGATTCATCTAGCCGAGAATCTGATCTACGGTTCGATCCCTCCACAAATTTCGAACCTTATTAATGTCACTCTACTGAACTTGTCTAGCAATTTTTTGAACGGAACCATTCCAACCGAGCTTTGCCGAATGGAAAGGCTCGAAAGAGTGTATTTGTCGAACAATTCATTATCTGGTGAGATTCCCTCAGCTCTTGGTGATCTTCCTCACCTTGGTCTCTTGGACTTGTCGAGAAACAAGCTATCCGGTTCGATTCCGGATAGTTTTGCCAACCTCTCTCAACTAAGAAGGCTCTTGCTATACAAGAACCAGCTCTCCGGAATGATTCCATCGAGTCTAGCGAAATGCGTGAATTTGGAGATACTCGACCTTTCTCACAACAGACTTTCCGGGACAATTCCTGATGAAGTGGCGGGTATGAGGAGCTTGAAGATATACTTGAATCTGTCTAGTAATTTTTTACACGGTGCTTTACCTCTGGAGCTGAGTAAAATGGACATGGTCTTGGCAATCGATTTATCGTCGAACGATATCTCTGGGACCATCCCGTCGCAACTCGGCAGCTGCATTGCACTTGAGTACCTCAATCTTTCTGGCAACATATTGGAAGGTCCCCTTCCTGTTTCGATAGGGCAGTTGCCTTATCTTCAAGCACTCGACGTATCTTCCAACCGTTTGGTCGGAGCGATCCCACAATCTCTCCAGGCATCTCCAACTCTGAAGCAGCTCAACTTCTCTTTCAACAGTTTCTCCGGAAATGCATCGGACGACGGTGCATTCGCTGCCCTGACAGTGGATTCTTTCCAGGGAAACAGTGGCCTCTGTGGATCAATAAAGGGCATGAAAGCTTGCAAGAAGAGGCGACACTATCACTTGGTTATTGTGTCGATTCTCCTTTCATTGGTTGTCACTCCCATATTCTGCATATTTGGATACCCTCTCGCACTCAGGTCCAAAATCAGACAGAAGCTTGCCAATTTCAGCGGGGGCGACATGGTAGATGAAGAAAAGCTAGAAATCAAAGAGCAAAAATACCCGAAAGTTTCGTATCGGCAACTCATGGAGGCTACTGGTGGATTCAACCCTTCCAGCCTGATCGGTTCGGGCCAGTTCGGGCATGTTTATAAAGGGGTTCTCCAAGATAACACGAGAATCGCCGTGAAGGTTTTGGAGTCGAAGACTGCTGGAGGAATCTTGGGGAGCTTCAAAAGGGAGTGCCAAATACTAAAGAGGACCAGGCACAGGAATCTGATGAGGATCATAACTATATGCAGTAGGCCGGATTTCAAGGCTCTGGTTCTTCCGCTGATGTCAAATGGGAGCCTGGAGAGGCATCTGTACCCGAGCCACAAGCTGAACCAAGGGCTGGATTTGGTTCAGTTGGTCGGCATTTGTAGCGATGTGGCCGAGGGTGTTGCATATTTACACCATCATTCTCCAGTCAGAGTTGTTCACTGTGATCTAAAACCGAGCAACATACTTCTCGATGACGATATGACAGCTTTGGTTGCTGATTTTGGAATAGCAAGATTGGTAAAAGGAGGCGACGAAGGTGTTCCGCCATGTGATTCGGCATCATTCAGCTCGACAGATGGACTATTATGCGGTTCAGTCGGCTATATTGCTCCTGGTATGTAGCACTTGCAGTCTCATTAAATTGAATTGCCACTAATCATTGTGCACACTTTGATGTCAACTGCCTTGTGCTCACTCCATGTTTGCGCAAGTTTTAGTTCGTTCATGAGTTAGGAAATTTGATTTCTACATAAAACTCATAAATTATTACACTTCCACTAGTTCTTCACATGAAACTTTTTTTTCCTATGATCCTTTGTAAAAAACCTGACCATTAATCCTACTCTAGTAATAAAAGCCTAACCTTCCTATGTGACGGTTTTGAGAAAATGCAGAGTACGGGATGGGGAAAAGGGCTTCAACTCAAGGCGATGTCTACAGTTTCGGGGTTCTTCTGCTAGAGATCGTGACGGGAGTCCGCCCGACAGAGGTCCTATTTAACGAATGTTCGAGCTTGCACGAATGGGTCAAAAGTCACTATCCCCACAATCTCAATCCCATCGTGCAACAAGCACTGTCCCGGTGCAGCTCGCCGTCGATGCCCGAGTACTTCAAGAAGGCATGTTGCGATGTGATAGTGGAGCTAATCGAGCTCGGTCTCATGTGCACCCAGTACTCTCCTTCAACCAGGCCTAGCATGATGGATGTGGCTCATGAGATGAGCAGATTGAAACAGTATCTCTCTGATCCTACCTCACAAGAGATGGAAGCAACTTCTTCTAAAGACTGAGGTTTTTCTGACAAGCAGAGACACAGCTCCAAAAGTTTGTTTTGTAATAATTGTATCAGCTTATTCCATTGTTTCTTGAGAAAGATGTTCCAATAGCTCAAAACTGAATTTTTTTGTAAGGCATTTTATTCACCCCCTACCGCAAATTTCTTGGTGAGGGGAACTGCATATTGGACAGATATGTCAAAGGAGAACTACTTTCCAATGTCAACTAGCATACCCTTTGATTATTTTAATTTTCCAGAACCATTCATCTGTCTGGATTGTGACCATGAATCAGATGTCAACTATTCTATGAACACTCGCAGTTCGGTTTTCTGTCTAAAGACTAAGCGATATTTACGGCGAACCACATTAGTACGACCTCCACAACTGTGATTGCACTTAATCCCTCTTTCGGCCTACCACTAATGTGACATTTTCTAATATAAGTAGCAAATGGAGCTATCTGCAAATCGTCCCACTCCTGAAAAGTCCAGGTTAAGTGTTCTGATATGACCACCTGCATGATCTTGAAGCACGCCAATGCACGTCTAAGTCATGGTGGAAAGCCATTCTAAAACGTGAAAACATCTGGAAGTCTTCTTCCATCTTCTGCAATTTGACATGATTAAGCACGCATCATGATTTTCTAAGGTAGCTATTACTTGCTCCATCCAAATAATTCGTATATGACGGGGCACATCAGAAGCCAATAACAGCTAATAAGGGATAATTCGAAACCGAAGTGCCGGCTATACATGATGAATCTTGTATTGTATACATGTTCTTCAATGGAATTCGACCAACATGCCTAGCCACAGGTCTTGGAGAATGCTTTGTGAAGTTTCTTTGTCATGTTTATGTAACTATGCTCTCGGTCAGTACAACATCCAAATTCTTCGCCTCGAATTGGAAAAGTTCCTTCTTGACATCGTGATCTGCTGATGTTCTACAAAGCATCAGTGGAATTGAAATTGTAACTTTCAGAACCATTATGCTACAGCGGGCCATATGCAGTAACAGGAAAAATTTTGGCCCACAAGCTATTCACAAGATCTTAACTTTATCAACTTCATGATTTGGATCTGATTACATAGATACTTAAAGGGGCAGAGGAGATGCTTTTGTCACTGCCATCATCAATAGATGCTTTGGCAACATTTTTTCACATGGAATTTCAGATAGATTGATATAATGCATGGGTCACGCATAGCTTTTGTATGGATATAAGTTGCAAGAGTGATCTCTCAATCGTCATAGGACAACAAAGATTTTCTCAGCATATTCTACCTTTCCAATACCATCTTATCTGATGCTTCCTTTCAACTTTTCAGCCATCCAAACCCTAGGGCTTCACACTTTTCCTTGTAGCAGCCGCCAAGTGCAAACGTTGAGGGAGAGAGACGGGCCTTTCCTTCTCCCTCCCTCCCTCCCTCCCTCCCTCGTCGTCACCCCTCTCCATCTTCTCTCTTTTGAAGCACTCTATCTTTCTTTTCTCTCCCGATCTGTTCTGAGAGTTTGTGTGTGTGAATAATTTTCTACAGCTAATCTTAAGCATACGTGGAGACCAGCTCGACCATTCGTTCAGTCGGAAGTTACCGAGGAAGATGTTTGTGATGTGGCTCTACAATCCCGAGATTAGGCCGCTTTCCTCCCCTAATTTAGATTTAGGTCAAGTTTTTGGGGTTTTACTCTCCCGAACTTAATCTAGATATAGATTTGAGAGTTTCTTACAGGTATTTGATCTGCGTTCTTTCAACGTTTTGATGTTGGTGTCTCTGCACGACGATGGTGATGGGGACGTCGAACCTTGACGCGCACCACCAGTCGTTGCATATGGAGTGAGAGATCTCGACATATGCTTATCACTGAATCTGGTAATCGGCCGCCGAATGTTTACGGTGATAGATCTGATCTTGAAGGATGAAAGTGTGGCTTTAGCTATAGATGGTGTTTTGTTATTTATGGCTTTTGCTTGTTGTTATTTGGGATTTGCTAGGCTTGAAAGCCATCTATGTACCTATCGATCTAGTCGAGAATTATTCTAATATATAAATGGCATCTTTTTCGACCAAAAAAAAAATACCATCTTATCTGCGACAAAAAAAAAATAACATCTTATCCTATGGCGAAAAAGTATCAAAAAGTCCTCAACATATTACATTTGTGCCAGTTCAGTCCTAATCTTTCAATTACGTCAATCTAGTCCTAAGTATTTTCACATTTTACCAATCGAGTCCATCCGTCTTATTTAGATCGAAATCGCTGACGTGGATGCCGGCGGTCCTACGTGGCATGGCCAACACTGATGTGGTCATTCTTTTATGATTTTTATTTTTATTTTTTTATTTAATAGTTACGACCCGAAACAAAAGCATCGTGATGATCATCGAGCTAGAAATATTAGGCCAAGACATTGGCTTATGAGGTAGGATAAATGTACATTCATCAAGCCCTCCAACTTTTCAGCAAACATGCCCTGAGAAGAGACTCGCCTCAACTAAACTGTATTCAATAGTCCAACCCAAAAAAATATAAATAAAAGCCAATCAAAGCACGAGAATGACATAGTGATGGCTGCTTCTTGTGAGAACAACACAACCATTTACAATTCGGTTTATTCTTTCTTCAATCACTAATTAAGGGAAACTTTCTCAAAACAGGAAGCACATGTTAAGGTTGATGATAACCTTCCATAGAGGGTGATAGTGCGAGATAAGATAGGAAATGTTGACGGGAGGAAAAGGTTTGAGAACCATGGTGCTCAAATTGTAAGAGTGCAGTAATATTCTTTCAAGAGAATGGGTTCAGAAAACTCTGTAAAAGACTCAATACTCGCATTTGGACGGGTTAAGAAAGTTCCATAAGAACGCTCATCGATTGTACATCCAAGGAGTTTATGAACCGAAGCGTCTCAACATTCACAAGATGGATGTTGCTGGATGATGGTGATAACAAGGACAATGTGACCATACATGACCTTTAGAGGGAGGTCACAATTCCTTAACGATGAACAGAAATTATGGCTCATGGCCAAGGAAAAGCTTGAGAAACGATGGGCAATATGCGAAGTTGATTTTGGCAGTGATAGGACTGCTGAACTAATGCTGTGTCAGTTACGCGACTCGAAGATACTCATGCTGTCGGAAGAACGTGTTTCTTTTCCTTCTTTTTTTGCCAATGGCCATGTAGCACGGCCGGCACTGGCGAGGGACCTATCGCAAAACTTATGTGGCACGGCCGACACCGGTGAGGGACCCCTCGCAAAATCTGGCCTCAATGACTTGGGCGAGAGGACCCTCACCGGCGCTAGCCTAGGAGAGGCAAGCCTTCGTTAGCCAAGGCCTGTGGGCGGTGGCCAGTGACCGGCCACTAACAAAAAAAAATAAAAAAGAAAACAAAATAAAAAAATATATAATAAAAAATTAAAATGTTAAAAAACTATAGAAATATATATATATAAATCAGAAAAAAATAAAAAAAATTCATAAAAAATAAAAAAATTAAAAAAAATTCAGAAAAATTCCCAAAAAATCACAATAAATGGGAAATGACCACATTCAACTGTTTTGACCCACTTTTGTTTATTTTAGTTCTCGAACCTTCTCCAAAATGATCGTTTTGCCCCTTTGGATAATTTGTCCCAAATTTCTCCGAATCTTTCCCAAACTTTAATGGAATATTCTCTTAACCTTTAGGGCTTCACTAGGGATGCCATGTTGTGTTGTGATGCATTTTATCCGCATGTCCCCGATTTCCTTGATTTGCGCAATTATTTTTCTGATTGTGATTGTTAGGTTAAATACTACCGTCTACATGAAATTCTTAGATCTTAGAGCTTTTCTCATCCCGAGTCATCTGCATGAAATCCATAGTTAGGAAAATCACTCAACTTAGATACCGAAATGGCGTCAATGGAAATATCGGTATAACTAAGTCCCCGAATCCAAATGCTCTGGTTCCTTAGAACCGAACAGACTCTCCCAACCGCTCTGTAGGGTTCCTAATCTACCCTCCAAAAATAGATTGGTGGCGACTCCTTTGGCATGCACACATTGCACATGTCACCGACACTAAGGTCGATACCGTTTTACTAAAAATCTCGCCGTTGGGATTTGGTATGGGCCTAGGAGGGCCTGCACCTGGGTTTCACCATCGTATCGAATGGATGAAATCGTGGCAATCCATTAGCCCTCAAAACATTAATTTTTCCGCAAAGGTCGCGACAATTGTCGACCCTAAACCGTAGTCCGACGTTTGTACAGGCAAGCTTTTGGGCGCAGAAATATGGTATTGGAGATAAGAACCCTAATATTTCTCAGGTGTTATGTATTTTATGTTTTGACTTTGAAGTTATATTGAAAATGGATGTTTAATATACAAAGAAGATGCATACGTATTTTCATTAAACTCATGCGATAGTCGTATGAGACGTTGTAAGTGAAAATTTATGCTTCCGCATGCATAACCATAATTAAAAATGGAAAAGACACGTGTCGCGCGTGAGTTCTGAGGCATCAAAAAGCAGGTGCGAACTAACAATAAACTCATTTTGCTTGGGGCTACTAAATGAATTCTTCATGAAGGATATTATTGTGAGACATTGCACTAATGCCACTAAACCACAACAGGTTACAGAGTTGATAAGCAGAACGTTATTAGAGAATGCTTATAAAATGTTCCTCTAATGCTATTATGGCTATGAGATTCGTAGCGAATACCTAGTGAATAAATCCTCATCAAATGCAACTGGGTGTCGGACTCCCAGAGTAATATGATCAAGTAACGTTGCTAATTATTTTGTTATTAAAATATTTAGTTAGTCGTGTTATATTCGAGTGAGTGATGGTGAGCTGGATAGATGGGCAAGAAAGCACATATTCTTAGGTTATGCACCAGGTGAGTGTGGCTATTAATTGTAGTGCTCGAAGTTAAATTCATCTATTGTCAACCTAGAATTTATCTTTGACGAGTCTCCAGTACTTCTGGGTAGGAGTGTTGTAGCAGTGTTTACACAAATCTGGACAATGTTTAGCTCGATGTGGAGTTACAACAAAAAATTCCTAAAGTAATAGGTACTAACGCGATAATTGACACAAATGACACTTATAGCGAGGTGGAAACTGTAGAGCCAACAATTGTCGTAGTTGCTAAATTTGACAATGTGCATGTTCAATCTCCTTATAAATATGGATGCAACATTAATTTTGCTTTATATGTGATTAAGAAGATTGTGTTGAAAAATCCTTGTTGAGTACTTAAACGATACACGTAGAGTTGGCATTTTGATGAGGTCCACAGTTGTGGCAAAATTCAAGGCAAGACTTGGACTTGAAAAGCATCCGTGGCAATTGAGCTCATGATGGGATGTGGGATAGTACCAGCGAAATTTGGATTGTAGCGAAGCGAATGTGACTTAGCTCAAAAGTCAAGTAAAGGTGAAGATTGTTAGAAATATGTCTCGAGTTCAAAAAAGAAAACTTTCCTAATTTGAAGAGTTTTCCTATTTGAGTGGCAGCCTAGTTTGAGTAGGTTCCTATTTTGGATAGATATTCTATATAGAAGAAGTGTCTTTGCCGTGTAGAGTATCAAAGAGGCAGTTACTTCATGAATTGCACTCTGAAGCAATTAGAGAGTGATGAAGCCAATAAATCTTTTGCTAAGATTTATGATTTTTTTTGTGAGATTGAAATATGATTTCGCGAGGAATTGTGAGGTTAAATAGTATGTGAGTTATTGAGTGTAATTGGGGGCTAGGAAATACTAAGCATTTGAACAACTCGAGTGCTATTGTAATCTTCTTTGTATTACTTGATCTATAGGGAAATTCAGTGCTGCTCTCTCATGGACATAAGTCTCACCGACCGAACCACATAAATAATGTGTTCAATTTATTTTCCTGTACTGTACTGTTTATATTGTTGTTCAATCGATTGTTTCCTCAACAATATTGGTGAACAATTGGAATGGGCGGTAATTTCCAACAATCACATAAATATTCATAAAGGACTCAAATAAGAGTTGATAATTTTCTTATGAGCTATTAAATTCAACGCCTTGATAAGCTATGTGATAATTGTTGATTCAAAACAAACCAATGACTGCTATGACTTTGGCAAAAGTAAGGTTAATACCATGAAAATTTTCAAACTAGTACACCTGTTACAAATTTACCCAAACTAAATTTTTGATCATAAAAAATCTCAAATTGATGCATCTATGATAAATTTACCACAACTAATTTTTTAACCACAAAAATCAAAAACTGGTACACATGTGATAAATTTACTTTCCGTTAGTTTCCGTTAATGGGTTAATATCACGAAAAATCTCAAACTAGTACATATGTGACAAATAGGGGGTAAGAACCCCAAACCGGTACATCCATCAACTGTCGCGTGTCATCCAACTCAGCAATTTCATG
Source organism: Lenwebbia sp. NSW1173648 (assembly GCA_029784005.1). Taxonomy (NCBI): domain Eukaryota; kingdom Viridiplantae; phylum Streptophyta; class Magnoliopsida; order Myrtales; family Myrtaceae; genus Lenwebbia; species Lenwebbia sp. NSW1173648. Next base: position 35,092,225 of record JARCGZ010000003.1, on the reverse strand, counting down.
GTATAATTTAATGAAAACTAACGGGGGGTGAATTTGTCAAAGGTGTACCATTTTGAGATTTTTTGATGATCTAAAAATTAGTTTGGGATAAGTTTATTACCAGTGTATCAATTTTTGGTATTTCGTGGTATTAACAGGCAAAATTATTGATAATTTACCAGCTCGTTTTTTTTTTTTTGTCAAAAATTTACCAACTCGTTACCGACTAAATAAGTTGTCAATCATAATTTTGTCACCGAATGTTGATAGTTACCGACGCTTTTCACATTTTACTAATACCAAACACGGAATCGTTCTGGCAAGAACACTATATGATGCCTTCTACATAAGTAACACTAGCAATCGTTGCGGACCGCGTGATGCTCGGTGTAATTTCAATATGCATTGCAATGAATGAGATTTCGTACGATCTTTGTATAATTTCTTAGCCACCGGATTAACCAAATCACTGTCAATTTGAGTTTAAACTAGGACCAGGCATATTCTCAGTTGTGTAACAAGGATTTTGATAAATGACCTTTTTGTTCCTAAGGTATAACCATAAGAGGATAGGGAAGAAACAGAAACGGCTGGGATCAAATTTGGTGTAATCGGTGGTCCCAAACCTAAGGGGACAAGGACCGTTGAAAGACGACCCCCTTCATCATTGGATTTCACTCGCTCGAGCTTCTTCTCAGACAGTTCATTTCTCTCTTCAACTCCATCCTCGAATTCCGCTGTTCTTGGTTTTTTTATGGATGAAAATTGAGTTAAAGGGTGGTCGTTTTGGAGGCTGCTTCGAACCATGGCCTCGTTGAAGTTGTCCATCCCCGTCGACGGTTGGGATTCAAGAAGGGTCAGTTTCTCTGGGAACCCTGTTCAATCATCTGACCGTGCCGCCTCCGTTTTCGCCATTACCGGTTTTGTACATGTAAGTGGAGCTTCAGTAATCAGTCCTTTTAGTAGGTTCAAGCACAGTAAGGTCTCTCGAATTGATGCTGAACTGTCGCATTGTCCTTCTCCTGAGTTGGAAATTGATAGCATCGAGCCTCCGACAGGAAATTCTATCGGTGAGAGATTGTTTGAGCAAAACCCACTTGCTGGAGGTGAGAAAAATACCAACTTTGAGGGTCCAAAGAAAGGAAACAAGCAAGATAGGAAATGGAAATCCAGCTTTCAGAGGTCTGATGGTGGGAAAAAAGATATGTATTTTGTGCAGGATTATAGCAGGTTAGATGTAAATAATCTTGCATCTGATTTGAGCATGGATGAGTGTAATGCGATCTTGAGAAGGCTCGAGAAATGCAGTGATAGCAAGACTTTAGAATTTTTCAAGTGGATGAGAACGAATGGGAAATTGGATCGTAATATCGGAGCTTATAATTTGGTCCTCAGAGTGTTTGGTAGGAGAGAAGATTGGGATGCGGCGGAGAAATTGATTAGCCAGCTGAGTGTAGATCCTGAGTGTGGCTTAAATTATCAGGTTTTCAACACTCTTATTTATGCGTGTTGCAAAGAGGGGAGAGTTGAAATGGGGGGGAAGTGGTTCAGGATGATGTTGGAATATGGCGTTCGGCCTAATATTGCGACGTTTGGTATGCTCATGAGTCTTTACCAGAAGGGTTGGAAGGTCGAAGAGGCGGAATTTGCATTTAGCCGGATGAGAGAGTGTGGAATCAAATGTCAATCGGCATACGCTGCAATGATCACGATCTATACACGTTTGAGGTTGTATGACAAAGCTGAGGAAATAATTGGCTTATTGAGAGATGATGATGTGATTCTGAAGTTGGAAAATTGGTTGGCAATACTTAATGCCTATTGTCAGCAAGGTAAGTTAGAGGAGGCTGAAAAGACATTGGTTTCCATGCAAGAAGCCGGATTGCCACCAAATATCGTTGCCTACAACACTTTGATAACCGGATACGGAAAGGTGTCCAAAATGGATGCTGCACAAAGAATATTTCAGAGGCTACAAGATATTGGATTAACACCTGATGAGACAACTTACAGGTCCATGATCGAAGGATGGGGGCGAGCAAATAATTATCAAGAGGCAGCCTGGTACTGCAAAGAACTCAGGGGGTTAGGGTTGAAGCCTAATTCGTCCAATTTGTACACACTGATAAATTTGCAGGCAAAATATGAGGATGAAGATGGTGCCACCACAACTCTAGATGATATGGCAGAGATGGGCTGCCAATATTCGTCAATCTTGGGTATTCTTTTGCAAGCATATGAAAGGGCTGGAAGAATTGATAAAGTGCCTCTCCTTGTGAAAAATTCTTTTTATCAACACGTTTTGGTCAACCAGACCTCATGCTCCACATTGGTCATGGCTTATGTGAAAAATGGATTGGTGAACAATGCCATAAAGGTTATGCAGGATAAAAGGTGGGCAGATGCAGCTTTTGAAGAAAATCTGTACCATCTCTTGATCTGCTCATGTAAAGAGTTGGGCCATTTCGAAAATGCAGTCAAAATATACACAAGTATGCATAAAACTGAGCGCAGGGAGAACATGCATATCTTATGCACGATGATCGATACATACAGTAACTTGGGCCAATTTACTGAAGCTGAGGAACTGTATATGAAGCTAAAATCTTCTGGAGTTCCATTAGATGTGATTGCTTTCAGCATCGTTGTGAGAATGTACGTTAAAGCTGGATCCCTAAAAGAGGCTTGCTCTGTTCTTGAGATGATGGAGAAACAGAAAAATCTTGTGCCTGACGTTTTTCTGTTTCGAGACATGTTCCGCATTTACCAGCGCTGTCGTATGCTGGATAAATTAGAAAATCTCTACTATAAATTTTTGAGGAGCGGCATTAGTTGGGATCAGGAAATGTATAATTGTGTCATAAACTGTTGTTCTCGTGCTCTGCCTGTTGATGAGCTCTCCCGGCTTTTTGACGAAATGCTTCAGTGTGGATTTTCTCCTAATACAATCACCTTCAATGTCATGCTTGATGTTTATGGAAAAGCTAAGCTTTTCAAAAAGGTGAGGAAGTTGTTCTTGATGGCTAGAAAGCAAGGGCTGGCTGATACTATTACGTACAACACCATCATAGCATCATATGGGCAAAACAAGGACTTCGTAAACATGTCATCAACTGTTCAAGAAATGCAGTTTGATGGTTTTTCGGTTTCTCTGGAAGTGTACAATTGCATGCTGGACGCTTATGGGAAAGAAGGCCAAATGGAGAGTTTTAGAAAAGTCTTGCAAAGACTGAAGGATTCAACTCGTTCTGCTGATCGCTACACATACAATATCATGATGAACATTTATGGAGAGCGTGGATGGATTGATGAAGTCGCGACCATATTGAAAGAACTGAAAGATTGTTGTCTAGGTCCTGATTTGTGCAGCTATAACACATTGATAAAGGCATATGGAATTGCAGGAATGGTTGAAGAAGCTGTGGCCTTGATAAAGGAAATGAGGGAGAAAGGGATAGAGCCTGATAAGGTCACCTACATAAATTTGATCAACGCACTGCGGAAGAATGATAAGTTTTTGGAGGCTGTTAGATGGTCCTTGTGGATGAAGCAGATGGGTTTAGGATGAACTTTTGTTGTCTTTCATCTGGTTTTTGGTCTCTTTAACATCCACTGCCTCCTCTGGGTGATGAAGTTGACTTAAATGAGGAATCAATCGCCAAACCCATGAATATGCATGGTGGGAGTCTCTCCAAGACTCCACTTAGGCTCGAGGACAATCCGCAATCTGTTGTATGGCAAGTTGGTATGATATAGTCAAATCTCCCAATATATCAGTATTATTCAGCTCTTTGCAATGTATAGCCAGCAAACGTTTAGATTATGACCTTTTACAGTCAAGCTTTGTGCCAAAGCAGCAACCATGCTGTGGTGAATTGTAGCATCCCGGCTTATGTGGAATTGCTTCCACCTTGAGAAAGGATGAGTGACCATGAGGGACCTCTCAGGTGTAGACCAAAATCAGCTTGTAAACGATCGACTTGGTCGACGATTGTTATCTCATCGTGTCCTATTGCAGAACTCTTGGGTCCTATTACATTTTTATCAGACATCAAGATCATCGTCCACGGCCATATCATGTTAATAATACTAGAATCTTGCCTCTGTTAGTTTTAAATTGCCACCTTTGTATCACTGTGGATAGTGACGAGGTTTGGAGAGGCTTGCGCACGCCATTCTCTGCACCTGCAGCGCGGCTGCACTTAACGGAAGTCTCTCTCCGACGGCGCAGAAGGAAAGCTAGTTACTTTAGCATCAAAATAGCAGTTTTCGAGATTACAAGTTGTCTTTCCAACGTGATTAGTTGTTGACGATCCCATCATGAAATGTACTAGTTACAATTTTCATTGGTTATTTAAAGATACAATGAGGAATTTTTATTTATTTTTTTATTTATTGAGAAATGGGTAATTTACGAAAAGGGAATATATCTTAACAAAAAACTTAGGCGCGGATAATTTTCCTTTTGCCTTGCAGTTTCCTTAACTTAATCGAACACGAGTTTGGTCATAAGTTAGCGCTATCGACAACCTCCCGCCAATTTTCCTAGTGGAAGCAGCGACAGCATTTACAGAACACTAACAAGGACGAGAAGTAAGAACAAGCGTAAGCTCTGTCGCCATCCCATAAGCAGATGAACTTCAGAACCGTGATCGCGCCTCTGCCTGCACTCGAGCGCAATCGTAACTTCTTCCTGTCGCTCCTCAGTGAATCGACAACGCTCTCTCACCTCGCCCAGGCCCACGCTCAGATCGTCGTCAACGGCTACAAGAACGACATCTCCACCGTCACCAGGCTCACCCACAAGCTCTGCGACCTCAAGGCCATCAACTACGCGCGCGACCTCTTTCTTTCAGTCCCAAAGCCCGACCTTTTCCTCTTCAACGTCGTCATCAAGGGCTATTCCAATAACAACTCGCCTCGGTCGTCCATTTCTCTGTTCACCCATTTGAGGAAGAACACCGACCTGCGGCCCGATAACTTCACTTATTTCTTTGCTATTTCGGCTTCTTCGGGTTTTCCCGATGAAAAGGTTGGAACTTTGCTGCATTCGCAAGCTATCGTGGATGGGTTCGGATTGGATTTGTTTATTGGGTCCGCTTTGGTGGATCTCTACTTGAAGTTCTCAAAAGTGGAGTTTGCAAAGAAGCTGTTTGATGAGATGCCTGAGAGGGACACTGTGTTGTGGAACACCATGATCTCTGGCTTGGTGAAGATCTGTTGCTTTGAGGATTCGGTTTTGGTATTTAAGGATATGGTTGCTGATGCAGAGATCCGGTTGGATTCGACATCTCTTGCAGCTGTGCTTCCAGCTGCAGGAGAGTTGCAGCAATTGGGGGTAGGTATGGGGATTCAATCTCTGGCTACGAAACTGGGACTGCATTCTCATGCGCATATACTTACAGGGCTAATATCATTTTATTCGAAATGCGGGGAAACTGAGACAGCTAGTTCGTTGTTCGACCAGATTGACAGGCCGGATTTGGTATCTTATAATGCGATGATTTCTGGGTACACGTGCAATAACAAAACCGACTCTTCGCTGAGGTTATTCAAGCAATTGCTTGCATTTGGGGAAATAGCAAATTCAAGCACAATTGTGGGATTGATTCCTGTGTTCTTTCCCTTTGGTCGTTTGGACCTGACGCTCTGTATTCACTGTTTCTGTGTAAAATCTGGTGTTGTTTCAAATCCTGCCATTTCAACTGCGTTAACCACTGTGTACAGTAGGTTGAATGAAATTGAACTTGCACGGCAGGTTTTTGATGAATCTACTGAGAAAAGCTTAGCATCCTGGAATGCCATGATTTCAGGTTATACCCAGAATGGGTTAACGGATGCAGCTATTCTTCTTTTCCAAAATATGCAGACATTCAAGGTCCAGCCAAATCCAGTGACAGTGACTAGCATTCTCTCTGCCTGTGCCCAACTAGGAGCTCTAAGTCTAGGAAAATGGGTGCACAACCTAGTTAAACGAGAGGGATTCCATTCCAACATTTATGTTATGACTGCTTTGATAGACATGTATGCAAAGTGTGGGAGCATTGTGGAGGCACGGAGAATATTTGACTCGATGCAGGAGAAGAATGTGGTCACTTGGAACTCTATGATTTGTGGATATGGTCTTCATGGACATGGAAAAGAAGCCCTGGATCTCTTCACCAAGATGTTGCAGTCTGGGGTTTCACCATCTGGAGTTACGTTCCTTTCTGTCTTGTATGCTTGCAGTCACGCTGGCTTGGTGACAGAAGGAGATAGAATTTTCCATTCCATGGTACATGATCACGGCTTTGAGCCCTTAGCTGAACATTACGCCTGCATGGTTGACATTTTCGGCCGAGCTGGAAAGCTAGAGAAGGCCTTAGAGTTTATAGAGAGAATGCCGGTGGAGCCAGGGCCTGCTACCTGGGGTGCACTGCTAGGAGCCTGCATGATTCACAAGGAAACAAGACTAGCACATCTGGCCTCTAAAAGGCTATTTGAGTTGGACCCTGAAAATGTTGGATATTATGTCTTACTCTCGAATATATTCTCTGTTGACAAGAATTATCCGCAAGCGGCTTCCGTACGACAAGTAGTTCGTCGCAGGAGCTTGGCGAAAACTCCTGGCTGCACTTTGATAGAAGTTGGTGGGTTACCACATGTCTTTACCTCAGGTGACCGGTCTCATCCTCAAACCAAAGCAATCTATGCAAAGCTGGAACATTTAATGGGGAAGATGTGGGAGGCTGGATTTCAGGCAGAGACCGTCACTGCTTTGCACGATGTGGAAGATGAAGAGAAGGAGCTAATAGTGAAAGTTCATAGTGAGAAACTCGCTATTGCTTTTGGCCTTATTTGTACTGAGCCTGGAAGTGAGATCAGGATCATCAAGAATCTTCGGGTTTGTCCAGACTGCCACACTGCTACTAAATTCATATCGAAGATCACTGGGAGAGACATTGTTGTTAGAGATGCCAATCGTTTCCATCATTTCAAGGATGGTATTTGCTCTTGTGGAGACTATTGGTGAAAAGGAAAAAGTCCTCTTGCTGCTTGTTTTGCTTGAGATTGCAGCTGCATTCGACCTTTCATTCTGTCAACCCATCCAGTAAGGATATCTACTGTGCCACCTCATTGCTTAAATTTACATGACATACAAACAGGTTGACATCTGTCAACCCATCCAGTAAGGATATCTACTGTGCCATCTCATTGCTTAAATTTACATGACACACAAACAGGTCGACCAGTATATTGAAACATATGCTGCAGAACAGACACACCTCCCTTGTTCTGGTCTATCATGACCAACTGTTCCTCTTTTTACTTATTACGGAAAAACCAATTACTAAGTAGTTGCACAGTGAACCATTCTTTTCGCCCTTGTATACATGTGAGCGTTCTTATCATTTTGTGCAGTTTCATTTGCCTTTGGCTCGTATAGCTGTAATCCTCAAATCTTTGTCTCTATTGAACCTTAGGCTGTCAAATATATGGCTTCCTTGCCTTGTCATATGGATGTAGTTATCTCCTGCAGCAGGAGCTGCTTAGGATACGCTTCGTTTTCACTTGGTGCAGTGCAGGGATGGGAATGGGAGTGCTTGGTGGTGGTGAGCAGATATCAGTGCTTATGGCTTCAGTTATTAGGTATCAAGATGCAACATGTTTCTTTTTCCAACTTCCGATTAATTTGTGCACTGATAATGTTTTTTATGTGAAATGGTTGCTTATTTGTCTCACCCTTTCTCTTTGCTTTTGATGCATATCAGATGCTATTCTTGAATAATACCCGTCTCTGTTAGTTGTGTTTTTTTTCTACTTTCACTTAAAACAATCAATTTTAGACTCAGGCACTTGAAAGTACCTTTAGACATACATTATTTAGAATGTGATGAGAACAACTTTGGGGAAATAAACTGTTAGGTTTGTCATTTACTATGGAATCAGAGATTGCAAATACAGAATTTCCTAGAAGCAAACCATGCAGCCTAGTACGACCCACTGAGGATTTCTCCAGTCTGAGCAATTGAGACAATGAATAGTTCTGCTACCTCGAAAAGTTAGTTCTTATAACCAGACCTTCGATCACTTACAAAAATGGACATTTTTGCTTTGTACTTCACAAAATACACACTCGTATCTTTATTCAATCTTAGCACTTCTGTGCTGTGGAATTGTACACTAAATTTATCTGGACGAAAAGTCCTTGTACTTCAGGAGATGCGCATACTGAAGCAGGAATTTTTAGATTTAACAATTGTTTCCACATTGCTTAGTATCAGGTCCCTTGGTCTTTAGCACAAAGGGATCGATTCTGACCCACAGCAAGGAGAATATAGAAGCCAGTAGTATTGACCATATTACCACTATGGTTGGTGTTCGGTTCTGTCGCCCCATCAGCCCTTTGAGGAAGGGATAGAGATGGGCAATCACCCAGAAGGCAAAGAATAATTTACCAAACAGCAGTCCCATTGCTTGGTTCCCATTGTTAAGGGCATTAGTGACTCCAGCGACTATTCCGACTAGGTTGATAATCAATATTGTGGTGGGAGGGATTAACAAGGTCGTCCATTTGAATGTGTACAGGTCTCCAAACTCTTCATCATGGGCTGCTTTAGATGTCACTGTGAAATCCGTGTCTACTCCAGCCAAAATCTTCAGGAGACCCAGTACAACAGCAAACAGGTGAGCTGACACACCACCAATGATCGAGAATTGCTCATTTCTCCACCATTCCTCAATGCTCACTCCACTCCACCTTGATTCAAGAACGGTCGTCGCGAAGATTGAGATAAAAAGACCAATGAAGAATAGACTGGCAAAAGTGCTAATCTGTAAAGTGCAAAAGTAAGTTGAGAAGATAAGCTAAATTATCTGACAAATTCAACTCATACAGATTGCTACATCTTTATATGTCTTTGTGTACTCACAGGTGGCATGATGAACTTGTCTGTGAGCAAGCAAATGGCTGGTAGAGTACAGTAGGCAACGAGTGGTAAAGAGGTGAAAGGATAGATGGTTGTGTGAACATATGCAAACCGTTGAAGCCACTTAAGCTTCCCTCCTTTGTAACCATACCAGACTGGACAATGTCGGCTTAAAAATATCTCAACAGAGCCATGTGCCCAACGAAGCACTTGACTGAGCCGATCTGAAAGATTGATTGGAGCAGATCCCTTGAATGCTGGTCTCTTTGGCATACAATATATGGACCTCCAACCACGGCAATGCATCTTGAAGCCTGTTAGGATATCCTCTGTAATAGAACCGTAAATCCAGCCCAGCTGCAAGCAGAAATTTCAGAGTCATCAAGTTTCAGTAAGGATTTGTTGCCAAGGTATCAACCACGTTTTTCAGGATTGAAAAGATTAACGGTAGCTTTTTGAAAATGCATCTGTTTTTAGAGCTATGACAGCTTAGGACAATTGGCATATCACCAATTGGAGAAATAGCTAAGATATGCAGCAAATTCATAAAATCTTATATTGCAACAAGGTTGCAAAGCTCTGTATGCTATATTGGTGGAGATGTTCTGCTTTTTTGGTAACAGCTAAGTTGGTGCCCCTGTAAAGACTGACAAGAATGGTTTTAGTTTCCTAGAAATTGATATTACCTCGGTGCCCCATTCAGTTTTATCTTCATACCCACAACTGATAACATGGATGGCTTCTTTCAGCAGGGCTGCTGGACTTGAAGAAGGGGGTACACCACCCTGGTCCATCAAAGTTGAAGTTGTGAATATTGCTGACTGCCCAAACTTCTCGAAATTTATCTGGGACTTCAATAGCTCCTTGTCATCATCATCCACTCCTAATCAAGAGGTGAAGAAGGGTTCTAGTTTAGCGATGGAGGAAATTACAAGCAAAGATGGAAGGATATTAGCATGCAGGTACTGTATGTGCTGGTAAAAAGGAAACAGTTTGAAAACCTTGCAGATTTGCAGCTTCCCCTTTGGCACCATGCTTAGAATACTTTGGGAGGTTTTTTCGGTGGCCAAAGCATGGGCAGCAGTCGCAGCTTACCATCTTAGGACGCTTAGGTCCCTTGGGGGGTTCGTAGCCATATAATGCTCTTCTTCGGAAGACACATCCAGTGCCCACGTAAACTGGGCCCTGGATTCCATCTAGACCTTTCATGTTGATCTGCAGAAATAATGATGGCAAACCTGATTCATTTTCTTACTGAAGGAACGGTGGCATATATGCGTATTTTCTGATCACTGTCAAGAGGGGCTTACATCAAAGAAAACTGTGTTTCTGTTGGCATAGCGGTCATGCCTATCAATGCCATCAAATCTTTGAGGGAATTGGACATAGCAAACCTTCGCTCCTATCTTAGGGTCCATCAAGAAGCACATCGCCTCGCGTACAGCTTTGCTGTTATTTATGTAGTGGTCGCAATCCAAGTTCAGCATGAAAGGAGCATTTGTAAGCACGCCGGAGACACGAACCTTAGGAATTGGAGGCATTAAAGCATGAATTATGAGGACACCAGACTAAGAAAGGGCTGATTCAATTTTGAGTAGAAGTTGAGATCATTTACTAAGGCATTCATGGCACCAGCTTTCTTGTGATGTTGGAAGCTAGGCCTCTTCTCACGAGACACATAAACAAGGTGAGGGAGCTCATTTCCTTCTGCATCAAGATCTCCACTGTGTCCAAGGAAGACTTGAATCATACCTGGACGATCCTTTGTGTTGTTTCCTGGCCATGATGTGCCATCTTGCATTACCCATCCCTCTGGAGGTACAATTGAAGCTTTAGCGACCAAGGCATTGATCCGCACTTTGAATTCTTCATATTCCCTCTGCCAAATGAAAGGCACAATTTAGAACTCGATTGCAATGGTAGGATTTACTGTGTCAGTCTGAAAAGCTATCTAAAAACCTTCATTGCTCGCCGCTCTTTGACAAAAGTTGGCTGTACTTTGTCTTTGAGATAATCAATCTTCAAAGTGAAGTACATTTCTGGGGCTCGAGGCTCTATGGAGAACTTTTTGCAGAAGGGTACCCATTTTCGAGCAAACTTGGCAGTTTCAGACAAAGATTCAAAGGTGAGCATGGAAGCTCCATCGTCGTGAACGTAGCAGGAGATTTTATCCACTGGATAGTCCATAGCCAAAATCGATAGAGCTGTGTTTGCGGTCACAAGTGGGGGCTCCTTCATAGGATCTACTGTAGTCACAAAGATATCCACTGGGGAAAGCATATTAGGTTCACCTTCCCTTTCATATCTGCAGCATATGCAAAAGAATTATACTGCGAGGAAAAGATACATCTACTTTCTATAATCCTGGCAATTAAGCTTAGTGCCTTGAATCATAAGATCAAGCTCTAGGAGGATAAAGTTGGGTAGAAAGGCTGCTTTCAAGGATCGATCCCACAATATACATTTCAATATGCTTACTTTTTTTCCAAATGACATTCTTCTGTCTGCTTCTTAGACATATGAGATCATTTTACTTTAAGCGATACAATGTACGGTGTACAGGAGATAAATCATATTATTGATCACTCAGATGTAGTTTTTGTTTCTTATTTCACAGTGGTGTTTTCGTAAAAAAAAGTTTAGTAAAGGTTACCTCTTGTGAGCTGTTATGTCCAGGATTTGACTATTTCACGTACCTACCTGAGAGAAAGGCGATCGAGATAGGTCTCTCGATCGATGGGGAACCATTTTGGTAACTGATCCAGGATCCATGAGATAGTGAACCATATCTCACAGAGTATGGATGTTAGCCAGAGACCAATTGCATCGTGCACTGGATTCAAAATTCTGTACCGCAGCAATAAAGTCAATACGGCAAGCCGAATGGCTATCAGCATCCGATAAGGGTTGATCTTGCTAGGTGCAGAAGGAACTTTCCTAGAAAGTGGCTGCCTAGCCTCATCTATCCTGCATTCAATTCAGCCGGTTTCATGGCATATAAAATGTTAGTCCTGGAAATCTATTTGCTTTAATCATTTGGCTTTCTGCAGTCAATCAGTAGAAGACATACACTGCCATGTCCGGGTCATTGATGTCATCAGGGCCTAGGTTGCCTTGCTGCAGTTTCCAGTCATCCATCCTTTTTTTCCACCCTCCCTCGTTCTTTTCATCCCAGCTTTCACTTCCTGTTTGGGACAAGATCATTGCAATGTAGTAGAAGGTCATGGAAGAGCTTCTTTGCAGAGAACTCATTAGAAAGAACTTTTTGCTGGAGCGTGATTCACCGTGAAAGGTCATCGAAGTTTTCAGTGATGGTTAGCATGGAATAGAGGGAGGTGTATCCATAGTTACCAGGTTCAGAAATTGGATCTGGATGAACTCGTTTATGAAGGGGCGAAGGCGTCATCTGCTCTCCATGACCATAAGATGATAGTGGGAACTCCCCATTTACCTGCACAAATGCTTAAAGATAGATAAACTTGAACCGGAAAGGAGAGACTTTAAGCTAAATATATGAGATGCAATTAGAAAAGGTGTTCTGCCGAAAGTTAACGAGAAAGTCGTGCGCACCGGTTGGGATCTGACACCAGCTATAACTGGTGGGAATTGAGCATTGTTATCACGGTCAGGTCCTCCTCCATAGCTCATCTTCCCGTGAAGCATAGCTTCTGCAAGGTGTTTGTGCTTGTTCTGCTCAACTTCAATGTTGAATTCGTGCTCGATATCGTCGATATCTTCTTCATCTTCATCGCCCTCCACTCTCACGCTCCCTTTGACAGTTTTCAATCATAAAACATGTTATCAGTCATTCATAATCATCTTGTCATCTACAAGTAAATATCACTACTCCTGATATTGCAATCGCACTTCAAATGCATGGCTAAAAAGTGTATATCTTGCTCTTGCCTATGCTTCTCATGATCATATGCAATGTCCCATATAATGTGTACCGAGAAGAACATTGCGGATAACTTATATGTCAACTTTTGTTTACATTCTGTTTCTGTAGTCCTGTTTTGTGAGTTCAAATCTCTTATTAGCTACATGACTTTGCGATAGTTCATCTGAACGTACACATTGCCATTGAATTAACTGGCTTTTTGCTACCTTTGAGACGCCGGTATCGAGTCTTGCACTGAGGGCACAATTGGCTCCCTTCTCTCCTCTCATACTCATAGCAAGGCCGACACACCGGAAATCCGCACTCGTTGCACGCCACAAACAAATCTCCATCAACCGTGAGTCCAACCTCATCCCCACATATCTCACACACTTGCCCATCCAATTTCTTCAAGTTCAAAGGCTTTGGCTGCACCCATAAGAGAGAGAGAAAGATAACCATTACTCTAACATACAAAAACATCATCAAATATATCATCAAATATCTGACTTGTTTTTTTTTTCTTTATTGTTCTGGCTAGAAGCTTTGTCATTCTTTTTTCTTATTTTCACCTCTTCATGGCCAAGAATGATGACGACCTCGTTGGGGTTGTGAGAACCGGCCACAAGTCCGGCGCTAGCTTCCATGGAAGAAGTAAGGATGCCGCTGGTGGTGGTGTGAGAAGGGGCTAAGCTCAAGGTGGTGGTGATGGAAGGAGAAACGTTCTTTTAAATGGAGAAAAGGTAGGAAATAGCATTTCAATCCTCAAAGCTGAGCTCACCTAATGTGTGTACGCACAAACCCACAAGGCACTAGTTTTGGTTGCAAAGTCCACATTGCCTTGAAGTTAAGCTTCGTCCTAGAATTATATCTCACCTAATGTGAGGAGAAACAAGTGCTTATGGCTACAGTTAGTAGTTATTAAGATGCATCATGTTTCCTTTCCCGACTTCTGATCAATTCGGGCACCCATAACTGTGAGGAGCAAGGAAGGCTTATTTGTCTCACCATTTCTCTTTGCTTTTGATGTATCGGATGCAATTCTTGCGTAATCGCATAAAATTATTATGAATATGAGATGAGAACTCCTTTGAAGAAATGAACTGGTAGGAGTGATCATTTACTATGAAAGTAGAGATTGTAAATACTAAATTTCCCAGAAGAAAACACTTATAGCCTTGTATGATCCACTTAGGATTTGTCCAATCTTATCAGAGGATGTTTCATTCACTTACAAAAAATGGGCATTCTTGCTTTGTGCTACACAAAAATTTGCACTCTATCTTTATTCAATCTCAAGCACTTCTGTGCTGATGATGTACACTAAATTATCAGGATGAAACACTCGTACTCGAGGAGATGCGCATACTGAAGTAGGAAATTTGAGACTTAGCAATTGATTCCACATTGCTTGGTATCAGGTCCCTTGGTCTTTAGCACGAACGGATCGATTCTGACCCAAAGCAAGGAGAATATGGAAGCCAGTAGTATCGACCATATGACCACTATTGTTGGTGTTCGGTTCTGTCGCCCCATCAGCCCTTTCAGGAAGGGATAGAGATGGACAATCACCCAGAAGGCGAAGAACAATTTACCAAACAGAGGCCCCCATGCTTGGTACCCATTATTAATAGCATCAGAGATACCGGCAACTACTCCAACAAGGTTGATGATCAATATAGTAGTTGGAGGGATTAACAAGGTCGTCCATTTGAATGTGTACAGTTCTCCAAACTCTTCGTCATCAGTTGCTTTAGATGTCACTGTGAAATTAGTGTCTATTCCAGCCAATATCTTCAGGAGACCTTGTACAACAGCAAACAAGTGAGCTGACACACCACCAATGACCCAGAATTGCTCATTTCTCCACCATTCCTCAATGCTCACTCCACTCCACCTCAATTCAAGAATGCCCGTCGCAAAGATTGAGATAAAAAGAGCAATGAAGAAAAGACTGGCAAAAGTGCTAATCTGTAAAGTGCAGAAGTAAGTTGAGAAGATAAGCAAAATATCTGACAAACTTCAATTCACATAAATCAGCTTGTCCTTATGTTTTTGTTTACTTACTGGTGGCATGATGAACTTGTCTGTGAGCAAGCAAATGGCCGGAAGAGTACAGTAGGCAAGGAGTGGTAAAGAGGTGAAAGGATAGATGGTTGTGTTGACATATGCAAACCGTTCAAGCCACTTAAGCTTCCCCCCTTTGAATCCATACCAGACTGGACTATGACGGCTAAAAAAGATCTCAACAGAGCCAAGTGCCCAACGAAGCACTTGATTGAGCCGATCTGAGAGATTGATTGGAGCAGATCCCTTGAATGCTGGTCTCTTTGGCATACAATAAATGGACCTCCAACCACGGCAATGCATCTTGAAGCCTGTTAGGATATCCTCTGTTATAGAACCATAAATCCAGCCTAACTGCGAGCAGAAATTTCATAGTGGTCAGGTTTCACGTCAGTAATCGTAAATGCCTGATGCCAAGGTATCTACTACGCTTTTCAGGATTGAAAAGACGACCATTATCGAAATATGCATCTGTTTGTAGAGCTATCATAGCTTATAAGGGCATTATCAGGTGTAGGAGAAAATAACTAATAAATGCAGCACTATCATATGAATTATATTATAAGAAACAAGGTAGCAAAGTTTATATTTGTCGAGATGTTCTCCTTGGTTGGTAACGGCTAAATTGGTGCCTCTATAGAAGACAAGGAGAGTGATTTTACTTTCCTGGATATTAACATTACCTCAGTGCCCCATTCAGTTTTATCTTCGTACCCACAACTGATAACATGGATGGCTTCTTTCAGCAGGGCTGCTGGACTTGAAGAAGGGGGTACACCACCCTGATCCATCAAAGTTGAAGTAACAAATATTGCTGACTGCCCAAACTTCTTCTCAAAATTCATCTGGGACATCAATAGCTCCTTGTCATCATCCATTCCTAATTAAGAGGTGAAGATGGATTCTAGTTAAGTGAAGGAGCAGATTACAAGCAGATATTAGCATGTAGAGTGTAACTATTGAACAAAAAGGAGTTTGAAAAACCATGCAAATTTGCAGCATCCCCATTGGCACTATGCTTAGAATACTTCGGGAGCTTTTTGCGGCGGCCAAAGCATGGGCAGCAATCGCAGCTGACCATCTTAGGACGCTTAGGACCCTTGGGGGGTTCATAGCCATATAATGCTGGTCTCCGGAAGACACATCCAGTGCCCACATATACTGGGCCCTGGATTCCATCTAGACCTTTCATGTTAATCTGCAGAAACAAGGAAAGTGAGCCTGATTCATTTCTTACTGAAGGAATGGTAGCAAATAAACATTTTCTGTGATCACTCTCTAGAAAGACTTACATCAAAGAAAACTGTGTTCCTGTTGGCGTATCGGTCATTCGTATCAATGCCATCAAATCTTTGAGGGAATTGGACATAGCAAACCTTTCTTCCTATCTGAGGGTCCATCAAGAAGCACATGGCCTCTCGTGCAGCCTTGCTGTTATTTATGTAGTGGTCACAATCCAAGTTCAGCATGAAAGGAGCATTTGTAAGCACACCAGAGACCCGAACCTTAGGAGTAGTGGGCATTAAAGCATGAGTTGTTAGTAATCCAGACTAAAGGAAATGGCTGATTCAAGTTGAAGTGAAAGTTGAGATCTTTTACCAAGGCATTCATGGCACCAGCTTTCTTGTGATGTTGGAAGCCAGGCCTCTTCTCACGAGATACATAAACAAGGCGAGGGAGCTCATTTCCGTCTGCATCAAGACCTCCACTGTGTCCAAGAAAAACTTGAATCATACCTGGATGATCCTTTGTGTTGTTTCCTGGCCATGGTGTCCCGTCTTGCATGATCCATCCCTCTGGAGGTACCTTTGAAGCTTTAGCAACCAACGCATTGATCCGCACTTTGAATTCTTCATATTCCCTCTGCGATTTGAGAAGAATAATTAGATCTAGATTTCCCGTGGTAGAAATTCACTTTATCTATTAAGCTTAAAAGAGAAACCTTCATTGCTCGCCGCTCTTTGACAAAGGTTGGCTGGACTTTGTCTTTGAGATAATCAATCTTCAAAGTGAAATACATTTCAGGGGCTCGGGGCTCTATAGAGAACTTTTTGCAGAAGGGTACCCATTTTCGAGCAAATTCGGCAGTTTCAGACAAAGATTCAAAGGTGAGCATCGAAGCTCCGTCATCAGAAACGTAGCAGGAAATCTTATCGACTGGATAGTCCATAGCCAATATCGACAGAACTGTGTTTGCTGTCACAAGTGGGGGCTCTTTCATAGGATCTACTGTACTGACAAAGAGATCTACTGGGGAAAGCATATTAGGTTCACCTTCCCTTTCATATCTGCAGCATATGCAAAACAATTTTACTCCTAGGAAAAAAATACATGTAGAATTCTGGCAACTAAGCTTTAGCGCCCTGAATTTCAATATTCGAGCTGTAGGAAGATAAAATTAGATGATATGCTTTATTTTTAGGTGACATAGCCTTCTGTCTGCTTCTTGAAGATATGAAAATAAGGTCATTGTACATAAAATGTTAGAGCGTATGAGCGAACAGCTTATAAAGTCGTATTATTTATCACTGAGAAGTAGTTCCTGCTGCTTTTTTTCGCAATGATTGCCTTTGCACCATTTAGTGAAAGCTACCTCTTGTTGATCTTTTAGTTACTACATGAGAGTAAAAATCTCCTGATGAATACCATAGATCTGCCTTTGACTCTAGAATGCTTATCCTTTTCAGAAGGGTAGATTTACAGTTTGTGACTACCTGAGAGAGAGGCGATCAAGATAGGTCTCACGATCGATAGGGAACCATTTGGGGAACTGATCCAGGATCCATGAGAAAGCGAACCATATCTCACAAATGATGGATGTTAACCAAAGACCAAATGCATCGTGTACCGGGTTCAAAATCCTGTAACGGAGGAAGAAAGCCAATATGGCAAGCCGAGCGACTATCACCATTCTATATGGGTTGACCTTGCTTGATGCAATCGGAACTTTCCTAGAGAGTGGCTGCCTTGCCTCATCTATCCTGCATTTATTCACAGTTTTATGACATATATTAGGTTCGCGT
This sequence comes from Lenwebbia sp. NSW1173648, assembly GCA_029784005.1. Classification (NCBI taxonomy): domain Eukaryota; kingdom Viridiplantae; phylum Streptophyta; class Magnoliopsida; order Myrtales; family Myrtaceae; genus Lenwebbia; species Lenwebbia sp. NSW1173648. The sequence goes on along the minus strand of JARCGZ010000003.1, from coordinate 35,074,367 downwards.
CTTCGAAAACTATATTCTTTAATCATCGTGCCTCTAGCAGTCAATCAGCAGATACATACATAGCCATGTCCGGGTCATTGATGTCATCAGGTTCGGGGCCAAGGTTGCCCTGCTGCAGCTTCCAGTCATCCATTCTTTCTTTCCACCCTCCCTCTTTCTTTTCATCCCATCTTTCACTTCCTGCTTCAACAAGGTCAATGCAATGTAAAAGGTCATGGAAGATTATCTTTGCAGAGAGTTTTTCTAGAGGAACTTCCAGCTGAAGCGTGCATGATTCATGATCAAAGGACACAGAAGTTTTTTGGTGACAGTTAACTTGGAATAAATTGCGGCAGATTGATAGTTACCGGGTTCAGACATTGGATATGGATGAACTCGTTTGTGAAGGGAAGAAGGCATCTCTCCGTGACCATAAGATGATATTGGGAACTCGCCACTTACCTGCACAAATGCATGCTTTGACATTGTTAAACTTGAATCCAAAGAAGAGACTTGAAGTGAAGTACGTGAGATGTGATAAGGAAAGGCGTTTCGTTGAAAATTAAGGAGAAAGTTTTGCTCACAGGTCGGGATCTGACACCAGCTATAACCGGTGGAAATTGAGCGTTATCATCATCGTCAGGACCTCTTCCATAGCTCATCTTCCCATGAAGCATAGCTTCTGCCAGGGACTTATGCTTGTTCTGTTCATCTTCAATGTTGAATTCGTGCTCGATATCGTCAATGTCCTCTTCATCTTCATCGCCCTCCACTCTCGGGCTCCCTTTGACATTTTTAAATCATACAACATGCAATTTACTTATTCACAATCATCTTATCATCTTCAAGTAAATAATCATTGCTTCTAACATTGCCACCTGCATGGCAGATGCATGCTAAAGTAGCTAGCTTCTCATGATCAGATCTCCTGTGTAATCTGAAATAAGAAGAATGTTGCAAATAACAGATACGTGAACTTTGGTTCACTTTCTGTTTTCCATCGTCACGTCGTGCGAGTTTTGGTTAGCCATGAATAATTTATCTTAATGTGCAGTTCATCTGCTACGTACATATTTTTACGCTGCATTAACCGGTTTCTTTGTTACCTTTGAGACGCTTGTATCGAGTCTTGCACTGAGGGCACAATTGGCTTCCTTCTCTCCTCTCATACTCGAAACAAGGCCGACAAACCGGAAATCCACACTCGTTGCACGCCACGAACAGATCTCCATCAACCGTGAGCCCAACCTCATCCCCACAAATCTCACACACTTGCCCATCCAAGTTCTTCAAAGACTTTGGCTGCACCAGAAGAAATGAACAAAAGATAACAAAAGAAGGTAACCATGACCTTTGTCATACACAGAATATCATCAAACGTCAAAAAGTTGTTTCCTTCTTTCTTGTTATGGCCCCAATTTCTTTTTTATCCTTGTTACAGATGTTCACCTCTTCATGGCCATGAATGACGACGAGCTCGTTGCGGTTGTGAGAGCCGGCAACAAGCCCGGCGTTAGCTTCCATGGAAGGAGGAGGAGGAGGAGGAGGAGGATGGCGGCAGTGAGAGAACGCGGGACTCAGCTCAAGGTGGTGGTGGTGGTGAATGGAGGGAAAAAGGGTTCTTTTAAATGAGAGAAAGTAGGACACGGCATTTCAAACCTCAAAGCTGGTCTCACCTAATGTCCACAACACACCCAAACACACACACATGGGTACAAAGCGTTGGTTGCAAAGTCCCCATTGCCTTGAAGCTAAGCTTCGTCCAAGACTTCCCTTCTCCAACCACCATGCGCCCCTCTCCACAGGCTTTTCTGCAACGACCGGTCTTTATGTCCCTTGATGCTGAAATCCCAGCAAAGGCTCTTCTGTGTCCTACGGGCGTGATTGTGTTTGTACGGGAATCCTTGTAACATTTGAGTTTTACTCTTTTTGACTTGTACAGTTTAAGAGAAATATCGAAATAGTCATCGTCCGGTTTAATTAGCCGCTTCTCGTGCTTCTGTGAGTTTAGCAGCAGAACTTAAAAGGTCGAGCTAACAACGGCCCTCGAAGAAACATGTATCAAGCTCAGCACCGCTTATGTTCACTCACTGCCTTGTAATTCTATAGTGCATGGTGTTTCACACGTCCGCAAACGTTCCCTTTCGGGTATTGCTGGCTATTCGTGCCGAGGACTAAGTTGAAGATGTAACACTATCTTGTTGATCCTCCGCTCAAGAGTAAGAAGGAAGATTATCTTAAGAGTTAGGTTAAGGTGTTTTCAGACCGAGGCGGGCGTACGAATTAATTACATGAGAGTTGGGGAAATCCGTGTAGCACGCACGATCGAAGCTTTTGTGGAGAACGTCCCGACATCGGGAAAATTGTGCAAAAAATCCTAAACCTATTATACGGCGGCCAATTCAGTTCTAAACCTTTCAATTCTACCAATTTATTCCTAGACCTTTTGACAACTTGCCAATTTAGTCATAATTTTTTCATTTGTGTCAATTTAGTCCTAACTCTTTTGAAGATTTGTCAATTTAGTCCTTCCGGTCAATTTTGGCAGGAAATCGCTGATGTGGACCCCGACCATCCTAAATGATGTGGTCGGCGTTGACGTGGATAATTTTGCATTTGTTTAATTTTTTTCCTTCCTTTTTTTTCCATTTTCTTTCCCTTTGGCCTCTGGCCAGCAATCAGCCATAGGCGAGGGTCGCCCTTGCCAGAGGCCGCGAGGCATCCCTCGCCTAGGTCGCAATGGTCAAGCCCTCGCCAGATCCGGCGAGGGCAACCCTCGCCTATGGCCGGTCTTCGGCCATGGCCGAGTACCGACCACAAGCCAAAGGGGAAAAAAAGTGAAAAAAATTTAAAAAAATTTAAAAAAAAATGTAAAATTTCTCCACGTCGGCACCGTCCACATCATGTAGGATGGTCAATGGCTGGCCAGCGTCTACGTCGGTGATTTTCGACCAAAATTGGCCGAATGACTAAATTGGCAAGTCGTCAAATGATTTAAGAATAGATTGACATTGTTGAAGACTAAATTCACGCAAATGAAAGGTTTGGGATTAAATTGGCAAGTTGTCAAAAAAGGTTTAGATCTAAACTGGTACAATTGAATAGTTTAGAACTAAATTGGCACAATTAAAGGTAAGTGGTTCCAGGTTCCATACAAGTTTCATTTGGAACCTAGAACCTACCATGTCATAGGTTTTAGGGTCGGTTCTAGGGTCTACCCATGTTCCACCTGTATTTTTAATTGAACAATTGTAGTAAATCATCGCCTTTAATGACCACAACTAGCTGTTACAATTCACTAACCACAACTCATATTTAGACACACGAATAAATATGAAGTATTAACAAAGTAAAAGTCTCAATCATAAATATCGTCAAAAATAGAAGCTCAGACCAATGATTTCAAATTATATACTCATCATCGGACAGCATGTAATACCGCAGAATCACACGAATATATATACTAAGAAAAGCACAAAAACTCGTTGCAGATTCCAGGTTCTATCTACTTAAACCTGGAACCTACCCGTCGGAACAGGTTTTCTATTTTTTGGAACATGGAACCTACTCTACATACCTTGGAACCTGTAACCGGATAGGTTCCCCGTAGGTTCGATTCCAGGTTCTACCCTCGAACATGCTCACCTCTTGGCACAATTAAATTGTTTAGAACTAAATTGGTCGCGATAGAATAAATTTATGACTTTTTAGATAATTATCCCCCGACGCCATACTTGACAGCATGAGTTAACTACTTGATCTTACTTGGATTTGCTTTGTCGTCCGATTCAAGGAAATACGGGGCGAAACTAGCGAAAAATCCATCGGATTGGAATGATCGAAAGCTATTAGCACCAAAGGAGATTGCATTTTCTGTCCGGTGTCCAAAAATATCCGCAACCAAACATTTAGCATTCTGTAAAAACCATTGCTTTCCAACATCGGTTGGCTGGTTGCGAAGGGAAACGGATCGAAAGAGAAAGCTGTGTGATGAGCCATATCATGCTTGAGATCTAAGCACTCCAACTTGAAATCCAAGTCAACAATTTTCAAGTCGTTAGGTGAGTCAGTTGAGAACTCTCCATCTCGGACAGAGTCGCCGCTCCTACTCGGTGTGTGTGTCACGCCTTGAGTGCTCCTTAATTCAGACATTTACGTATGTACAGATCAGGATGACCATTAGTCCTCTCTTGAAACCGGACAGCGAACCCCAATTTCTCAGGTGTATGTCAGAAGACAAATGCCAAAGTTCAGTTCTGCAGATGACCCAATTGTGAAAAAGAAAACATTTAGAGGTGTAGCATAGTCGGCCGGGACGATCAGTTAGAATTCACGAGTCCGTGTAGTATTCGATTCGGAAAGAGCGATTACTAAAAATGAGCATATGTATATGAAATTCAGGGATTTCACTATATCCTATCCATTAGTGAATCACGGTAATAAAGTCAAATATTTTCACATCCTATCATGTCCATTATTTGGCATGTCAGTGTAAATGAATATAAAAATTGCACAAACGGAGATGTTAAGAATCTCTCACGACACTCTTGCATACTTCATTTTCATTTGTTTATTTTTTATTATTTTTTTCCTATTTCTTAATTCTTTATTTACCTTCCATCATTCTCTAATACAATTTTATTAAATAGTAAACTATACTAATATACCTAAAATACTAAAGTACCTAAAATATGTAATACATATATTTATACATCGAATTTATGTTATAAGTTAGAAAGAAATTCAAATATATAAATGAGAAAAGGAATAAATAAAAACAAAATTGTTTTATTTTTTTTTCATTAGTAGAATTCAAATATTATTTATTCAAACACTACTTTAATTTTATTAATTTAAGAAGTTTGTTATTCGATAAAAATAATTTTTATATTATGGATATTAGAAATCGTATACACCTTTATCCCACCTCCCTATCAGATAATTTTATTTGGGCTATATCTTTCTTATATCCGACTTTATCCTGTCTTGAACAAGCACCAAACACAAGATATGATAAATTTTGTCCTTTCCTCAATTTTATCACGACTACCAAGCGTAGCCTAAGAGTAGAGATCTTTTTACAAAATTCAAAATCATTAGTAGAATAATGCAAGATACACTAAGGCTCCATTTGTTTCGCGGAAAACAACTTCCCGGAAAACGTTTTTCGGATTTTCCGCGTTTGGGGACGGAAAATAAGCTAATCCCGAAAAATATTTTCCCCCTATCGAAAAAACTCCTTCAAAAGTAGAGAAAATGTTTTCCTCTTTTTGAGAAGAGGAAAATATTTTCCTCATCTTTCATTGCTCCTTTCTTTCACATTTCCTTTCTTTATAATTATTTTTTACTTTCTTTTCATTTTTTATTTAAATTTTAAAAATTCGAAAATTTTATTTTTTTGTTTTTTATCTTTTTATTTTTTATTTTTATTTTTTATTTTATTTTCTTCTTTTTTCTTCTTTTTCTTTTCTCCTTCTTCTTCCTCCTCCTTCCCCTTTCCTCCGCCCGCCGCCGCTTTCTCCATCGACCGCAGATCGTGGACCTCAGCAATGGCCGGAAGCACGGCGATCGGCCTGACGCGGGCTGGTGAGCTCAAGGCTCAGCCGATCCCGGCGATCTCGCCAGATCCAGGCGAGCTCCGCGATGACGCCTCTGTACATGTAGCCGAACCCTCCCTTGCCCGTCATGAAAGCTATGTTGAACCCTCTGGTGGACGATTTGAGGTCTGCGAAGGAGAAAACGAGCAGATCATTGGCACGGCGCTGGGTCAACAACTCGTAAAAGGACAGATTCGACCAGTCGAGGTTGGTGAGGCTCGGCCTGAGCTCGTCGGCCTCGGGCGAGGCCGAAGGGAGGCTGAGCCTCGCCTGTGGCCAGCGATTGCTGATGAAGAAATTAAAGAAGGAAGAAGAGAAAAAAAATTAAAAATAAAATAACTAAAAGTAATTAAAAAATAGAAAATAATTTTTATTCAAAAAAATAATTAAAGATTCTAATTATATGATTTTTTTTTGGAAAATAAATTCCTTGTCAAACGGCGGAAGTCGTTTTCCAATGCATTTTCAGATTTTAGGCAAACGCCAGAAAATATCGTCATTTTTAAGGAAAATGACTTTCTGGAAAACATTTTGCAGAAATGCTACATTTTTCGCGAAACAAATGGAGCCTAAGATTGATTTACAAAATCGATACATTAAGTAATAGTATGGCAAACTCGTACTGATCGTCCAATGGTCGGTCCCCGTTTCTTGTTCGCCATGTCACTTGATATATCAATTGGTCATCCGATATCAAAAAATCCCTCGTTGCTCTAACAACCAAATTGCATTGATTGATGGCTGTGGCTAGAAAACCAAACTAGTTGCCTTAGCCAAATTGTCACTTGACCCATTTTCAACCTCAGCCCACCATAAAAGTTAGATATGTGACTCGGGCCACACAAGGCCTGTCCAATCAATCGGGCCAAGCCCAAATAACAATCTGCAAATAACAAAAATTCATAAGAGGGTCATAATGAGATTCCATAAATAGCATTTTGCCGCTATTAAACAATTTAAAATTTACTTCATATTTTTCTATAAGTGAAGTAAGTGTCTACCTATAAATAGAATTTGGACCATATGCTTTTCTTTTTTGGGCCAGAAGCCATACAAGGTTCCCAAAGAAGAAACCTAGTTCTCAAATCTTTTTTGGTAGCATGGATTTTAATCATTTTGGTGATGACCAAATACCAAGAAGTGCCAACGTTAGAGAAGGTCACTTTAACACCTTTACCTAGATTTTAACTAATACACTCATGCCATGTAAAAACAATAGCCATTACCTTTCGCATTCAATAAATTATTCTTCTATGAAGAATATCTGTATCTAGAGGTGGCCACGGGCCGGTTTGAGCCCGGAACCGGTCCGGGTCAAACCCGTAACCGGCCCGTTGACCGGGCTCGCCGGTTCCAAACCGAAACCGGCCCGTGCCATAAGGGCCGATTACGGGTCTAGCAAAAGTTGAACCAGCAAACTAGCCGTTCCAAAAAAAAAAAAAAGGAAGGGGAAAGAGCCTTTCCTTCGATTCCTTGTCACTCACCCCTTCACATCACCACCTACCCTCTCACATCACCCTCTCTCTCTTACTTTTTCTCTCTCCTCTCTCCTCTTTCACGTTTCCCTCCCCATGCTCCCCTTGAACTCAACGGCTTCTTCTTCTCCCTCCCTCACCCATGCGAGCACCACCAGCCACCACCCTCACCCACCGTTGCTCGCCGCCCCAGCCAGCCACCTCCGTCCGTTGTCCACCCCGTCGCCGTCGAGCAGCCATGTCGCCGCTATCCTAGCCGAACCCGCAAGCAACCCGAGCTCGGCCAGGGCCTCACACCCGAGCCCCTCCACCTCTCCCTCTCAGTTCCCCGACGCCACTACCACTCCTCACCGTCGCTCCGTCCGCCAACCCACCGCCCTCAACTCGAGTCGCCAAGTTCCACGCCACTCGTTGTCCAGCCGCAGAACCCAAGCCCTCGAACCCACAGTCTCGTCACTCCGTGCCGCGAGACCCACCCGTGAGCCGAACCGACGCCCGAGAGCCCGGAACCGGAATCGGCCGGGAAACGCCCGTTCAAAATCGAAACCGGAATCGCCCCTTAAGGGCCCGATTCCGATTCCCCCTTGGCCACGAACCGGAACTAGCGGTTCCGGCCCGTGGCCATGACTATATGTATCTTTTGTCGATATTTTACATTATTGAAGCTGAGTGATGATTTATTTAAATTGGTAAGATCTTTAATGACATCATATTCCTTTTTCAATTTCTCGTGATGATAAGTATTTCTAGACGCTCAAGCGAGTTGTGTTTTTATTCCTCTATAGTTATTCTGAATAACTAAAAAATTACAAAGAGAATATATAATTCATATAATTAATAGACATAAGTCATTTAAGGGACAAACAGTGATCGATTACCGGGCTTAGCATCAATTGCCAAATTAGGAGTCGTCAGATAGATATTTTTATACGTTATACGAATTCCTGCATTCAATAAGAGAGATAAATGATTCGACCAAAAAAAAAATTAAGAGAGAGAAATGTGAAATCTAAGTGAAAATTCTTATATTTTAGATTCCTATGATCCGTCACGGTTTATTTCACAAACATTTATCAATTATCATTCATTGCTATTTATGGAAATACAAAAGTCTCACAAACGGATCGATATTGATTTTCTCTCAATTTAACCATTCTAAAGTTCTTGAAGAATTCATTATGGAAAAAAAAAAAGTAATTTAGGCAATAATTTACCTTAAAAAAATCCAGAGCAAAAAGGAAATAATAATTGAAAAAGAAACACAGGAGGGTTTCTATCTCCTTCTCTCTGTCGGCCGCCCAACACTCTTTGCTCTCCTCTCCTCTCCTCTCCTCTCCTCTCTGCAGAAGAGAGAGAAATAACCTAACCTCTCTCTCTCTCTCTCGATTTCTCTCTCTATCTCTCCATATTCACATCTATTCAGCCATTCCGCCGTCGCTGGATTGGTATCGCTACGTGGGATCTTCCGGGCTCGTTAGCTGTTTGTTTCCGATCGTTCTTGTTTTTGGTGGAGATTCTCTCCAGGGCGATAGATCTGAGTTATGCAGCAAGGTGATCCGACGGTTTTGAGCTTGAGACCTGGTGGCGGTCGAGGAAGCAGCAGACTTGTCGCACCTCGCTTCGATTCGTCCTCTTCCTCATCAACTTCAGCTGCGGCTTCCTTCGCTTTCGGCTCTCTCTCTTCCGATCTCCCTCTCCTGCGTTCTCATGGCGGGCTCTTTGCGAAGGTGTGTTTCGAATCTGGGGTCGCTCCGAGGGATCCCGCGTTTCCAATAGCCGATTTGTTTATATGGATTACGGATAGATTAATTTAGCTAAGGTGCTTTGTTTTTGCCTGATTTAGTTTGGATACTGTGGGTGTTGTTATTGGTTCTGCGTGAATAAAGTTACGTGCTTCCGTGTATTGTTGTTGTGGAATTGTGAGTCGCTTCGGTGGGTCCATCGAATTTTTGGTGCTTGAGTTAGATTATGAAAAATAATCCGCGTAATTTTGTAAAATATTGGATCTTTTCATGAAAGTGAATTGATTTATGTGGATTATGTCTCCTATTGGCTACACAAGTTTTCCGAGCAGAACACGTTTTTAATGGAACGACTACGAGAATGTGGTGTAGTTGCTATTTGTTATTTATTTGGAATACTTCCTTCTACCGAAAATGCAGGAGATTTATAATTTGGTTTTGATATGATAATATAATTGGCTGAAAAGTTGTTTCCGTTATTAATAGAGTAAGAGCTGAAATATTTGTCAGTTGCTTCAGACAAGAAACCATTGAGCATCAGAAGCTTTTGCAATTCATTGAAAACCTGATTTTTTTTCTTTTCGTTTGTTATTAATCCCTTCTTTTGTGCCGTATTATAACTTTCCCCGTGTTTAACGATTGCTTTTACTGGTGGACTTATCATTTAAAGAAGAGAAATTTTTATGGGATGGTGGATATTTTCATTGTCCTAATTCTTGGTTGGGCACTCAATATGTGTACCTACTGTAAATATGGACAAAGAGAAATTTGTAGGCTTTAGGTGGGCATGTGATGAGCTTTTATTGCCCATAAAGGACCTGCAGACATGTTGATGGGTAGTGAGGAATTTCAATTTCATATGCCCTAAAATTTTTTGAACTTGTCGTGTTGTGTATGTGTGGATCATGATGGGAAGATGGAAAATTACCTGGTATGTGGTGGCAGTAGCAAGAAAATCATTTGTCCATTTAAATTAAATCCGCTTTTCCTCTCTCATTTTCCAAAAGCATATATTCAAGTAAATTAGTTCTTCCTTATATGTGCTTGGAGCCTTTGTAAAGACATTCAAATGATTGATATGCTATACTAGCAATTTTTTTCCTTAACCGCATCTTTTTGAACAATTAAAGGAACCCCTCCATCCATACTTTTGGAGTAAGATTACTGGAAGATGGAAACAAGAATTCCAACTTAATCAGATGCTCATTATTAGTGTTCTTGAGTTCCATCTTTCTAAATTTCAGTTTTGATTTGTTTATCCCCTCTGCATTTGGTTGACAAGTTTGGCAGCAGCTGTCTATAGCTTTACTCATTTTTAGTAGTAAAACTTGGATGATGTTTTGGGAGGCTTACTAGCGTTTTGTGGTTTGGGTATGGTAACTGATATGAATGCTTGACTGCAACGTGGCACTTATTTGTAAACCGTATGTGAAAATATAACGAGGTGTTCTTGGAATCTTTTAGTCCATGGAGGGTTTCCTGGCACATATAAATTTTCTACCTTTCTAATATTGAAAATTCTGTGCATAAGGCTCCCTGAGCACATGGTTTTCTTTGCTTTCAGAGTGGAGACACAAGGTTTGAGGTTCGGGAGCTCATTCGTTATACTCGAGACCAGCTTTTGCAGCTTAGGGAGGTAATAGTTTATTTATTGTTGGATAACTGTACTCATGAGAAGCTCACGTGGTAATTTAAACTGTGAAGAAATATGATATTTTTTTCTCAAGCATTTTTCAGGCTTTTCACTTGCGTGTTCACCATTGTTCTCTAATGCTGTAGCACACATTGAAAGTAATGGGAAGCATTTTGCTTATGCATCAGCAAGTTATTTACTATCTCCTCTACCCTTTTTGTTGGATCACCTGCGTTATTTACTGGAGTGCCTGTGTTCTGTAGGCTGTCGAGCCCCATGACGAGATCTTGAAAATACAAAAGGAAATCGAGGCTGAAATTTTGGGTGATGATCAAAGCTGGGGCCGCGTAGAGAGCAATGTGAGTTGCATTAGTTCATTCTAAAGTTGCGTTGCACTTTTTTGTTCGTCTCTTTTTGGTTGCATTGGGGGAAAGATTATTTTGGCAGATGGAAAGTAGATCGTTTACTTTTCTCAATCTTTTGTAAAGAAGGTGCTTTTATGGTGTTATGCTATGAAATTTATCCTTGGTGAAGGTACTTGGTTTCAGTGATTTAATCATAGTAGCACTCTGACAGTAACTGTTTATACCTTTTCATATTGTACTTGCCAGGCACCAAACCAACCTCAGACTCAAACTCGTTTTTCTGAGCCAGACAATCGTGATTGGCGTGGTCGTTCTGCCCAGCTCCCTACCTCTGGGGAGGAGAGGTCCTGGGAGAATATCCGAGAAAACAGAGATTCAAGCGGCCGTTCTGACTTTAGACAGCAGGAAGCAAACCAAATTAATCGCCAAGATCAACTCAACTCCCAGTTTGCAAGGGCACAGATCTCGTCACTCCAGGGGGTAATTGTTTGATTGCACCCCAAAGAAATTATTTTTAAGTTTCATCAATGTTTGCCTGTGCTTTGTGTTTAGAACAGTAAGCTTCTTTTTGTTTTATGGTAGTTTTTGTAGTTGTGGTAATAAAGAAGAATGCAGTTCGTTTTGATTCCACGGATGTGTATAGTTAAATGCTCTTTTCTGCTTTCTGTTGACATTTCGTTTTGAGACAATCTTTCATACCATATTTTCATTAGTGGTACACTGATAGGTGAAACTTCTTAACTTGGTTTCTTTCTGCTGGTAGTTCTTCCAATGTGACTCATCTCTTTTTTGGCACTCCTATGCTCTTCAAAATAGGGAGGACCTGCTCCTGCTCTCATCAAGGCTGAGGTGCCATGGTCTGCCAGAAGGGGTAATCTCTCAGAGAAAGACCGTGTTCTGAAGACTGTCAAAGGGTAATGTAAAGATATACTGTATCGGTCGGCATTCGCTTTGGATTAAAATGTTATAAGTTCTTCTTTTTGATGCTTCAATTAATTTTGTCATGTGCAATCATGAGAATGTTTTCTCCATATATACTGTATCAGTCGGTATTTGCTTTGGATTAAAATGTTTTAAGTTCTTTTTTATGCTTCAATTAATTTCATCATGTGCAATCATGAGAATGTTTTCTCCATTACTTTCGGGATTTCTATTAGGAAACTAAATCATTCCTGATCGCCCATTGATGATGTAGATGAGATTGAAAACTTCAAGCTTTAATCTGCATTTGGTAGTGAGATATAAGATGCAAATCATGCAATAGTTATGGGATGCCGTCACTTCTCATAGTTGTATCCTTGACATATTCAACTGAGTTTGTATTGTGTACAATCAACATGGATATGGCATGCATATGTCGTGTACATGAAATATGCAAGTTATAAGAATTGATAGGAAAATGCCATTATTTTGCCTTCTTAGTTCGCCGTGTTGTGCTTCATTTGTTTTTCTTCAACCTACTCTGGATGCATTCATATGTTAAGTAAATATGGACTTTCTCATTAGCAAGTGATTTCACCTAGCTGGACTCTACTTTTTGGTCTTCAGTGCCTTAAATGGTTCACAGCTGGACTGGTGTTGCTAGACTTGTCAACATTCCGGAGTTGGCTAATACATCAAGTTTCACTTTGTTATTTTGTGTGCAGGATACTGAACAAACTGACTCCAGAGAAGTTTGATTTACTTAAGGGCCAACTAATTGACTCTGGCATCACAACAGCGGATATTCTGAAGGTTTCAGCTTTACAGAGTCTTATGTGCCATTATTCATGGGTTGACCATCTTGTTCTGTTATTACATGATTCTTCGGCATGATATGCAGGAGGTTATTCAGCTGATTTTTGAAAAAGCCGTACTGGAGCCCACATTCTGCCAGATGTATGCTCTTCTGTGTTCTGATCTGAACGAAAAGCTGCCTCCATTTCCCTCTGAAGAACCTGACGGGAAGGAAATCACTTTTAAGCGGGTTCTCTTAAATAACTGCCAGGAGGCTTTTGAAGGGGCTGATAAACTAAGAGAAGAGTTAAGGCAAATGACATCTCCTGAACAAGAGCTTGAACGGAGAGACAAGGAAAGAATGGTCAAACTTCGAACTCTCGGTAACATTCGTTTGATTGGAGAGCTTTTGAAGCAGAGGATGGTACCTGAGAAGATTGTTCACCACATTGTGCAGGTTCTTACGTGCACATTTGCTTTAGTATGTTAGTTTCTTTTGAAATCATAGTCTCAATTGTTTCTCATAGTCTTACTCCCAAAGCAGGAGCTTTTGGGACATGATAATAAAGTTTGTCCTGCTGAGGAGAATGTTGAGGCTATTTGTCAATTCTTCAACACTATTGGGAAGCAGCTTGATGAGGGCCCTAAATCACGGCGGATAAATGATTTATACTTCAACCGGTTGAAGGAACTGACATCCAATACTCAACTAGCTCCAAGGTTGAGGTTCATGGTTAAAAATGTACTTGACCTGCGTGCAAATAATTGGGTTCCCAGACGAGAAGAGGTAAGATATTAGGTGTTAACAGGTTTGAAACCTTATTTGCGTGCAAATGGAGGTTGCTGTTTTTCAGTTTCTGACCTCTTCCCCTCTATGTGTGGACCTATGAAGGTAAAAGCCAAGACTATAACCGAAATACATTCAGAGGCAGAAAAAAATCTCGGTTTACGTCCAGGTGCTACTGCAAGCATGAGGAATAGCCGAGGCGTTGCTTCTGGTTCTCCTGGGAGTACGACTCCTGGAGGTTACCCAGTTGCACGACCTGGTGCTGGGGGCATGATGCCTGGAATGCCGGGAGCTAGGAAGATGCCTGGAATGCCGGGAATGGACAATGACAATTGGGAATTTCCCAGGACTAGGTCAATGCCAAGGGGTGATGGAGCTGGAATGCAACCTCCTGGGCGGCTCCAACTGCCATCAGTTGGAAAGTCACCCTCACTGAATGCGAGGTTTTTGCCTCAAGGTAGTGGTGGACTTATCAGTGGGAGGACCAGTGCGTTGCTACAAGGTAGTGGTGGGGTTCGCCCTTCCAGCACAGAAGCTCCATCTTCAGTTCCTGCTCCAGCACCAGTGAAAACTGTTCCCGTCGCATCAGTTTCACCTGTTCTTGACAAGCCGATGGCACCTGCAGTGAAGGTGAATCAGGCTGAGCTTGGGAAAAAAACAACGTCGCTGCTTGAGGAGTATTTTAGTGTGCTGATTTTGGATGAAGCATTGCAGTGCGTGGTGGAATTGAATGCTCCAGCTTACTACCCTGAAGTTGTGAAGGAAGCTGTTTCTCTTGCCCTAGAGAAAAGCCCGCCACGCGTTGAACCCGTCGCTAAGCTCCTGGAGTTCCTGTTGACCAAGAAAGTTATTTCATCCGGAGACATAGGGACTGGATGTTTGCTGTACGCCTCTACGTTGGATGATTTGGGCATTGATTTACCAAAAGCACCCCTCCATTTTGGTGAAATTGTTGGGAAACTAGTTTTGGTCGGTGGGTTGGATTTTAAGGTGATTAAGGAGATTCTGAAGAAGGTGGAAGATGACAGGTACCAAAGAACCGTACTTGATACTGTAATGAGGATTGTGACTTCTGATCCTTCTGGTCAAGCTGTACTGAGTTCACAGGCGTCAGATATTGAGGAATGCAGGGGTCTACTCCAGTGAGCATTCTATAGTATCGCATGAGTAGTCCGGACCCTCTCACCTGTCAAATTTGTGTCTCATATGCAGATTTGCAGATGCTTTTTGGCAATTCTTTTTTTGAGGCTAGCAACATTGTACGAAGGCCATAATGCAGAGCTGCAGAGGGCAAAGTTAAATTTTTGAGTTGTATATTGAGGTCATAAAATCCATGTTTTATTTAGGAGAAAGTTGAAAAAGATAGTCTTACTTTCGATTGTGGTTGATCCTTTTCCCGGATGCTCGAGATGACTTGCCCGTTTGCGGGATTAAAGTTTTGTATTCGATTAGTTTCCGATCATTTATCATTTTCTTGTTTTTTCAGGAATTCAGGTCATTGTTATTTAGGCATTGTCATAAACGCGACGCCTGGAGAGTTACTTCTTAAGTTTGTTATTATGCCCTTGTTGTTAATTTTTGTATCTTGCTCTTTAAGTAGGACATTTCAAATGTGTTGTGATGCTTAATTGTCTATTTACCTCTGGCTGGCCCAACCATTGTCTGAGCTGTGAACTATGATCTGTTATTGTAGGGCTAGGACGTTCTCGTCTGGTGGGGGTGTCCAAAGCCTTCTTGAAGATTTGTCTGTAGAAATTTCAGTGCACCAGTCTCTGAATCTATTATGTGTTTGTTTAGCGAAAAATGACTGATTTGGAAAATAATTTCTTAAAAATGATGGTTTATGTAGCTTGTTATAATTAGTTAATGAATTTCTTTTCATTAATGATAATCATTTATCTAAATGCTATCATAAATAATGAAAAGGTCGTTTGTTCATTTATTTTTATAAATCATTTTTTGAAAAGGTCTTTTCCTTAGATGATGCAGGGCAAGAGTTTGCTGACTTTTTCGTCTTGTAGGATAATGATACTTTGGTCTATTGTGCAATGTTGTCCTTGAACTTTTAATTTGCTCGGTTTGATCCCTGTATTTTTTATACATGTTCAATCTAATTCTTAAATTATATGAAAATATTCAATATTATTTTTCCATTGATTCAAGATTAGGGGCGGCATTGAACATTTTCCTATCGTCTAATGACTAAATTGAACATGTACCCAAAGTTGAAGGACCAAATTAAACAAATTAAAAGTTCATTGATCATTTATGTTATTTTCTCTTATATTTTTAAATCTCACGGTTTTAATAGCATGTAGACTTCTCTTTACGGGAGGTTTTTGCTCAAGCTTCTTTTAGTTTCATTTAGCGCTAAAGATTGCAATTTTTTTTTGAAGATATAGTTATTGGCATCTGTAGAAAGTTATATCTTGACTTGACGTATGTATTAATTGTTCATATTTTATCGGTTATCATAAGTTAACACATTTGTATTCTCAATATTTCGAACTTTGTGTAAATTATGACAGTTTCTTATATTAATATGGACAAGTATTTATGTTTATGTGTGTATATATATACATCGTACTTTTCGAAACCCTTAAAATTATAGCTTCAAACGTGCCATGTTTGTGGGACACGCATTACCATTTTTCGAAGGAAAATTTGGTTTTGGGGGGCAAGTGCTCCCATAGAGGCAGTAGTAGTCAATCATTTTTATATTTGGAAAGATCATCTTAAAAAAAAAAAAAGCGAGAAAAATAATTGCATATCGCTCATTAAAATACATCACACCCAAAAAATACAGAAAAAGAATAAAGCGATATTAAATTTTCGAAAAAATTATCCAAAAAGTTATCATTCTATTATACTTTTGTCAATTTAGTTATAAATCTTTTAATTTTGCCAATTAAGTCCTAAACCTTATAACATTTTGCTAATTGAGTTCATCTAGATAATTTTGGGCGAAAATCGTTGATGTGGACGCCAACAGTCCTACAGCTGACGTGAATAATTTTTAATAATATTTTAATAAGTTTTAGAATTTTTTTAGTATTTTCTTCTCTTTCTTTTTTTTTCTTTCCTTTTTCCTCTAGCAACTTGGCGACTGGCTAGAGGCAAGGTCGAGCCTCACCCAACGACCATGAGGTCAACCTCACCAGCCCTCGCCTCTGGCCGGTTATTGACCATTGTCGAGGCCTAACGACGGCTAGAGGAAGAAGGAATAAAGAAAAAGAAAAGTATAGTAAATCGAAAAAGTATTAAAATATTGTTAAAATTTTCTGGTCAGCGACGACCAACCGGTCATGAGGAGTAGGATGACCGGCGTTCACTTCAGCGATTTTCAATTAAAATTGGCCGTATGTACTCAATTGATAAAATTTAAAAATGTTAAGAATTGAATTGTCAAAAGTGCCTAGGAGTTTTTGGATAATTTGTCCTTTAATTTTTCGATAGGTATTTATATAATAAAAAAAGACAGCAATTAATTCCAACTCAACTCCAATTCGGGGACGACAAAAGTAAAAATAAAAATTAAACTCCAACTCGGGCTCGGACAAGGGTTTATAAATTTCGTCCCTGGCCTCCCGACACACGCTCGCTCTCAGCTGAAGAGAGAGAAATAACTCCTCTCTCTCTCTCTCTCGATCGATCGATCGAAAAATACAGTCTTGATCTCGTTCTTATTCTTCTTCAATCTCAGATTCAGCGTTTGTTACAGCTGAATCGGGAGTACGTAGGTTCTTCTGAGTCGTAGTAGCTTGCGTTCTGATCGATTAGACGGTGGGGGATTAATCTCTCCAGCGAGGAAGATCTCGAGTGATGCAGCAAAGTGATCCGACGGTCCTGAGCTTGAGACCTGGTGGCGGTCGAGGAAGCGGCAGACTTCTCGCACCTCGCTTTGATTCTTCTTCGCCTGCGTCGGCTGCAGCGACAGCTTCTCTCGCCTTCGGCTCTCTCTCTGCCAATCTCCCTCTCTTGCGTTCTCATGGCGGCGCCGTCGCCAAGGTTGTGCTCAATGTTCGATTTTGTCTGTACCGTGTCGATTTTGCTTCAGCTATGGTGTCTTCTCTGTCGAGCCTTTGCATGATTCAATCCGGATGCGACTAGATTAGGAAAAGTGCCGCGAGATGATGAAATGTGTAATGGAATTGGAAAGTTACTGGATCAAGTGGGAAATCGCGAACTTTCTGGCTGGGCAACCATAGAAAAATTTGTTTTTCCTTGCTGGTATATCAGGTTGGGATGGTTATGTTCGTGTGTTGGTTTATGCAGTTGTCATCGACTGTTTTGACTTTTAATTGTTTCCAAGAAATTGACTCAGTTGAGGTATGAGATAAGAGAGCACCGTTGGTTAATTGCGGCTGTTGGGTCTTGTACTAAATTTCCTCAATGTCTGTGCTTTTTAAGTAAAGTGTCTGGTAAACAAGTTCTTGTGTTAGCAACTTCTGTTGTTCTTTTATTTGTTTTTGAATTGGTGTTATAGTCGTTTTCAAAAACATAGTGAGATATCATGAGCTAGTCTCCGTAGCAGATCTTTCTTTTGGCTTTTGATCAGAGAGAGAATCACCAGGGATGTATTATCATAGCATCCATAATGACTTCCTGTACTTTTTTGTATGGCTTTTATTGTTGATATGCTGTTTCTTTGTCAACCTAGTCTTTCTTGTGACATATGTAATAGGAATACTTTTGTGAGCTACCATACCTTGTTCTTGTAGACCTCACTCTTATGTAATGCTTTTAGAGTACCTGGATAGTGTAGTAAGTATTAGTTTTCATTTTTTGTCTTCAATTTGGTGTAGTACGTCTAAATGAGTTAAGAGATTAAGTCAATTCCGTACTTCCTTTTCATGGTTGGAAGTTGTTATAGTTTGCGAGAAAGTTTCTTTAGGCCCTACTTTTAACTACTCATATATGTGTAAAGCAGTTTTGAAAATACTGCGGCTGGATTATGCTAAATCTGCATGTTTTTCTATTTATACTGCTTTGTCTTGATTGAGGTGTTCTTTATTGCTACGTTAATACATGTTAAGTTGTAAGTTTTTGATAAGTTTTACTATGACAAGCTCCTGAAAAATTATCCTCTGTTGCTCCCAGCCTGGGGACTCACGGTTTGAGGGTCAAGAACACGTTAGATACACCCGAGACCAGCTGTTACAGCTAAGAGAGGTAGTGATCTATCTTTCCTTTTCAACTATTTGTGTCCCTGTGTCGATGGAGTCGATTGTTTTATTTCCGTAGGAGCAGTGTATATTTCCTGTTCATTTAATCTAGTTTTCCTTTGTGCCACGTGTATCCTTTTCCTTGAGTATGATGTCTAGAAGTATTTATAATTTTTTATGTCCACTTTGCTAAAGCATTGGGTGGAAGTCTCCTTTGGTGTCAAGGTAAAAGCTATGAATAGTCATCGACTTCTGGGAAGATGTCAAGTTTCTATTTTCCCCTTTCTGTTTCAAGTTGAATATCAGACTAAGTTCCTAATATACTCATTTACTGTTAATCTGTCTGTACTTGCAGGCTATTGAGGTGTGTGATGATATTCTGAAAATCAAAAAGGAAATTGAAGCTGAGTTTTTTGGCGAAGATCAAAACTGGGGAAGTGGAGAGAACAATGTAAGATTTCCTGCATATTTTTCGCTTTCTTTTGCCTTTTCTTTCCTCTCTTGGTGGATGTAAAGGGGAGAAGGGATTTGTTTCTTTTCTATCAATTGCATTCCGAGATCTCTTAATGGTGTTTCAATGGTTTCATGCTGGAACACTAAGTTTTGTATTTGGTGTTGCTTTAGCTTTAGTGATGGAGTGATAATTTGGTACCCCATATAACAATATGTTCTTTCCCTAACAGACGCCAAATCAACTGCATAATCGCTTTTCAGAGCCAGACAATCGTGACTGGCGGGGTCGGAATCCCCAGGTTGCTGCTGCTGTGGATGAGAGGTCCTGGGAGAATATCAGGGAAAACAGAGAGTTTGGTGGCCGATCAGACTCTAGGCAGCAGCAACTGAACCAATTTAATCACTTGGAGCAACTCAACTCCCAGTTCACTAGAGCACAGATCTCTTCTAATCAGGTAGCATTAGTTTCTGGCTAGACTTGCATATCTTTTTCTACACGTATATGTAAACTCACCTTCTTGAAGAGTATTTAGTTGTTCTTATCTAATAGCCAGAGAAGTATGATTCATGAAAGCTATCGTTTCTTGGCCACAGTGATAGGTTGGATGTGTTTTCTAGTCTCCCTTTAGTAATTATGGTACAGTAACTATTTGCTTCTGAAATTGTGTTCTTTGTCAATTTTATGTCATGTTGTTATTTTAACTTCCCGTCTCTGCTATGATAACTTGTTGATTGTCAAAGTTAGAAGAAATATTGTTTTGGTAGTTAGTTGAAATATTAGTCAAGTCTTATGAGGATAGAAGGATCAAGCTTGCCTCCCTTTTCCATGCATACATGCACATGTGCAAGTGGTGTGTTTCCTTCTTTTCCCCTTTTTATCCTTCAGTTGGGGGAGGGTTATAGAAGCCTGGAGTATTGTGCTAATATGAGGTTCCACTCACCTATGGAATAAAAATGTTGCACTGTCAAAGATCAGATTATGCCTTCATTATATGCATCGATGAATGCTTCACTTGCCTATTAAAATGAGTTTATGAATGCTTCACTTGCCTATTAAAATGAGTTTCTGGCTGTGTAATCTAATGTCTCATTTGGCTTCACTTATGTTGATTGGTTGACCAGGGAGGTCCTGTTCCTGCTCTTGTTAAGGCTGAAGTGCCTTGGTCAGCTAGAAGGGGTAATCTGTCGGAAGAAGACCGTGTGCTGAAGACTGTAAAGGGGTAATTCATGTTTTACAATGTTTATGTAATGATTTGTTCTTTGCAGTGTACTTAATATTTATGCACAGTACAGCTTTATTTTGGCTGAAGTGTCATTTTTGGTTGCTGATGTTTGGCGTGGTTGCGCTCTCAATGTGCTTAAGCTCCTGATCCTCGAGGATTACAAATAGCCAAAAGACAGATTTTGAAGTCCTCATCTTTTACTGGGCACGTGGCCCAGTGGTAAGGGATTGGGTGGAGTGGAGACGTTTAGTTTCAATTGTGGGGTTCGACTCCCACGCTCTGTAAAGAGGTAGAGTAAAAGTCTGAGAGAGAGAGAGACAGAGAGACAGAGAGACAGACAGAGAGACAAAAAAAGTTCCTCATGGATATTTAATATAATAGTCTGTCAAAATATTTTTCTTGGCAGATTTTCGAGCCGCATTTTCAAATTAGCTCTTTTGAGTGATTTTATCATAGGATTTTTTCATCATGACTCAAACTCGGCATTATTGGCATTTCATGATCTTTAGGAGGACCATCTCATATATGCATGCAAATTCTTACCCTTGCCTTCTCAGTTTTTTTTTTACTTCTGCGTCATAATGTTTAATTCCTCTATACCCATCTATCAGTGTAGTACTCCAAGATATGTCAATGTGAATTGCTGTTCTTTTGGATGTACTTCCATACCCAGTTGCTTTCTATGTGATTGACTGATCTTGATATTCTCTCTTGAGCATCATTTTTTCGAACTTCCCTTATGCAATAACTTTTTCATTGCTAGTGTGGGATTTCCATGCGTTGACCTCGTTTTTTCAGGCTTGTGGCGGTGTCAACAATTCTGATTTTTAAGCAATACATTATTAGTGGAGATCAGATTGTGGTTCCTGTTTGTTATCTCCCCCCTAACCATGTTCCATCTTTCAATGCTTGAGTATGTGATCTGACTAATTACATGTATCAACTTTTTACTTGTGTTTCTTGACATGCCACCTTACGAGGTCCTCTTTTGCATTCCTCATGGAGATTAGTCGATGCAATTGAATTGGTTGTATTAGATGTGTATCCCAGTTTGGATTGACTCTTACAATGGATAGTACTTTCTTTTCAGGATTCTGAACAAGCTGACTCCTGAGAAGTTTGATTTACTCAAGGGTCAGCTCATTGACTCTGGAATAACCACTGCAGATATTTTGAAGGTTTCTGCATTTTCTTTTCTCCATTTTCGTACTTGTATTTCTATTTATCGTGACGACTTAAGTTTTTCTCGCAATACAGGGTGTAATTCAGCTTATTTTCGAAAAAGCAGTGCTGGAGCCCACATTCTGCCCCATGTATGCTCTTCTGTGCTCTGATCTCAATGAAAGGCTGCCCCCATTTCCCTCTGATGAACCAGGCGGTAAGGATATAACTTTCAAGCGAGTACTTCTAAACAACTGCCAGGAGGCATTTGAAGGTGCTGAAAATCTAAGGGAAGAGTTAAGACAACTGACTGCCCCTGAGCAAGAGCTTGAGCGAAGAGAAAAAGAGAGGATGGTCAAGCTGCGAACGTTGGGAAACATCAGATTGATTGGGGAGCTTCTGAAGCAGAAGATGGTCCCTGAAAAGATCGTTCACCACATTGTTCAGGTTTTGATAAACAGAATTACTTATCCAGTTCTTTTGAACTTTTATAATGGTATTGAGGTTACTTGTTGTCTGCTCAATGAACCAGGAGCTTCTAGGAACTGATAATAAGACGTGTCCTGCCGAAGAGAATGTTGAGGCTATCTGCCAGTTTTTCAGGACCATCGGGAAGCAGCTTGATGAGAGCCCAAAAGCACGGCGTATAAATGATCTATATTGTAATCGGTTGAAAGAATTGACAACCAACACTAAGCTGGCTCCAAGGATGAGGTTCTTGGTTAAAGATGTTCTTGATTTGCGTGCGAATAACTGGATTCCTAGGCGGGAAGAGGTGACATTTTGGATGTTAATTGCTGTTTTTCCTTTTTCTGGATTTCTTTTTCTCCTTTAGTTGTCTAGATTTCCTTCTTATTACCAACTCCATAGCTCCTTCCTTCAGAGAGTTAGGCCTGGGAAGCTTACTTGGAGGTGCTTTGTGAATAGTTAACATGTCCGCCCAAATTTTGACTGATGTTTCTGTATTCTCTTGTACAGGTTAAAGCAAAGACTATTACTGAAATCCATTCGGAAGCAGAAAAAACTCTTGGTTTACGTCCAGGTGCAACTGCAAGCATGAGGAGTGGCCGTGGGGTTGCTTCTGAGCTGCCAGGGAGCACGAGTGCTGGGGCTTACCCAGGTCCCCGACCTGGCACTGGAGGGATGATGCCTGGCATGCCTGGAACCAGGAAGATGCCTGGAATGCCTGGCATAGATGGTGACAATTGGGAATTTCCTAGGACCCGGTCAATGCCTAGGGGCAATGGATCAGGCACACAACCTTCTGTGCGGATCCAGCCATCCGCTGGAATGTCGCCATCGCTGAACCCTCGATTATTGCCTCAGGGTAGCAGTGACCTTAGTGGTAGGCCTAGTGCACTGTTACAAGGCAGCGGTGCCCCTCTATCTCGTCCTTCAAATTTTGTCTATGGGGCTGAAACTTCATTTCAAGTCCCTCCTTCTGTTAAATCTGTTCCCATTGCATCTACATCACCTGTTCTTGAGAAGCCAGCAGCTCCTGTTGCTGTGAAGTTGAACATGGACGATCTTAAGAGAAAAACATCATCTCTTCTTGAGGAGTACTTTAGTGTTTTGATTTTGGATGAAGCATTGCAGTGTGTGGAAGAACTTAGTGCTCCAGCTTACTACCCTGAATTTGTCAAGGAAGCTATTTCTCTTGCTCTAGAGAAAAGCCCGCCCTGTGTTGAACCTGTTGGTAGGCTCCTTGAGTTCCTGCTTGCCAAAAAAGTTGTTTCATCTAGAGAGGTAGGGACTGGGTGTTTGCTCTATGCCTCTATTCTGGATGACGTGGGGATTGACTTGCCTAAAGCACCAAACAACTTTGGTGAAGTTACTGGAAAGTTAGCTTTGGTTGGTGGATTGGATTTTAAGGCGGTTCAGGAGATCCTTAAGAAGGTGGAAGATGACCGGTTTCGGAAGGCCGTATTTGATGGTGCAATGAGGAATATTGCTTCTACACCTTCTGGTCAATCAGTATTGGATTTGCAGGCACAGCATATCGAGGGATGCAAGAGTCTTCTCCAGGGAGCATAGTACCTTTCTAAAGCCAAGTGCCTGAGATTCTTCTGCTGGCCGCCGATCATGTGTTTCCCATGAAAAACTCAGAATACTTCTGTTCGCTCTTTCGAAGGCAAGAAGGCGCTGTATTATGCCGTTGTAACTTGGTGCCACTGAGGATAGCCAATTCTTGAGTATACTTTTCTGGGGGTCATAATGTCTTGTTTCTCTAGGAAAGACAGCATCACACCATGGATTTTGTTCTTGGGAGTGGCCGTGCCATGATGCTTGAATAGGATGGCCCCTTTTGGGGGGTTCAGGTAGTTTTGTATTTGATTGATTTCGATATCATTCTTGGCGACTTTCAGGGACTTAAATTATTGTCAATGGGGATACTCATAAATGCAAGGTCTTTACTTATTACTCCTCTTGGAAAAACGTGTGCTGTCTGCAATACGTGAAACTCCCAATGTGCTTTTCCATGCCTGTTTTGAGATAGATGACATGCATTCTTGGGGGATTTCCTGTTGTAAATTACAGGGATTATCGAGAGCTTGCGTTTTGTCTGCTGGCATTTGGTTGTTTTTCGAGACGACTATCGCTTTGAATAGGCTGTGGATCCGCAGTGCGCAAAAACATATTTGCTTTTTGGTCCATCAGAGACAGGTGCGCGAAGTTTATAATTTGCCTGGAGAGTGCTACATAGAGTTGCTTAGATAAGATAGGTAACATCAGGTAGATAAGCACATAAACGAGTGACTTGCGTGTTGGATATAGATTGATTGGATATAGATTGATTATGAAAAGGGAATGGTAGGGACAATGTCCCATGACCTTATCTTTTAGATGTGGATGGCTTGACTCTTTCCAATTTTTTTCTCCTTACATCTTCTCATTGCTTGCCAAGGAGGCAAAGCTCAACCAACGTGAGAAGTAATCCTGTTGGTGCTGGTTACTTCTGCGCATTGCGATATCGTATCCCAATCTTTCTCATTGTGGGTAAACTCGAGAATTTGCCCCAAGAGATAGAATACATGTTCTTCGAACTCTATTACCATACTCAAATATTATATCACAAACCCCAATTTAAAATTTTGAACTTTTAGATTTGTTGACAGTGGTATATCACGAGAGGGTCTACAATTTCTCGTCCGAAGACTGCTTAGCCGCGGCAACTGCGTGGACATGCACACCCCTTTTTGCAGAAGTAGTCTTTAGCCGTCAAGGTTGTCAAAGTTTTTGCTTTTCTCCAGTTTAGTCTCCACCTACTTCATTGCTTCAACCCACTTGCGCTCGTTCAAACGGGATATCTTCTTTCCCCTGAAGACCTCAGAGCTCTATAAAAGACAGATCTTCTGGGTCTGAGGACCAGAAGATATCTCCTCTCCATCAACTATGGCTGTCAAGAGATGGCCGCTCATTCTCTCACTGATCACACTTGCTTTGCTATGTCAGTCTCCCGCAAGTTCTGCTCGTGAAGCTCAAAAGGGTCATCCGGGAAAGTCACCCAGCAAGCATCACGAGCGCCGAGAGAGCAAGCTGATGAACAAGGACATCCTCGGATCATTTCGCAACAGAAAGCTAATCAGCGTCCAAGTAAAGAAGGTTAGAGGAGGTGTCCGACCAAGACCCCGCGTCAAAACATCAGCGGCTGCTCAAACTCATCACATGCCATCTTTCTCCCTAGCTTCTCTGTGTTTCTTGACTTTTCTTGGATTGCTCATGCTTTAGTTTTGCTGGTTCCAAACGAGGTGTGCCAGGACCAGAAGTCTTTTCCTTGTAATAACTAGTACGGGCTTGAGAGATAGTTTCCCCAGAAAAGTATGATTTTGATCTACTCATTCCAAGTATTCAACTAATTGAAGTTGGTATTGCAACGATTCCTTTCTTGTTCATAATATTGGAACACCAATTATCTTCTTCTCTCCAGTAGTGGCACTATACGATGAATTACATATGCTCGAGTCTATGAGCGTACATACCAATTTCTTGCACTTGCTCTCGACAACCGTCGCAATTATGTTTAATGGGTTGTTAACCTCAACTGCCTCATGATAACCCTACACTGCGAAAGGGTTTGGTTCTTTCGGTGTACTGTTTATACCCAAAAAAATAAGTTTAGTTGATGTGTGATCGAGGTTAATCGACTCAGTGAGACTTACCGATGAAAGTGATTCAAGTCATTGAACAATACAAATTGTATGGCATGGATATCGACATCTATGAAGTACCATCATCGATAGCTGTGTGGAATCGGCATCGACAAGTAATCGAGAGGTGTCCAGCTATGGAGCAAGCAAGGGGTTAGCCATCTTGGAATTTGGACGAGTGTTGTAAACAAGAGAAGAACACAAGGATCAAGATGTCAATTGAAGGGACAAAACCGAGCAACGGATACGCAGCCCGGCCGCTTTAGAAGTTGTAATCTCTTGCGGATAAGGTCGGCGTGCGAATAAGAGACCTGAAATCTGGGGAGTGTAGTTGTAAACATACTTAGAATAATAACTGCGGAATGGTTGTAATCGGCGGGCTATACTAGTGTCGATGTGTAACCAGGGAGAAAAAGCGCAAACCCAGGTTTCCAATGTACTTTTATCAGTTTATCAATGTCATTGTCTTTTCATTTTTCATTATCGTTCATCATTTTCATGTACTTTCCTTTCAAATATACTTGTTCATCTTCACAAAAGAATAAAGTGAATTCTTGTCCAAAATCACCACGGAACCATTTCCATTAAAAAAACTAAATATCTCCGTTTGATGAAAGGTTCTTCATTATCCGGATAAATCACCCATTTTTCGGTGAAAACTTTACAAAAACGCGATCGATTCGACTTTCGTCACCCACTATCCAACGTCCAAGAAACTCATTGAATTTTTCAGCTCACAAAATAGTTCATTGTAGCGATCTTGTTCAATATAACAAATGATGAGCCGGCGAGACTTCCACTTTCAGCTACTTTTATTCGTATAGATTAGTGGTCCACCAAAATCAGTGACAGCCGATCACTAAACTAAAGAAAGTAAGGGAAAATTATAAGAGAAGGAAAGTCCACAGAACAGAAGGTTTGGGAGTCCAAACAATCATCTTCATCTCTCAGCTCTCTGGGGTATTAAACATTATGAAATTGATCAATTTGCTCAACCAAAAGTTTTTTTCCTACCATCTTGAGGGCCAGCCGGCCAATGGTATCTTTATAAACTCATCAGCTAAGATGAGATGGGCGTGCGTACTCCTTGTCATCTAGACCTGTCAAACGGGTTTGGATCGAATCGAAAATGGTCCAATCCATATTGACACATTAAACCCGTTTTGACAGTGTCATCGCATCTCTTTCCATGTCATCTCTCTTACTATTTCTTCCAAACTTCGTGAGCAAAATTTTGAAATTGGTAGAAGAAAAGTTCTAGGACTTGTATTCCGTCAACAAAAAAAAAAAAAAAAAAAAGGGCTGTAGTGGAACTCCCACTTCTTAACCTGCTCCAACATTAAATACAAAAGAAAGTCCAACTTGCATCGAAGACAAGCAGGGTCCAAGTTGAAAAAGTAAACAATGCTTAGTCCAAGATGTAGCTGGCTAAGTCAGTAGAAGAAAAGTCAAAGAAATTGTTGATTTCTTATAGGGGTTGAACTGTGGCGGTCACTCTTCTTTTATGTAAGTGTGGGTACATACACTAGTTGAGTATTTTTGTGGAGTAGCCTTAGCAGCATAGAGAGTGAGAGTTAAGCTCAGGGAAAAGCTTGTAGAGTCATGTTTGTAAGAGTGTGGTGTGTTCTCCGTGTAAAACCTACGCAAAAGGCATTTTGAATGTTATTCGTTCTCATTTGTATTTGTGTGCTCTTACTCCAAAATTATCAAAAGTTTCTGTTTCTTGTGGTCCCAACTAATCTCTCATGGTGTCTGGGAAGGATATATGCAGGCATCATGCCAAAAGGTCTGCAGGTGTTCGAGCTCATTGGACCCCTTCGGTTTCTAAACGATGTGCAGCGAACGAAGATTAAGACTGCGACAGCCTACAAGTGCTTCATGTAGTACTTTAGAAGGGTGAACGGCTGCAAACTTCTGTCGTGCTTCATCTCTTCATTGCAGTATGTCTGAGTCAAGGCTAGTCCTTTTTATTGGAGAGATGAATACCTCTGATGCCTGTCCGATGCAAACATGATGGTCTGTTGCCTCATGGCCCTATAACCCCCAAGGCATCTGAAAGATTTCCAGCATGTAGAGGGAAATATGGACATATTACTAAGTTCTGCGACATTATATCTAAGGTTTAATCAAGTTCTGCTTTAAAAACCATCGTCGCGCAACTAATACTTACTTGAGAGAGAGTGCAAATCAGACTATGAGATGTCTTTTCAGAGAAAGTGAGCTTGCTTAAGCAGATATAATACGTAAACCCCATGTAACAGATTTGGCTTCCTGCCATTTCTAATGAACTTGAGTACGTTTCTTTCACTCAAAAGAGATTTTAACTGAGCCATAGGCTAGAGTTGCCCAATCCTACATCCGTAGAAGCAAATTCGAACGGATCCTATTGAATAGTCGAGCAAAGTAAGATTCGCCTTCGCAGGGTTCCCACGATCCTAACCATTTCTGCAAACCTTTCTGGAACTCTATTGGCAAATCATGTGAAAATGGAACAATAATGCAATTTCCTGGGAGAAAGCATCTAAATCTGGTAGCCAACGTGCTCTTGAGCATTCTCCAAGAGAGGAAAAAAGGCAAGTATTGAATAGTTCATGACCTGTTCAAAGAGAAACCCTTTATTCTTCTCGTGTTGCAAGCATCCACCAAGAAAACATTTGTCGCAGCTGGAGTCCCACAACAAAAAGCAGATTCTGTGTGTTTCAAATCCATTTCCTGTATTAAGAAAGATCAGCCGCCGGATGGAACTTAAGCATCCCACTATTGCGTCTCAATGACGAAACGCTATACGGATTCTTGAGAATCTCTCGTTTCAGTGAAACAAACCATCTTCAAGCAACAAAGCATCATCAACAAGACTGAGTATATATATAGTGAAGGACTTGATTAAGTTGAGCAGTGAGCGCAAGCATACTTATTGGCCCAACTCTTTATCCCTCAGAATCTCCGGCTTAACCAAGCTCCGATATGAGGAGACTATTACTTGTGTGCCTCTTCTTCGTCATCTGCAGCAAGGTTCACTCTTCCAAATCTGAAAGCATTCTCAGACTAGCCCATAGTCATTACAAGCTGAGAGAGGAGGAAAGTCCAGGTAACGTAAGCTCTTAGAACTCTTTATGTTCTCCACAAGATGAAACTTTGAAAGCCAAATTTTGCATGCTAAGTTACGGTCAGTCCTTGCTGTCTCTATGCAGCTGCCCTTGACTTGATCAGTAAAACAGAAGAGAAATGCCATCAAGGGAAAACCAAAGAGAGAGACTACCAAAACAATCAGAGGGAAGTTCAGAAAGTTCATCATCTGAACAGTGCCAACAAAGGAAAGGCCGTTTATGGAGGCGGGGATCTCAATAGGCCACGTAAAAAGACTCACAGTGGTGCACCCTGCAACGTGCTTCATGCTTCTTTCCTGTCTGCAGCAGTAGGGCCAGTAGTAGTTGGACTTGTTGCTGTTACTCTGTTCTTCTAAGTGTGTGCAGTTCTACTTAGGATGGAGACGCTGGCAAGAAGCACTACCACTCTCAAAAAAGCAGTTTAAAATTTGGGTCTCTTCTCTTGTATAAAGCTTTCTTTTCATTTGAAGTTCGAATACAACTGCTTTTTCCTGCTCACCACATGAGCACTTTCAAGCCAATTGGCACAGTTTTCTCTTGACTACAGTTGCTCTAGTGATGCATAAGCTTCTCGTATAATCCCTGAAGCAAACCATGATAAATAGCTCTTGCTCTAATTGGGCTTGTTTGCCATGATCTCCACAGTAGACTGAAGCTACAAACAATAATGACCTAAAGAGAAATTCAATATGAATGATCTTATGTAGATTTGTA
Organism: Lenwebbia sp. NSW1173648; assembly: GCA_029784005.1. Classification (NCBI taxonomy): domain Eukaryota; kingdom Viridiplantae; phylum Streptophyta; class Magnoliopsida; order Myrtales; family Myrtaceae; genus Lenwebbia; species Lenwebbia sp. NSW1173648. Next base: position 35,045,102 of record JARCGZ010000003.1, on the reverse strand, counting down.
CTTAACTGCCCATTCACCTACCACCGACATCTACATCTGCTATCGACACATCATGATCAATTGCTTGAGAACTTAATCTAAGCTGTTTGCCAATTAATTAATCACAAAAGTGAGTGAGGTCAGCAGAGATTAAGTGCCTATATGGGGGGACTTAGGCTACTGTCTGTGACATTTTTGCGTTAGTTTTGCCTCTGCACCTTTAGCTTTCGCAGTTTCCCCGTCACATGTAGGCGGACATTCTTACCGATCTAGTTTAGTTCAAGCTAAAGCAATCCCAGTACATCCGATATGGAACAAGTAATACCAGATCAATAGTCACATCAATTCATCACAACGGAATTCTTAGCCAAGTATACAGTGAAACGGGCACAGTACTGAGTTTAAACCATCAAATTACAGCATACAAAGGCTGAAGATGGCGAATATCGAGAAAGGCTAGGCCGCGGCATAAAGTGGACGCCGGTACTCATCGAAGAACTCATCGCGGTTGACAAACACGATGGCATAGAGAGCGTATATGATTCCTGGGATGTAACCAAGGATCGTCAGCAACACGCATATCCAGAACTCAACCTGCAGAATGAACAAAGACAAACCAATTAAGCTACAGACAGCAAAGGATGCAACAGGATCTTAGATTGCTGAACAGATGCCGGGGGAGAAATTGCAATAAATTCTATTGGAGTGATCGGGTGACAGATTCAATCTTATCCAGATCAACAGCAGACGACGTAGACCCACATGAGTTGGCAGATTAATAATTTCACGAGGAATACACTGTGAATTCTTATCGAGAGATCAAGCCAAAAGACACTTTGCAAAAGCCAGCCAAAGATAACAAATTTACTTTTCAAAAAGTGATCTTTTCGCATCAGAGAGCCAATAGAAACGAAACGAGAAAAAGGGCATCTCAATTTATCCAATTCAACGAGAGAGGGGAGGTGCATACACTGCAGCAACCATGCCTGAAGCAGACGCCCAGAGGAGGAAGCAAGATGGCGATGAGGATTTCGCAGAGGATCGCGCATCGACTCGGCATTGCGACTCACTGCTCTGGGGAGAGAGAGAGAGAGCGCGCGCGACACCGATTGGATTTGCGAAAACTCGGAAACTTCCGATCTTAACGAAGAAGAAAACAAAGGAGGAAGAGAGAGAGTGGAGGCATTCAATTCTGTCGAAGCGACCTATTTTATCTGGTCTACATTTTAACGGCCCAATTAGTTTTTTTTTTTTTGGGTGTTTCTTTTTTTCCAGCTAAAAATCTGGTGTCCATATGACGTCAATAACCCGTGATCTTCGTAAATTCTAGTCAATTAAAAATCCCAAATTAGCACCGAACATATTGACCTCAAATTTATTTATTTTTTTTTTGCAAAAAAAAAGGGCCAAAATCATTGATCTTTTTTTGAAACACCCAAGTGCAGTGTTATTGCCAAATTTCCTTTGGTAATATTTGCCATTGCAATACTAATTCAACGCGACTCGAAGTGTCCCGGCGATTCTCGTGCCACAATCCGATTATTTCATTAAAGAATGATCAGATTCGACGCATTTATCTGATTTAGCAGTTTTTGATTGATTTATCATTCTCCAAATAGCATATCGGATCCGATTCGATACGTTATATTTTTATGAAAAAAAAATTCATAACGTCTGTACCTATTAAAATGCATTATTATCGTACGATTACAGAACGGTTAAAGCGATAAAAGGTAAATAATATGACTAAGGTAGTGTGGTAAATGTGTTACATATTTCGTCTTAAAACTATAGAACTTCATTCTTTTTCTTCATGTAAAAAAGTTATTTTTTTTTTATATTTAACAGACATCCAATTTTCTCAACTTTTTTTTCTTTCCCTTGTTGGGCCGTCAATCAAAATTTTTTTTTTTTGGTCTAGAATGCATCATTCCATTTTAGTGGTGGCCACGGTTTGGAACCAGCCGATTCCGGTTCGTGGCCACTATGAACCGGAACTGGAACCTTAAAGGCCAGTTCCAATTCCGATTTTGAACCGGTGGTCCCGGGCCGGTTCAAGGCCCGGTTCCGGTCCCGGTCCCGGTTCCGATTCCGATTTTCAAATTTAATTTTTAAATAATTAATTATGAAATAAAAAAATTATGAAATTATGAAATAATAAATTATCAAATACAAATTGTAATCAAAATTGTAAATTGTAATCAAATTTGGGGGGAAAAAAAAGGGAAGAGAAAGGGGCTTAAACTTAATGAATTATCATTAAGCGCCTACATATCTTCTTGGGATCGAAGAATCAAAACATATGTAGTTCTTTTACTTTTGATAATCCCATACTTCCCTCATTGTCAATCGTCGCTACCCGTTTTGCATGTTCCGGTACCGGTACCTGTGGCCGTGGTATCTCCATCATTGAAGAATTCGGCTTCATTGCTGCGATCTATCTCTTGTTGTCGATGTTGAGCGTTTGTCCAATCATCGACATAAGCTTGAGCCTCCTCCGATTTTGGAACTAATCTTGAACGTCGATCGTCCAAAATGTTATCTCCAGAGCTAAATGTTTGTTAAACCGCAACTGTTAAACAAAAGGTTGCTAAAACCTGTCTTGCGATGAGAGCGAGAATTGGGAATTGGGTTGAATGCCTCTTCCACTACTCTAGAATTTTGAAATCTGTGCCGCCTTCGAATTCACTAAGCTCAAAAAAAGTGATTAAATAGGTCTTTACTTCGAAAATATTTCCTATTGCTCCCTTTTGTCTTTTTTGTCTATTCATCAGCATTTTGTACCCTCTACTAATTCTACCTAGATCCCCGCTTTGTACTTCACTAGGTTGGGAAGATCCACTATCACCTACATTATATCTATTAGAAATTTATTATACATTTCTACTATTGCGTTTTTAACTAATGTTTGTATAGTTCTAATATCTATAAATTCAATCAAATGTAAACAGTCATAATACGTATTCAAATCATCACCTAAATCATCTAATTTGATACGTGGATCGAAAACACAAGCAACCAAATAAATAAGAGGAATTTCGCTATAATAATGCAGCATTTTCATTCGCATTGCCATAATAATCGGACCTAATTAATCATCTTTTTCATTTTCTTCAAAAATACCAGCAATATTAACACACTCTATTAAAAATAATTGCGTTGTAGGATAATAAATACCGAATAAAGTACAAGATGCATCATTAAAAACTTTTAAAAGAACTAATTCTTTTTTGCAAATATCTCACTCTTGTGGGAATAAATTAATTTAAGAAATATTATTTGAAATAAACGTACATAATAAATCTTTATATGCAAAAGATTGATTAAGCAACTCGTACGTAGAATTCCAACAAGTTGGAACATCTCTTGGAAATCTTTTTGGTTTCCTTCTATTTGCTTTATAAAATTTTCCTCATTCTTTCATAATTTGAGGATGTCTCCATAAATATTGAATTGCTGTCTTTATTGTGTTGAGAAAAACATCAAGAGTTTGTAAACCATCTTGTACACATAAATTTAAAACATGGCAAGCACATCTAACTTGAAAAAATTGTCCACCAAAAGCGACTTTGCAAATCTTTTCTAACTCGAGAATGGAAGCGGTATTTGCCGCGACATTATCAAAACCAACTGAAAAATTTTTATTAACAAAAAAAATACTCTTCTAAAATTTGCTTAATTATTCTATAAATATTAATTGCCGTATGCCTATCATAAAAAACTCAAAATGCAATAACTCTTTTTGAATGTTCCAATCATCGCCTATCTAATGACATGTAATACCCATATAAGAATGAGTTTGCCAAGGATCACTCCAAATGTTGCTACCTATATGCACACGTCCATTGAAATTCATAAAAAAAAAAATTCAAATCTTATTTTTCTCTTTTATAAATATCAAAAAGTTGGCGTTTAAGCGTATTTCTCGAAACAGGTTTTGCTTGTGGAGTACATACAGTTTGTATAAAATGATTAAAATCAACTTTTTCACCAAAATTAAATGATAAACGTTCAACGGCAACAAATCTAGCTAATTATTTTTTATAAACTTTTTCATTATAACGAAATAAAGGAGAATAGTTAGAATTGGCGTACCGAGAAATTTGTTGTTGGCTGGTGTCGATCCCTGCTTGCGTTGGATGTTTCGACCTTAGATGCAGTTTAAATGTTCTATAACCACATCCACCTGTAAATTTGTATGTTGCCTCACAATATTTACATTTTACCTGATACTTATTTCGGCCTAAATATTCCTTCGTGAAGTGTTCTCATATGTCGGATGTACCCTCCCGTTCCAGCTCCTTTGTTGTTGATATTTTTTCGACACTAGTAGGAGGAGAATGCAGACTTTCTTGCGTTGGGACGTGCTCAATGTTGGGAATAATGTTGATATCATCAACATCGTCTCCCCAATATGTAAAATCACGAGAATCATGAGGATGATAAGATCCCCCATCGGGCCCATCGGGGTCTTTCATCTACCACTACCTCTGCTTCCACTTGCCATTTTTTGAGAAAATTGAGTGGAAAGCGAATTCAGAAAATTGACAGAGTCACAGATTTGAGAGAATTTGAGAGAATTTGTAAGAAAAAATGAAAGATGAAAAGGGATATTTATAGAATTTAGGATAGATTTATTTAATAAAAAAAATTGACCAAATGACCGTTGGCTCGTTGCAAGGCAACGGTCAAATCAACTGTTGCCGGTTCAGAACCGGTCGAACCGATGGTTCCTCCACACAGTTCGAAACCAACGGGCCCAGTCAACGGGTCGATTTCAGGTTTGACCCGGGTCCGTTCCGGGCCCAAACCGGCCCGTGGCCAGTACTATTCCGTTTCATTTAAGTAGGTAAAGAAAAAGAACAGCCCAACTGGGCATCAGTACATATAATATCTAAAAGAGGTTGAGGAATGGTGGAAACCCAGCACCGAGGGAGAGACCGGCGAAGGTGGGCTTTAGCGACCCAATCCGCTGCATTATTTTGGATCCTATGGCAGTGGGATAAACACAAAAAGGACAGAAGAAAGGAGGGTTCGGCATTCTCTAACAAACACTTCAATATCCCAAGGAGGGGGGTCTGCGCACGTGATGAGTTGAACAACTGAACAGTTGTCAGATTCCACAAACACTTTGACTTCTCTATCTCCATTGTCTCTCCTCCAATCTTGCAAAAAAAATCAAACCTTCCCGAACGGCTAGGGCTTCCGCTTGTAGTGGCGAGAGAGCCCCGATCTCTTGCGCAAAGCCACCGAGAAGTTTGTTGTGAGGGCGCAACAGCAGTCCGATACATTCACTAGGAGAGATTGCCAAAAGAATATCTTTCTGCACCAACATATCTCAACTTGAATCTCCATCAATGCCCATCGGGCCCACGTTCCTATACCGTTGCTACACCACAATGCCCTTCTGCACCAAAACTTGAATCCAATTCTTGTAAGGGAAACCGCATTAGTCAAATACTGATACATATTAGGAGTGGGCGGGCCACCAATCAACCATCGGCTCTGATACCAATTGTTGTAAGGGCGCAGCGAAAGTACGATACAAGACCGCCAAGAGAAAGCCCAAGTCCGAGCCCGTCAACATATCCAGTTGGATCTACCTTCACTCAAAAGCTTAAGCCAATAATTAATTGCTCCACACCACATCAATTATCTAATGTGGGACTTCTCTAACACAATTCACATGTGCATCCTAACAAAGTTTCTCTTTAGAATCGCGCCACACGCCACTATCCTTCCTTTTCTTCATTATCCAGTTGGGTCCACCTTCAAAATTGCGTCAACCACCAGGCTTGTTTGCCCCGCATAGCCCTATTGAAAGTGATGAGGTCTTTAAATCTCATACCCCCACTATCCTTCCTTTTCTTCATTACGTTCCAGCATTTCTAGTGTATACCAGCCTTCAAGTCATTATTTTTCCACCAAAATGAAGCAATCTTTTGTTCGATAGCTCTACAAACTGAAAAAGGTATCTTGAAAATTGACATGGCATATTGCGAGAGAGCCTGGACAACCGTTTTCAAAAGTATTTCCTTCCCTGCCTTTGATATCATCCTTTCCTTCCATCCTTCAAGCTTCATATCCAAGCAAACAATTGTTTTTTTTTTACTCGCCCAAATCCGAAGGGATATCCAAATATTTCCATGTTTTGTCAATTTCCGGAACTCTCAATTCCTGTGTCATATTTCTGCGGAGATTCTGGGGACAGCTGGAGCTAAAGAAGATACCTGATTTGTTTAGATTGATTATCTGGCCTGTGGCAAAACAGTATTGGTTGAGGATGTTGGCCAGATTTTGATAATCGATAACTTTCCCATCCAGAAAAAAAGATCGAATCATCCGCAAACAGCAAATGAGAGAGATTTGAGCAATATCTATTTAGCGTGAGTCCTTTCACCGTACCATCATCAACTCCTTTTTTCATAAGAAAGGAAAGGACATTAGCCACAAGTATAAAAAGATAAGATAAGAGAGGGTCACCTCGACGAATTCCTCTTGTAGGTCGAAAATAAGGTAAGAGCTCTCCATTGAATTTTACGCTTTTCAAAACTAGGTTCGGCGAAAAAAGGTAAAAAGGAAAAGAAAAGAAAGTACGATGTTTCGGCTTCCCCAACGTTGTCATGTCAATTAACGGAGCGTGAGCCGACGACCTGAGCCGGTAAACACGCAAGTAAGGAATCCCCAATTTTAATGAGATTCGAAAAGCCCACCATTTTATTTCGTTGATTCTCATCTCTCCGGCCTTCATGCACAATCTCTCAGATTGTTTCAAATCAAATCTTGGGTTTCTTGAAATCTTTCCATGGAGTTCAAGTACCGAGCCGGTGCTTCTACTTCCAGGCCTCAGCCCGCGGTCCCTCATTCCTCTGGCGGCGGTTTCTTCTCCGACCAAGCATGGCGAGGTACCCTTTTTTTTTTTTTGGCCTTTTCTCGTTTGTGTTGAGTTCGTTCACGTTTCTGAGTTTGAGTAGGCCTAAGTTTCGTTTTTTTTTTTACTGTGTTCCGGTTTTCTTGTGTGAGATTGCTACGTTGGTTTCCGATCTGCTGATTCTCTTGTGTGGGAGTGAACTTTAAACCCTGTTTGATGCAAAAGCGGATTGCTCGAAAAGATTGTTTTTTTTTTTTTTTTTGTGGTTGAATTTCTTTGTTTCCGGCTCTCGGGACTGGAATAGACAAGAAAGTTCTGATCTTTGATTCAGTCGCTGAAGTTTTTGCTCTGATCATGCGACTCCAGTTGATTTTCCGGGGACTCGCAATATAAGACCCTACTTGAACAGCGAATTCGATGCAATGCGGGACCCTTATCTAGTCCGGGAGACTATCCAGAGGGAGATCGAGAAGCAGAAACTACGGGAGGAGATTATTGCCTCGGAGGTTGCTCGGCGGCAGATGCTTGAAGATGAGGTGAGGAGGGAGTTGATGTTGGAGCGACAAATGGTGCTGCGTCGCGCCAGCGATGGATTACCTTTCGAAGGGAAGTCGGCATTGTGGTTCGGCTTTAACCGAGGACATCCTGCTTTGCATGGGCTTGAAAGCCGCGTCATGGAGGATCACCTGGCATATGCTGGTCGTAATGCAGTTGATGTGTTACCATTGCCATTGATTCGGTCTCCGGAAGCTACACGAACTGAGATTAAGCCCGAACTTAGTAAGGATAGACTGATAATGCTGGTAAGTTCTCAACTTTGAGGGACTTTATATGTCTTGCCTTTTCTTATGATCTTGCTTAGGTGAGCCTTTCCAGGTACAGGTGATTTTGACAGTACTTTATGCTATTCTCATCTCAAATTAGATGTGGAGGAAGCTTCTGAAATTATCTTTGGTGTGAGAATATGAGAGCATCAGACATTGCTACTGCTGGTTTTAGTGGGAGTGCTATGCATATTCTTGAGATTGACATTACAATAGTTGTTTCAACAAAGTCCTTTGTGCCGGTTGCGTAATAAACTATTTATGGGGATACTTGTATTTATTGATTTCTTTTCTCCAATAAAAATGGGAAGAAAAAGAGGAAAGAGAAATTTGAACAAGATTTTCTTAACTACATTATGATATCCAGGCCTGACATTCTGCAGCATCTTTCAGTATTCCGTGACACCTTAAACTGGATAGGTGATAGTGGTCGTCAACTGTCAAAAGAGAAAAGACGATATGCTGTGTTGTTTTTGTCTATATAATTAGATTATGTTGATGCAAAACATGGTAAAGAGAGCAATATATGTACTTAGGAGAGTCTTCTTCCAAACTAAGGGAAATCACTGGATAACTATTTGAATAACTCAAATGGACATCCCATTATGTTATCTGTTCATCACACACTTCATAGTGCTAGGTCGATAAAAATTATCGTACAAAGTAGATTCTCAGAAAATTGCTTTGCACAAGTGCCATCTCTGAACTTTCTTCGATGGAGTAGCTTGAGTCATATTTATCTGCTGAAAGTTGTACTCCAGCATTTCATTACTAACGAGGTAATGGCAATTGATGTTTCGCATGCCTTTGAAATCATATTTCTGTTTGTTATGAGACACATTATGATTGATATGATTATGGCTGATTAAGACCCACCTATTTCTTAGGTAGATAATTTCAAATGGGAGTTCTAAGCCTAGTTTTATCAACAATATAATCAGTTCTAGATGGATTTAATGAGATCTACTACACCCATTTGAATATTCGAAATGAAATTCAATGTTTATTCAATCTTTGCATTTTCTTGCTTTAAGTGTCTCATACCAATCATCAATATGCTTTTGATGGTGTGCTAAACATCAATTTTTGTCATCAATGACTGTTTGGTACTGCTTTCAATTGATATGTCCGACTCAATCAGCTCCATCGATGAGAATTCAAATACGATTACTGCTGCATAAAGTTATCGTAGCTCCTGCCTTTTTCTCTGTAAAATTTTTCTTGACCAACACTAGGGAGTGTATATAGATAACTAATATCATGGTATCCTATACAGAACCGTTCGCATCTTATGTAATGATTTCCATCTCTCTGGCTTTATGAAAACTGTCTAGGCATAATGTTGCCTTCTTAACGTATGCTTGGGATGGTAACCTATCACCTGAAAAAAATCATAATCTAAGCCTGATTGAGTAGAGAAGTTTTTGGGGAAAATCTATCTTCTCCGAAACTTTCAAATGGGTGGGGAAGTACATAGGAATGACATATGATGCATTTCTACATAGAAAGCACAAATGGTCTGAACTAGAAATTACAGACATTCTGTCGGGATCACAACTAGTTATATGCTAGTATATATTGCTGGAGAATTCATGTCTTTTATCATGGATAATAGCTATGTCAATTATAAGGTAGTGATTTTGATGTATGGTTTTCTTTGAAGATTAGCTAGCACATGTTTATCTAGGCCTTGAATTATTATTATGTCTATTATACTTTTTGTGGAGACAAGCTTGTATGATAATTTTGGTGGTTAGTGCAAGCATGTTTTGTTTAGGCATTCATCAGATTTCTGGTAATTACTGCACATCTCTGGGCAACACCAGAGACCTGTTATGTTTCTAACTGCATAAATATGTGGAAATATGCTATCTCTATGGTTTAGAGTTAAACATAGGCTTGCTTATAAATATAGTCACAAATCCTCGAAATTAATCGAAGAGCTTTAGTGAATAGAAGGTCCACACGTACTGAAATATTCAAGCATGGATGGAAACCAAGTTCTCACTTGGACTTATGGGCTTCACCTCCCTGTGTCATCTTAGGCACAAGTCAATGTCCTTGTATTTTAGGGGGACGAGAACAGTAGTGGAAATCTGCTTTCCATTCTTCCCAAGTTCCCCTCTTCACTCTGTAGAATTTCTTTGGTAAGTGTTACCCTTCTTTGGTCCTCACCACACGAAGGCAAAAAAATTCAAATGCTTCTTAGCTCTAACTGCATGCTTCTTCTCCCTCTGATCTTTATCTCTAGAATATTCTTCTTCATGCTGGAAAGCTACGCCTGTTGAGGACTTCTTGATTTTAAAATTCGCTCCTATGACATGGGTTTTATTCTTTTACTCTCCCTTTGATTCAAGTCAAGTGGTACAGTTGGAAAAATTAATGAAGTTTGACGTAGAATTTCATGGATAGAGAATTTGATTGGTAAAACCGATGTTTATTTAGTCTCCCTGGCAAGATGGCAACTGAGGGCCTTAAAGGTAAATGAAGTCAGTAGAAGTTCATGACTAAGAAATTAGATTTGATAAAACTTGTGGTTGCTTTAGTCTCAATGGCACCTGAGGTTGTTCAAGAAAATAGCACGCAGTAGACATTAACTGTGCCAAGAATTTTGATCAGTTGTTTGATCAAGAACTGAAAACAATAAGGTAGACACTGATCGTCTTAGTTTTGATTTGACTTTTGATTTTCAGCTTTTTCTATTCATTTGTTTTTAGGCGACATCAAAACTATATCTAGAATAGTTTGTCATTCCTGTAGCTTTTATAGAATTTCTGAAATCTCTGCAAATGGATTGAGGGCATGCAATTCTGTAACTTAGTTGAGTTTAGGCGTACATGTAATTAATTTGCATCGAACTGGAGTCTGCAGACAAGGTGCACTCAAGGAAATTTGCAAGTATGGATAGAAGCATGTTCTGATGGAATTTTCTGGCTTCGCCTCACTGTAGCATAGCAAGTCAGTTATCAACTGCTTTTGACTACATTGATGCCAATATCTTTGTTTTTAAATCATGTTATGGCGATGACAGCAGAATCTTCTCAAGGCCTACAAAGGGATGATTCTCCGAGACAAACTTAGATTAGTCAATAGGTTACTCGGGCTCTCAAGCTCACCGAGTTAGTCCCTTTTAAATGGAAGAGAGTTTAATGACGGCATTTCTGAGTGCTTTCTTGCAGCCTAGACCGGATCCAAATCTCTCTAGAGCCAGAAGAAAAGCTTCAACATCTCCAGCTGATGCAGGTGAATTGTCCACATTTAGTCGAAAGAAGAAGACCAAGGAGGAGTGGACGTGTGCACTTTGCCAGGTCAGTGCTACGAGCGAGAAAGGTTTGAAAGAACATCTCAAAGGGAAGAAGCACTGGATGAAAGAAGCTTCTTTAGCTCAGAAGATTGGCAAGGAAGGGAACACTGAATCGCAAGTAAACCAAGAGCTTGAGGATTCGAAGAAGCTTAGCGTGCCGAAAATGGCACAGAAATTGGAGAACACTGAAGGTCCGAGAAAGAACAAGAATTTCCAATTTTGGTGTGATATGTGCCAAATTGGTGCTTTCGCCAAGACAGTCATGGAGAGTCATAAAAAGGGGAAAAAGCACATTGCTCGTCTACGAGAACTGGGTCAAGCTGATGAAGCTGGCTGTGCTGCCGTGTCCAGAGCCTCCGCCACCTCCGACACGGAACAAAATGTCACCACCGATGTAACCACCGCATACGCTGCTGCCGAAGATCCTGAAAAGGACACAGGAGCCAAAAGTGGCAACTGGCGTGATTGGAAGCTGATTAACATTTAGAGACTTTGATGTTATTTCTCCAGACATGTGTTGCTCCTCTCTTCACCACCCCCTCTCTCTCTCTCTCCCTCTCTCTCTCTCTCTTCTGTCGTGGGGAATGATTCCTTGCCCCCGGGGCATGGCCGGATATGGGCAATGAATTTTCTTCACAGATAGGTAACGGGGGTCACAGTCTCCAGCGCTGCCCGCCCCCGTGCCCATCTCTATTACTGAAGAACAACTGAATGATAATCAGTAGACGGTTTTACAGGATATCCCCTTGATCGGAATATTAAGCCGATAAAGCTCATATTCGTGTTGAAAGTATTGATCCTTAGCTGTAAGACACAATATACTTACGAGATTAAAGACAGATTGAAGGTTCAAAAGTGAAAGCATAGTCTTGATAGTTTTCGTTTCTGTCCACTTATATTATGTGAAAAAAGATGGAACACGCATGAAACAGATATCCCCTTCAAGAGAAAAGATGAGAATCAAGAACTATTAATTTGTACAAGATCAAGTAAAGCTGCTCATACTAATGATACTGTATGATGTTCCCAACCCACTTCAAGCCTAACGTCACAAATCCTGAACACTGCGACTACGATTTAGATGCCCGTCATTGAAACTTTCTTCCAATTTAGCAAATGAACAAGCTGGTGGAGCTCGAGTGTTTAACAAAGCCTATGATAAAACCATCCTGAATTCCGGAGTCAGCAACAGACTTGAAGACGTACTTAAGCATAACGTTCTAGGAATTTGTTGATGCTAGGGAATTGGACAACGGTGTGGGTGGTGGAGCACTCTCGTCAGCCCGTACCTCACGACGGCCGTGATTTATTTCTCCCCTCGACGAACGAACACCCTCTCTCCGGTTTGATAGTGGATTCTGTCGTCTCAGAGACTATAGAACTAGCGCTCTTTTCCCCTGCTACATTTCAATCAGCATAAGCTAGGAGCACCCATTGGCATCCTAGTGCAAAGCCATACGCGACGCACCGTGTTGAAATTGATTAGGTCCTCCATGGCTGTCTTCTTTGCCATGAGTCAGAGCAGCACCGGACATTTGATGGAGCAGTCGCATTACAAATTCAAACCCACTTCGTCTTAATATTAGGACAAATGGAGAAAAAGAAAGGACTGAAAATGACTGACCAACATAGGATTTCATCAAGATCTTCGAAAACCATAAACAAAGCCACCGGAGATTACCAATAGGGAGATCCCCTTTTACACTCAGGGCATCACATTTACACATTACTGAAAATCATTCAACTTTGTCTCATGATGAATTTCCTCTCTTCAATATAAAGCCCAAGTTTGACAGGAGGAATTGTCACTCCTTCATGCCACAAGAAGAGGAGAGATACAGCAAATATGGCGATGCATTGGCGAATTTGGCGAAGACCCGTGAGACGCTATATTGTTCAATTCGTACTGTACTCGATAACGAAATAATACCAAGCAATATTCTCTGGCAGGCCAAGTCATTGGTACAACTTGCACGAACGATTCTCCATTTTAACTCAGTGATTTCCAACTACAATGACTTCATGCTAATTGAATCATACCGAACCGAAAAGTTAATACAATCAGCAGGAAGCAAAGATCCATAGATATGGACATCATGCAAAAGTAGTGTTCTTGAGAATAGATATCACATGATTTATCTCGTTTATAGTACAGCGATTCACACAAGCACCGAAAGTTCAGTTATAGTCCTGTAAAGATGATTCCCACATTATGCTCCTAAAGCTGTTAAATGCAAGACTGCAAGGTTATATTACCTCACCACATGCAGCAATTCAAGGAGTAGAAGATCGTGCGCAGTGACTTTTCACTGTCCTGATGAAAACTAATATAGGTTCAGTATAGATTTTTCGTTTACCTTGCTACTTGATTCTATCCCTAGACATGTATCATGCAACCATGCGACTGCATAACCTGATTGTTGATGACAAAAAAGTAGGCAAAAGTGAACATCAAGGCACATATGGGGTTATTGTCAAGCCCCAGCAAGCAACAATCCCAGCTCGGCGAATATGTAAACGTAACCTCAAACTCTTAAAGCCACCTGATCTTGCCACGAGATCTTCCTCTTCCCTACCTTGCTAAGCCCATTGGCAGTATTCTTACTCCTAAAACTCGATAACTTCACATCGTTATTGAGCTCCTCGCCTTCGCCTGTACCTAAACTTCTATTTACTTCTTCACTTCTTGGCTGCTGGTCATTGATCTGCAACTCCTCTGTCTGCAACACAAGGTGGCAAGCAATGATCTACTATCATACATACAGCTGACACAGAGATATAAAAAATAAAAATACTTATCCTAGTAAATGATTGATTACCGAGATCTGGTTTAAATCAAAGACAGGAGTGGGGTTTCTCTTGGTAACTTCTCTTCCCGCACGAAGCCTCTCCTTATGATGCATATCGTAAACCGGGGTGGGAGTTTGGATGGCAACTTCCCGCCCACTAGCAATGAAATCCTTCTCGTTCAAATCCAAACTTCGTGCAGAGTTGTGGTACGCAGCTTCCCTCCCAACAACGGTTCTCTCCTCTTTCGCATTTAAAAGAGGCATGGGATTTTGCAAGGCTGCTTTCCTTCCATTCTTGACTTTCCCCTTTTTATTTAGATCAAGAGCTGAAGCAGATTTTCCTTGAGCAGACGCCTTTGCTGCTGTATTCCTAGCCTTTGCGAGGTTATCGCTCTTCACTTCTATATTTTTACGTTTCGCTCGACTATGTGGCTGTTGCGGAGATGAGAGCTGGTTCTCCATGAAGTACTTGCATCGTCGCCTTAAGAATCTGTCAATAAAAATCACAAATAGCTCATGCTTCTAATCCACTTGATGACTATTAATGTACGCCCAAGGGCCAAGGATGTAAGAAACCATACTGGACTTCAGCAAACAGTGTAAATTTGTGCTGTTTCAGCATTTCCATCTTCTTTTTCATGGCATTCGTCTCCTATAAAATAGTATTGGCATGAGCCCATATATGCAACTAAATCAAGAACTTGCAGTAATATTAGTTAAGTTACAGCAGAAGACAGGGCAACAATTTCGATGAGTAGACCATCTTGTGACGTAAAATATATTAAAACCACAGTAACTCGTGGACGGTCAGCTCGTGAAGCTGACTATATCATCATTGAGCCAAATCAAGCACATGATTTTCACCTTAATCGTTGGAATGCAGAAGAAAACCTTCAAGATACTAATGTTGTTCTTCCTTTTCTAAGATTGCCAGACCAGAATTAAACCACTGAAATAAAAGAGGATGCCGCAAAAATTAGTTTTTAAGGGGTAAAATTCCTTGGCCATAGGCAAAATTAAAGGGAAAACAAAACTCTATCAACCATAAAAATCTACAATTCCATTAAGCCATCTCTCTCCTCTAGTGGTCGCCTAGCAAACCAGAAAAAGTTCTCAGAAAGCAATTGATAAAACTCAAAATAAGTTCAACAGAGAGAAAATTCACAAGGTACGTTTATTCTCCACAAAAGGGGAATTTTTTAATCATCCTGCAGCTAAAAATAAGGCAAACAAACACAACCATGAAAAGCCAAAAATCATACACCGATCCAAAACCATGAATTCCAATTAACCAAACTGGTAATCACTATCTCTAGCATATATCAGAAGATCAGCAACGAAACAACTACGGGACAGGGAATATTAGACAATTATCGATAGAAAACATGAAGAAAACCTAGATCCATGCCACACGAACACAGAAATGACATAAACTAAGCAAAAGGTGATATTTTTACGAATACCCACATGTAAAAGTTTTACCTTTTCCAGATCTTGGTAGTCCTGCATGAGACTCTGGTGCTTGTACCTGATTCTTGGATCTTCAGGAGCAGCATATGGAGAAGACTCCATAACAGCAATCCCTTTCATCTTCTTCATCTTAGGTCAAGAACAGAGGCAACGAAAGGTAGCAAACAAACTTGAAAAGAGAGGGTGCGATTGAAATAATGAAGGAGAGAGAGAGACAGAGGGTAGGAGGACAAAACAATAAAGAGGGAGAGAAACAAGAAAGAGAGAGAGGGGAAGGAGAAAATGAAAAGGTTCTCGCCTTCCCTGTTTTCTCTGTGAAACTCTGACCAAGACAAGAAACCCAATAAAGCCCACATAATTCGGTTGTGTGGAAAAGGAAAGAGATGGGGGAAAAATAAAAACGGGTATTTCTTTTGAGGGAGGGAGGGAGAGAGAGAGAACTGAGGTTGAGACAGTAGTGATGAAGATGGGATTTTTTGGGGGGTTGCAGAAGGGCATATGTGACCCAACATTGTTTTTATTGGAGAGGAGGTGGGTTGGGTTGGAGGACATCTGAAGGCACCTCTTCTCTTTCTTCTTTGCCTCTCTCTCTCTCTCTCTCCCCCCAAATTTCCTTTGCTTTCTTTTTTGTTTTACCTTGCAGTTTTGGTCCAGCTGAGCTGGGCCATCGAAGAAAAGAGAAGGGTTGGGAAAGTTGGGCGGTTGACTCTTCTCTCTCTGTTTTCTATTTCGTTTAGGGATGGAATGAAAAGCTTTGTTGGGTGTGTGGAGTTTCTATGTTTCTTCTTCCCTGTTGGGCGTACGCGTCTTTGCATTTAATTTTTTCAGAGAGAGAGAGAGAGAGAGAGTTCACAGAGAGGGACAGGCACAGAAAGCAGGGGCAGAAAAAGGCAGGGAGAGAGATAAAAATGGGAAGTTGCCTGTTTTCTCTGCTGCTGATGTGTTGTTGCAGCTGTTATTACACCTCATTTCTAGGACTAAGAGCTTTCATGGGTCATGCTCATGTGGAAGATTTTCTTTTTCATTTTCTCCCTCAAGGAAAAGAAAATTCGGATAAAGGAGGAATCCAGAAAGGTACTCGCTCGCTTGCTTTTGTCTGTTCGCATTATTATAACCTCTCCCACCAGCAAGGTCAATTTCATGTGAATTCACCATTTTACCCCTAATACGTTTCTCTTTGGGTTTAAAGATGCTTCAATTTCCATTTCTGGTTTATTCTCCTCCTTCCAAATCTAGCAGTATCCCCCATGGAACACCTAATTTGTAGCTTTGCTTCAGGCCAGCTCCAAAAGAAAAAAAAGAAACTTCTTTTTAGCTCTCTTCCCAATTTTTTTTTTCTCATGTGACCATGAACCGTGAGCTGAGCTGTGATGAAAAAGATGCTGCAAAACTTTGGGCTTTTCATCTGCAAATCGTTTGACCTCAATGCTCTCCTCCTTACCTGAATCACAAGCCTAATTTTGGGGTTGTGGATGTGGTTGCTTTTCAAGCACTGCACTGCAACATATGCAAAGTCTTGCACAGTTGAAACATGAATGAAGCTTATGCTTATGCTTTTTCTTTTTCTTTTTTCTTTTTGGGTCGTATGAAGGTTATGGCTACTTTCTGCTTTTTCAATGAAGATGGTTGAAAAAACAAACTGTGCCACAAAACTAGCCGGCCCCTTCAAATCTAAGCTAAGTTGTGGATGACTTGAGAAACACCAAAAGAAAGATAAAGTGGAACAGGAAGACATGGAGACTTGGGTAATGGCGGCTCCTTGGAAAAAGGAAATGACACAATATGCAGCATTTCATAGTAGATAAAGAAAGCATTCTCACAACAGTTAAGCCTGAAACAGTATGAGAATAAGCCTGAAACGATTAGGCTAGGTCTGACCTTCGTGTCTTGTGTTACAGTCAAATCTGTTATCGATGTGGGAGACAAAATCAATTACATAAATTAAGTTACCCGATGCATTTTAACTCTAGATTATGTTGTGAAATGTGACCTGCAATATTTTTCCCGGAGAATGTAGTAGGCAGGTAGAAGATTGAGGAGGGAATTCTGGGGAATAGACATTTAGTTGAGAACCAAAGGCCTGCATTTTCAACTTTTGGTTTCTCTTGGAGAACACTAGTATACAGGTTCTTGATTGTTCTGTTTGCCAAAAACTCAATGGCAGAGAGAGAGAGAGACCTTCCTCTTCATTCTTATGCACTGCACTTGTGGTCCTGTGTCTGAAGATGACCTTGCCTTTTTGACAGTCCTAGTGAAACATATCGCTCGTTTTACATCCTCCCTACCTTCCTCTTTAGTTGACATTTGCACTTGGGTAAGCGGGTAGCTTTGAATTACCACTCAAGGCAGAAAATGAATGACAAAAGTTTGTAAGTATTTAACTTTCAAACCAGCTCAGTGACAGACGGAGGCAGTGAGTCTACCTCTCTTGCTGGCTCTCTCTAGTTGAGTCTCTGTTTTGTCTACCGATCTAGACATGCTTCTGTTAAGATCTGTCGCGGATGCATGACATGTAGAAGGCGACTTATCATGCATAGACCGATGTTATGCCTGGAAAATTAACTGAAACATCTGCATACATCTTAATCACTAGGTTGAAATATAATTTGGATGGTACCACGCGTGAAATGGTCCACCATTCAAACATTCCTTGTGTAACTTGTACTTAGCTCATCTTAGATCTAGGTCCCTGATATAAATGTCATATACTAAATCTTAATTTCTATTGAAGGCTATAATGTTGCCATAGCTTTTGTAAAATTGTGACTCAATAGTTGAGAAGTTGTCTCTTGTGCTTTTCTTTCTCATTCCAGCATCTTTCATAAACTAACTTCTAATGAGAAGTGATGCTTCTCTTAGTTTCAAGATAAACTTGCTGAGAGCGATCAAAGCCACAACAGGAATATCAAGCTAATCAAGATCTAAATTTTGAGGAGAGAAGGAAGAACAGTTGAATAAAGAACAGAGAACAACACTATGCAATTACCATTTCTTGAAGAATTACATTCCCCTTGCATTGAATCTATCGATATTCGACACCCTACTTTTACGATATTACCAGAATTTTGGTAGAGTTCCCCCTTCAAATTCAGACACTTTCATCCATACAATCAAAAGAAACCAATGTAAATGAATCATTTGCTTCCCTAGCTTTTACTCGCTTCGTCCCCTGTTATTATTTCGTATGCGGCAAGTTGTTTGGATTGCTCCACCAACTCCCATCGAAGCTAACAAATAATCAAATCCCTATCTCGCCTTTATTTTCAACCCGCAGCAAAGCGTGTCAAGACTTCGGCAGTTCTTTCCCCGCCAAGAATGATTTGAAAAGAATGAAGGCTCTCTTGGGTTGGAACAGAGGCACTTCGTGCCCAGATCCTCGCACTGTCGCAAAAGTTAGCCCATCGTATACCTCGGTCCATCCTCCAACCTGATTGCCAGAATACCACGGGTACCACCGAGTTTTAGTGGTGAGATTCAGATGGCGGAGGGAGAATCTGGTGGCTGTCACCGGAACCACCGAATCTGTGTCGCCGCTGCCCGGTTCGAAAGAAGTGGTCACTCAGCAAGGAGTTAATTATCAAGAATGTGTACCGGTCTATACTCTACGCGAGTGTGATTAGCACATGTGACATGGATGTCTGGATTTTCCTTCACTACCATCAACGGGCTCTATCGACGGCAGAACGGGTATAAGGACACTTTTCTTGAATGTCACTTGACAAAACTTATCTTGATCTTTGACATGTCAACAGGAATATCATTTTGGTGTTACTTCACAGTATCACATTTCACAGATGGTGCACAAGTGATTAGGTAAATATGCTATGGGAAATCAGGTGACATGAATGCAAGGTGAGAAAAATGCAAACCACTGCAGAAACTCTAGCCCTTTTTCCAGAAGAAACCTGTCAGATAAATGCCTGTGATTGGAAAATTATGTTCAAACATCAACCCAAAGTTAAGACCAATCAAGAACCCTCTAAAGACTGTTATCTGTCCACTCAGCCCCTGCTGGTCCAAAGCTCCCCCAAAGATCATTTAAAGAGACTGATATTAGTCCAATCAAGACAACGAAATTCCGATATCAAACTTTCGTCAATCGTCCTCTATTTTTTATTTTTTTTTTTGTTCTTGGTTGATTTCGAAACTCAAGATTTTTTTTTTTTTTTTTTTGGTCGGACTTTCGAAACTCAAGATCAAGAGGCAGGTTTTCACTATTTCCACAAGCTACCCATGAATGCTCAATCCAATCACCCTCCAGGAAGGACAAAAAGGCTCCTGAAAATTATTGCCTATCAAAATAACTCCTGGATGGGGTTCATCTTAATTCCTTCCGTGAAGTTTTTGTAGGCTCAGGAATTGTAATATGAACTCTTATTTGATGCACACAATTGCACACCGTGGTAAGAAAGAGACGACGTGAACAAAAAGCCAAAACAACGGAACAAGTTCTCTTTTTCCTAAAGCTGAAATGAAATGTTGTAAGAACACAGGCAGTGAAAATCTATGCTTTTTAAGACTCATTCCCCTAGAAACAGGAAGAATCTGTGGTGAAATCAGAAAGTACGACAGAAAAGTGAAAAGTCACTGGCTGTTAAGAGTCGGTAAAGACAGATGTAGAAGAATTTTCTTTTATATAAATCTTGTCTGAATCTCACAGCATGATTAGTGACTGGTCAAAACTGCTGTTTTCTTGTCATTGTCTAACAAGTGTTGTCGGAAAATTGCAGCAGGCTAAATTGTTGGAGGGCCCCTTACAGTAAATTAGACACCACGTACCGCCAAAATGCATAGCAACAACAGCTATCAATTGCTTATGGTGGCAATAAAAATGTCAACTTTAAGTCTCTCTAGCGAAAACGAGGGGAATAAAAGGAAGAACCGATTTACCTGAACACCCAGATCCTGAGTCCGGCTGCAATTAACTCCTTGTATGTTGGTAGCATTGAATTTTGAGAATCCTTCCAATTCTTGATCATCACATCACTGCTCAGCACACAATACAAGCAACATGAAAACTCTGATATATTCTCTAGGAAAATGGAAGAGACTTAGAATGACTGAGACGGATTGAATAAACAACCTGCAAGCAGTCCACTTGTAAGGAATCCCCGTGATGTTCGCGTGCAAGGCCTTTTGCACGTCGGGCCGGTTATAATACTTCTCGGCGTATTTCTCTGTACAGGGGTCGTAACCCGAGATGCGCCGTCGCAGGAGGGTGTTCTTGACCCTGATGGTGCTATTGGGCAAGGACATGCAAGAGGGTGTGTAGATGCTGTACTGATCGATGTTGCCAAACTCGTGGTTCATGGCATAGTTCACAGCATCATCACATTGCTTGGAGGAGTTGTCAGATGTGAAGTTGCAGTTGTTGAGGATTGATTTGTAGGTGGCGTCTGAGATCATGGAGTGGCTCCACCAATATGCAACTGTTCCTAAGCTGTCGTAGTAGTTATCGGTCACTGCATTTCCCACCTGCATTGTATTAAGTCCAAATTAGAGACGAGTTCCAAGAAAATGATGACACTAAAAATGCGGAAACAGATTGGAGATGTGGGAGTCAACTGGAGCTCACAATGAATCCTTTGAGATTAATGATGGGATAAGAATGTTGTTTGTTGTAGTCATGAATCGTCTTCGCCAACTGGGGAATGTAATGCCCTGAGCGCGAATCCAACCAAAGAGGAAGCAAGCAAACATAAAATTTCACGTCGGTGACCTTTTGAGTCAAAATGGGGAATTATGCCATAAGGAAATGTGAGACTCGCCGAGGGCGAATCGGTTAATTACCTGCGTAGCTCTCCCCTGAGATGTAAAAATCGCGATGTTGGTACTGAGGGAATCTGGACATCCATCTTATCAGAAAAACAAGAGCATCACGAGCTGCGTCACAAGAATGGGCGACTCTTAATTAGTCTCTAATGTTTAGAGCTAACAATGAAGATTTGTTTTAGTATAGCAGCATTGAAACATTTATGTCATCACCTGTCCGTTTGTCCCCAGAATCTTTGAGATTGGAGCTGGTATTTGTATAGGAGAAACCAACTCCAGCTGGGGATTCAAGGAAGAGAAGATTTGCCTCTGCAGATCATGTCACGATATCATTTTTAGTGTTGCTGAATTAGGCCAAACGTATTTCTCGTACCTTCTTCTTCGGCCTAACTCTATGTCATTGCAAAATGAAAAGTTTCGAATTTCCAATTGTCGGATCGCAACATGAGGATACCTCATACCTCTGTTCCACGAGTACTTGTTCATGTAGAGGGATGAACCGGTCCGGTTGATTCGGAACGGTCCGATTTCCTCGGACGCTCCGTACGCGACAGATGAGCAGCCTGGTCCTGCAATCTCAGATCACACACAAAGAATGAAAGGCCGTTCGCCGTGAACTTCCGGGAGACAATCGAATCAAACCAATCATAGTGCAGAATCCATCTGGTGCCACATAAGTTTATGAATTTCTTTTCTGTTCTTTTAAGCCTACAATGTTTTTCACAAGGCAAATGATGAACGGGGGACCAACTTCGGCATGCACCAACCACACAAGGTGGTCCGATTCCTGTAGTGGAGCAGAAACTACAGACTTGTGGGTCTGTCTACCCAGTGAATAAACGTGAGTTGTCGCAGCTTGAGCTATGGTGGTCAACTAGTCCTCGTTTCACAACATGGCTAAATCGGTGAAGGGGACTATGAACTCTAGCACCAAAACCTTAATCCCTCCGCCAACCTAGGCTTCGATGCCATCAGCCGTCTCTACGATTCAATATCTAGGTTTGGTAGTTGTTCGGTGCATAGAAAAGGGAGATTAGGTCCGGTCAACCCGTTTGATGTCTTACTTAGGACCCACCAAATATATTATGTTAAAGAGCCAAAAGAAAGAAATGACCCCTACACCCGAAAAACTACTTAATCTACTTTAGTATAACATAATGCATCATACCTAGAATACAATTCAACAATTTTTTAAGTAAGATAACCCCGTTTCATGATCACGACGACAGATAGATTGGGTCGATAAAACCGGTAAATCGAGAGAGTCCCGCTAGATTCCACAGTCCATGAAGTTATTGCTAGTCTAGAGGCAAGCATAAGCAGCCAAGAATCAATCTGAACGAGGTCACCAAATCTGGCTCCCAACTTCACGCAAGCTAATTAACTACTCTAACCAATGTTGTATTATCATAATCCATAACTTTCGAAACAATTTCCAAAGCAATGTGTTGACATAAAGCGCAGCACCTGCATAGAAGTAAGCTGAAAAACAGCAGTGATAAACTAATCAGAGCTTGTCGCTAATTCACGCTAAGAAGATCTCCTTCCGGCGAAATTTTGGAGTCGCCCCCTCAGTCGCCATGAACCAAGTCAAAAACCATACAGCAAAAACCAACTGCCTTAAATGATTAGGGACCAACCCACGACAGCTCCCACCAGTAGTTTTAACCTAAAGAAAACAGCCTCTAAGTTTGAATACGACGACTACGTAACATCAAGACCACCCTCTTTCGGGATCAACCGCATTCAATGTCCCCCACCTTCGTAAATGTAAATCTGCAATGCATCACCTACCAAGCACATGGATCACACCGGCCTCTACTGTTCAGGAGCAAGAACAATGACGGTTATCTCTGTTCAGAACTAGTTTAGCAGTCTCTCTTTTTTTTTTTTTCTCTTCATCCATCTTGGAAAAATTTAATTTTGACTGGCCCCATTTGGAAACTGGTCATCATTTGCTCCGGGTGCGCATGCTTTAGGAGGTACAGAAACATGGGAAAAAAATTTCATGACATGGTCGCTCAGACACTGTAAAAAGGTGGGCTTTTTCTTTTCCTCTTCTTCTTTCTTTCTTTCTTTCTTTTTGTGTTTTGGGTTGTTTGGAGTCGAGTTTTTGTTGGGTCATATGATGTCTGCTTCTTCCTTACAACTGAGAGCCCTCGAGAAAGGACGAAGGACTTTCAGGCAGGCTTTTCATTAGCTTAAACATCAGTCCGGAGAAGGAATAAAACCCTAAAAAGATACGGACAGTGAGTGATCGCGAGGACCCATGTGGAGTTTTTCTTATTGTTTTCTCTGGTTTTTCAATTTTATCGATGTCTTTTCACCCTGCTTTTATTTATATGTGGACAGGAGTGGTTCTTGCTTTCCCTGATGGAGACAACAAGATGGATTCTTTTTCGCTTGTTTCATCGTTGTACTGGATAGGCGATTCTTACAGTAGGAGGGTTAAGAAGCATAAGATCGCATGCGTATTGAAATGAAAAGCTTACGTGGGACTCTGTTTTTTGGGTCCTTATGTGAATAACGTGTTAATAACTCTTCCTTTTTGTTGTAAAGTTGGAAACTTTCCAAGCGAAAAACCCGAAATATAGAATGCATGGAGAGAGAGAGAGAGAGAAGAGAGGGCAAGTGAGGGTGGTGGCACGTGCCGAGGATGAGGAGGTACAGTTGGATGAACTGTGAGTAGGTTGCATATTTACTGAGGGATCGACCATAGCTGCCTGCTTACGCTCATTGTTATCTTGGAGTAATCAAATGCTCGTTTCTGGTCGATTTGAAAACTCTTTCACCAAGCCAAAACGATAAAGCAAGACGCTAAAAGTAAATGGATGGAGACCACTGAATTTTTCCTTGGAAACTGGGAATCAGACAAAAAGAGAAGAAGGATGGCAAAGTGAACTTTTGGTGTGATTTTGCTCGTATTTAGCAGAACAAGGCCTTCATTGCTTTTGACTCGCGAAAGAAGGCTAAGATTAGAAGCTAATGGCTAAAGTTCAAAGTGGAAATAAACACCAGAATTGTTTATTATATATGGCGAAAGAACTGACCTCCATTGAGCCAGAGAACGAGCGGCTTCTTCTCAGGAGACGGAGTGGCCTCGGTCAACCAATAGAACAGAGCTCGACCCTCCTGCTCGTCCACCGTGACGTACCCGGAGAATTGGGAGAATGCCACCGGGGGTTGACCGGGGAGTGCCGAAACTCTGTCCATCTCTTGCTCTCTTGGCAATGCTGAGGCAAATGTGAAAACAGTCACTGTCGAGGATAAGAGAAGAGACCAAAATAGGAGGAGGGTTGTGCTTTGGATTGCCATTGCAGCCTCAGAGAGAGAGAGAGAGAGAGAGAGAGAGTTGTTGATCTTTTCTCAGTTCTCAGAGCGAGAGCACAAAGAAAGGAAGAGATACTGTCTGCTTGTGTGTCTTTCTGCAAGGTTGCTATTACATTTTGGAAGAGAGAGAGAGAGATGGGGAAGATATTGATGGCTCAATAATAGGGGTGGTGTTGTTGCACAGTTGCAGTGTAAGTAGAGAGAGAGAGAGAGAGAGAGAGCGAGCTTGAGGGGGGGGGGGGCTTTTAATGGGTTTCTGAATTTTTACACTTCTCTGCAATGGGGCGCAGCTCGGTCCTACCCCAACCCAAACTCAGACCTCAAAGTCCTGTTCCTTTCTTAGCCATCCCCCATAATCTGCATCTCAAATAAACGAGGAACTACTTTATAAACTCACGAGTTTCGCGGTAAATAGAACCGATCACAGCATATTAGTTATTCGAAAAGTTTGCGTCTTTCGTGGGGTTCGATGCGGTCTAGACACTAGCTCCATTGCACGCAATTCTCTCTCTCTCTCTCTCTCTCTCTCTCTCAAATTGATGAATTATTTCGATAATACATAAAAGGTTAGGCTTGAGGATAAGAGGTTGGCATTGACTTGTGCTTCCACAAGACATTTAAAAAGTGTTGATGTTTGGAGCTTAGTATATAACATTGGAATAGTTAAGCAAGTGATTGAAGATTGGGGGTTGTACCATCAAACAAAATCAGTTGTGCTGAATAAATCAGGAACAGATATGAATCTTGTCGGTATAGTTTCTTTTCTTTCTGGCCAGCACACACTAATCCAACTCTCTCTCTCTCTCTCTCTCTCGCTAAATATGCCAAGACCGCGCTCACTTTACAAACTAAATCGAAACAAAAATGATCGGCCAATGGATTTTACTAACACTAGCTTATCAATCGAGTCAAACAGGTCTTGGCAAACCAGATGCTAATCTGGTCTTGACATTTCTCAACCACAGCTCAAAGGGTATCACCCAACACTTAGGCCTCCAACCTGTATAACTTCACATAAGCAAAACCCTTCTGTATCTATCACCTGGAATGAATTGAATACACCAGAGTAAATCTGGTTGATTAGAGAAGAAGTAATGGAGGTCCATGAACAAACAAAAACTTAATCACTCTCTCTAAATCAACTCATATCTCTCTCTCTCTCTCTCTGCATATTCTTTCCCCCGACGAAACAGGTGCGCACGCAGTGCCAACCAAGAAAATACGTAACTCATGAGCCAACCGTGCATGCATCAACTCCATTGATGTTAGAGAGAGAGAAAGCCAGTTATGAACATGTGGGTGCAATGAATAAAGAAGCTGATCCCTAGGGTTTTGCATAGTCTTAAGCCAAAAGGGTATATTAATCAAGAAACGAGGGCAGGTTTTCTTCCTATCTGAAACAAGCTACCTAAGTAGGAAAACTCATTTTGAATGTGGGTTTCTTTTCGTTTCTTCTTTTATGGTAAGTTCTCACCGAATCACTGTGGATGATTGAACCAAACTCAATCATTCATGACAGATATATTAGTTAAGAGAGATTAGAGAAGCTTAACGTTATACTTACTAATTGGGCTTGCCTCATTGATGGTCAAAGTCACAAAGATGCTTCTTTTTTTCCTGAATTTGGTGCTCCTTACTCCTTAGAATCTTTCATGTTCTTTCCTTTTTGTTAGGTGAGGGGGGAAAAGGAGGTTCATAAATAGATGCGGTGTTACTGGTCCCGTGATCTCTACCAGCCTTTGGTATTGATTTTGATCCCGCGAATATACGAGACCAAAAGTGAAGTTTGGAACGTACTAAATAAAAATGGGATACTCAACATACCAACACCAAAATGTCCCTTTCTCTTCTCCTGTTACGGTTTAAAAAAGGAACGAGATTTTCTATCACTGGATGGTGCAACATTCATCTTGTCTACGAGTTAGAATGAAACCGGGGGCGAATTCCACGAGCTCTTCGACGTGCACGCGAATGGGACGGTTGCGTGCATCGTCGGGAGTCGGTGGAGCCGAAGGTTCGGATAGGCTCTTGTTATGAGAGGAGGGAAAAGAAGAGCTAGCTCGGAAGAATGATCTCGAACTTGATTCGGCTTTAAAATAGCGAATCACACAATCATCTGTACGAGACTAACACCAAAGGTTGGTTGTCTAAACTTTGATGAATTTGCATTAATATCCCGACACGCGCTTCTCGGTCAGTAAATCGATAATGGTTCTCGTGTAAATTAATCTTGACATCGCGTGTTATGGAAGCCAATCTACAAGGAACATGGTGAAACTTGGCACGAGATTTTAAAAATGGTTTGGTCAACCTTCTAGAGTTACCACGACACATCCATCTACGTCCCGTCAACGGAAGTCGTTGAAACTAATCTAGTTCACCAAATCCGGCCTCCTTCACAGGTCACGGCCTCTCGATTAGCTGATGACAAATTAGCGATTACGTCCATAAAATCTTGGTTACCAAAAGTGGCTGAACATCAAATTCTACTATTATCTAATTCCCTTTTTAATCTAGGAAAAAGCCAAAAAAAAATAAAATCAAATTATGCCCACTATGACATATTTACCCTAAACATTTTATTGTGACATAAAAAATCCCAAAGCTGTACCTATGTGATATATTTACTTTCCGTCAAGGTTCCGTCAAATTATTTTCCAGTCAAAACAATGTCGCTTTTATTTTACTTCACCCACGTGGGCGTCAACAATTTTTACTTTTCGACGTCTATGTAGGCAGATTTTTTAACGGTTCTCATTGACTTAACTTTGACATAGGATAAATGTGTATGCACGTATACAAGTTTGGAATTTTTGGTATCACAGGAAAAAGTTTATGATAAATGTTCGACGATGAACGTAATTTAGGATTTTTGGTGGGTTTTTACCCTTTTAATTTTTATTCCACGTGAATTCTACATGCCAATGGCAGTTGCATCCATCAATTACCCTACGCTAGATACATCACTGTTGAAAAACTGAAATTATTACACATGACGTCATGTGTTTGACCCAATAAAATGGGTCAAAAAGTCAACAAAATGAGATGTATCTGTCTGTCCATGATTTCCGAGATTTTTGTTAGGCTACAAAGCCACTGTTTCTCATGGGTTTCGATGCGCACATTAAACTCCATGTGCATGCTATGATGATCGGTTGGATTTTTAATTTGCAAGATGTTTTGATCATTCTCCTTACAACCGGAGTTCATGCCTTTTTTCTTTTTTCTTTTTTTTGTGATATTATTTTCTTTTTTATTTTCTCTTGGATACGACTTATGAAATCTCCATATGTCATTTAACAACAGCAATTAGAAATTTTAACCGTTATCGACATGCTATATTCCACATTTATACATAATATGGACAAAGAATAAATCAACGATAGAACACACGTTCCCGTCTTACATAATTATTTGTGCTACCGGTTACCACTTAACATTTATATTTCTGCAGTAAAAAGTAGTGGATAGTCGGTTCTAAGGTGGGAAGGTTCCAAACCCGAAACCCGAAACCTACCCTATTATAACCGGTTCCCAGTTTTTAGAAACCAGAACCTACCATGTTTTTTCGATTCAATTTCAGGGTCTATCGGAGGACCTGTTTTTATTTTGTTCCTTTTTTTATTTTTATCTTTTACAGCAAAATAATATGAACAACAAAATGGTTCAAAATAAAAGATGGACGATTAAAGACAGGTTGGGTTTGCAAGGCTCCAACGAATGAGGGCGAGCCGCTAGCGAGCGAGGAGTAGGGTGAGTTTGCGAGTCACAGGGAGAGACTTGTTAAGTGTCTGAGTGAGGTTGGAGATAAAAGAGAAAAAGATGCCAAGAAAAACAATGAAATTTTTAGACTTTATGAAACCGGTTCCAAATTCAGTCTGATCGGTCCAGCTCCCGCGTAGTTCTTCGTTAGGAATTAGGAACCGGATCTATTCCCAGTGACTCCAAATAATTGAAATTGGGTTGCCGGGTCAGTATCAATGAAAAACCTGGAATCGAATTAGGGTGCGCATGGTAACACTTCTAGAAAAGTGGATTTTCACTCTAGAAGTGTTTCTGGAGCAGAAATCCATTTGGTAATTTAACTTATGAAGCAGAAATCTGTTTAGTAAAATTTTTTACTTCTGAAGTTGTTTTTCCTCCAATTTGAGAAGTAAAAGAAATTGCTTCTCAACTCAAGAAGTATTTCTTGCCTCGCCCTCTTTTCATTGCGCCCTCACCATCTTTTCGACCACGCCTGCCTTCGTTTGTCGACGACCTTCGTCACCGCCCACTGCCAACCACCACACGCCGCCGCCTACCGCCGCTTGTGACCACCGCCACCCACTGCCCCCCCCTCCAACCACCGATCGCCGCCGTCGCCGACTACCGCCGGCCGCCGCCCATCGCCGCTTGCAACCACCGCCGCCCATCGCTCACCAGCGCCCACTGCAGACCTCCGCCAGCCCCCGCCCACTGCCGCTTGTGACCGCCGCCACCAGCCAACCGTTCCCCTCCGCCAACCACCGTTGACCTCCGCCGACCGTTGCCCATCGCCGACCGCGACCAACGCCACCCGCCGCCTACCACTGACCATCGCCCACTGCCGGCCGCCGCCAACCACTGTCGCCTCCAACCCTTGCCCACCGCCGACCACCGCCGCCCCTCGTCGCCAACTGCTGACCACAGGCGCAGCCGGCCGCCGCCAACCGTCGACCACCGCCTCGCCCGCCGCCACGGACGGCCATCGCCAACAGTTGACCACCGCCGGCCATCACCATCTCTGGCCGCCAGAGTAAAATATAAATAATATTTTTTTATTTTTAAAAATTAAAAAATATTTTTTAATAAGACATTTAAAAAGTTTAAAAATGAACTAGAAATTTTGCGGCCACCGACAATAATTTTTCATAGAAAATTTTGTGTTAATAATATTTCAGAA
This sequence comes from Lenwebbia sp. NSW1173648, assembly GCA_029784005.1. NCBI lineage: Eukaryota > Viridiplantae > Streptophyta > Magnoliopsida > Myrtales > Myrtaceae > Lenwebbia > Lenwebbia sp. NSW1173648. The sequence continues at coordinate 35,015,842 of JARCGZ010000003.1, read as the reverse complement.
GTAAAAATTTTCGACCGTTATCAAATGAATTTCTCTGATCAGAAATCAACTTCTAGAGCAAAGGAGAAAAATTAACTTCTGACCAAAATTGATTTTTAAAATAGAAGTGTTGCCCTGCGCGGCCTTAATTTACAGTGCGATGCGATCCGGTTTCTCAATAAAACTGGTCGGGTCTATCATACTCTATCAGGGATTCAGATCAGCAGTGTCCCACTGTCACGGTAGCTTCTCTTCTTCACCCGAAAGCAAGTAAACTAAAGACAGTATTAGCGTTGACCGTCGGGGATGTGAGAGTTCTAGGGATGTCAGCCTTTAATGAAAGAAGGGACAGGTTAAGGTCTTTCCTGTCTTGGACACTATTCAAGCAAGAAGTTCGATGGGGCGGGTGAGACAAGACCCTTTTCAGAATTCCAACATATCGATTGAATTTAGAAGTAGGCTCTTTTGTAATTGCAGTTGATGCTAACTTACGGTTTTTCCCAAAGAAAAAACACCAAAGTGGAAGCTGAAGTGGCATGCCACACCCAATGTTGTAAAATGCCACTGTCAGTTTTATTTTTGACGTTCGATTCACGAAAAATATTGTAAAATGCCACTAGCACTCTCTATTAAGTGTCACGTGAAATTCCCATGAATATTTCTCAAATAAAAAACAAAAAATTAAGTGGTTCGATTGAACATTTTAAAAAGCCTATTAACCTTATACTACAGGCTCGAAATTGAAAGAGTGCCTTCATAATATGTTATAGCGCTCCGATTCTAAGAATGATTCTCACTGTGCCTGACTCATGCGTGTTTTGATGCATTTGTGCTTTCAAATCTAGTAAGTTCCACCATGCGAAATCTAATGCATTGGATGTATTTAGGTCACACAAGCTGAGTACGAAAGATAATTTCCATTGTTTATGCCCGACCCCGACATATAATCTATGGGCGCTAAGTGTTTGTTTAGGACCTTGTCACTTCCCCCCATCAACAAAAACAGCTAGAATACAAAGTGGTTAGGCACCACATTACTCAGCATACACCATTGTTGTCCATCCAGATGAACCTATTAAAATTGTTGGTTTGGTTGTATGGACAATCTTTACACTAAGACCATAGATCCTAAATTAGAAAACGACATAGACCGCTGTTAGAAAACCTCTATAATGATATCCCATAATTCATTAATTATCAAAGTTCAATATGCCAATAAGTCAAAGAGAGAGCCTCAAATGCTGGGCTAAATTGCTGTTTTTTTTTTAATATCTAGTCAAAGTTTTAGGTTTTGGGTTAAAAAAAAAGTTTTAGCTTTTGATAATTCATGTCGACGAACGGGATGGCGACAAATCGAACGTCGTATTCATTAGTTGATGATTGCATCATTCCTCATTTTTTTAATCATATTTTGATGTAGTAAGTCAACAAGACCCTTTGACACCGGCGATAATAGACCACAAAATGTCCCGTCCATTAGTTGATATTTCACCAAACAAGGAAACGACAAGCTCAACACTAGTCCACGAATTGAAAAAACCACAGATGAGATATCCAAAAGGGTCTACTCGAACAAGAGTCAAACCGTAATTAATGCAAAATAGAATGCAAAAACTAAGCATGAAACCTCATGATTCTCTTGCGGGATTGGACATTCCATGGCTCCTCGAGTTAGGTTCGTCATCGTAACAATTTCCTCAAAGGGAATTAATCTTAGTTGAACATGGTTAGGCCGCACATGATTGAATCTCTATTAACATCTCGAGAATCCAAATCAGATAACTTTCAAGATTTTTGCGTTCCTAAGTAATCGACAGTTGGGAGTTGATTGAAAGCCTTGATTGAAGCCGTAAAGTACTTTAGTTCCCGAACCGAAGACTCTCTTGAAATGGAATCGGGATTGTTACGATATCATAAATAGTCTAACAAGTAATGCACAAGTCGGTCGGGAATTGAGTGCTCTTATCAGTGAGGCCCATGAACTTCTAAGGCGTTTTTCAAACCTGAAGCTGGCCCATATCAGTAGAGGATCCAAAGGAGTGTCAGATTGGATTGTTAAGGCCCATATACTATGGATTGCGCAATGTACATTTATGTTGATTGACTACCTCCATTATGTTGTTCCTAGAATATACTGCTATTTTTTTGCTAGCTTTACCCAGTAATTATTTATTTATTTATTTATGAATCCACATGGTTTTTTTCATGTTGCTTATTACATGGTTAACTTTTTGTGGGGAATTACATTGGTAGTAAACTGCAAAAATTTAGTGTATGGATCTTCTTCTATTCATTATTATACCATAATTGAGGGGCTATCTCCGAGCAAAATCGTCAGTGGGAAAACCAAATAAAAATCTATGGATGGTTATTCCAATGCACCTTCCAGGAAAATCATGCCATCGACCAAGACTTTTTTTTTTTCTTTTGGCTAAAAACCAATTGACCCAAGACTTGCAGAGGTTATTCCTGGGTATTATAAATGCTGGACATCATCACTTCTTGAACGATCACATCTCTAAGCCTAAATCAACACAGAGAGAGAAACTTTCAGCAAACCGCAAATCAACTATGGGACACGGACACCATCACGGCGGCCACCACGGCCATCATCATGGCCATCACGGCCACGGCCACGGCCACGGACATGGCCACGGTCACGGTCACGGTGGTCACGGTCATGGTGGCCATGGCCACTGCCCGCCGCCATCGTGCCCACCACAGCCATATTGCCAGCCCCCCCCATGCCCACCACCGCCATATTGCCTGCCGCCACCTCCGCCGCCCCCGCCTCCTCCGGTGGTTTACCCGATATGCGTGCCGCGTCCTGTATGTCCTCCTCCCTTCTTCATCCGTCGCTGTTAGGTCATTCGACCAGCTCATGATTCCCCGCCGCTACCTCTCTTAAGGGTATTACAACTGAATAAAGCTATCGTCATCTGTTCCTGCTATTGTGTAATTGCAATCTACAAAATGCGTCGTGTGTGTGTAAAACAAAGTCTATTATTATTATGTGTCTTCCCTCCAGAGGAAATAGGTATCGATGGAAGTTACTTCCCCATCAAGTGTGCTCATAGTCAAGGCCCAATTCTTCTGTCAAAACTTCTTTGTATTGGGTCAGAGCACAAATGTCCTTGTGTATCTTTTGTGTTGCTGGATATTGCATTATGGGATTTCAATTCCTCTGTTTCAGTTGGTTCAAGTAATGGATGTTAATTATGTATCTAAAAGTTGTGATCTTGGAATAGCCGTAGTTACGTTTTCCTTTCCAGATTTTTCTCTTACAAGCTGTTGAAAGGAAAAGTACCAGAAAATTGCATTTGTACTAATTCATTTACAAACCTTTCAATTAGACCAATTTAGTTCATCCGGCCAATTTTTACTTATTTTTTCCTTTTTTTCATTCTTGTTTTTTTCTTCCCCTTTTCTGTTTGTTGGTGGCCAACAAGGCTGGCCTCACCTGGGCAAGAGGGCAAGCACCGTTGAGGTCCCCCTCGCCAGATCTGGCAAGGCCGACCCTCGTCGGGACTGACATGGGTGAGGGTGAGGTCTGGTGAGCCTCACTTGGGCATGGGCGAGGTCTGGTGAGCCTCGCCCTAGCCCAAGCGAGGGTCGGCATCGTGTCGCGAACCTCTAGGCCTCGCTTTCGCCTAGGCCAGGGCGAGAGTCGGCCTCCCTAGATCTAGCGAGGGGGGCCTCAACGGCGCTCGCCCAAGCGCGGCCAGGCAGGCCGACCCACTCCAGCCACCGGCAAATAGAAAAGGGAAGAAAAAAATAAAGAAAAATGGAAAAAAATATTAATAATATTTTAAAATGTCAACTTCAGCATCGATGTGCCACGTAAAACTGCGAGCGTTCACATTAGTGATTTTCGGCCAAAATTGATCGGATGGATTAAATTGGTACCAATGTGAAAATGTTTAGGACTAAATTGGTCCATTTGAAATGTGTAGGACTGAATTGGTACCAATTTTACAATAGGTTTAGGACTTTTTTAACCCTAATCAACACGATTCCTCTTTTTCAGATAAAATGGATAGCAATTCTAATGCCTAGAGTGTTATATCTTCCGACCAGTTACATCAATATCCTTCCTCAAAAAGTTCAATCTATTTCAAGTAATATTGCTTACACACCAAATTGAATCACAGAAAACTGAACTAGATTGTTTAGCTGAGGATGACAAGGACCAAGACAAGCAAAATGTAATGCTTATCACAAAGGGCTTTTGGATCAAGAGAGATGCACGTTGTACGATTAAACCAAATGACATTTTTTTTTCCTCATAAAAGACCATAAGTTTGCTAGTCAAACAGACGGTGCAACCACGTCATTAATGAAACCTTAAATTAATTGATGTGGATGAACGGATAATAAACGGCAAACGATGTGGTTCAAGCAATAAATGAGTCACCAAATTCGGGATCGGTGAATGTTTCTTATCGATTAAGAGATGACTAATTAAGTTTAAAAAGGAAAAGAACTAAAGAATTTCTCTCTCCACTTGTGTTGCCAAAACATCTCAAATCCTTGGTCAAAGATATCATTTAATTAGCATTAGCTAGTCAACCTTGTAGCAGTTACGGCCTTTATTTCAGGTACATATGTCTCCCTTTACTTAAATCAACTTCACGTTCTTTTATGTCAATAGGTCCTTTAATCCTAGGCCATAAGATTATTAAGCTATCATATGTTGTTAAATCCATTTTGGCCTAGTTGGTAAAAAAAAAATTGAGTCTTATGATGGACGGCAATTCGTAAATTTTCTACTCGAAACGATCTCTTGCAGCCAAATTCAGACTTATAGTTGATTTATCTCTGATCATGCACCGTTGTTGAAAGGAAAAAAGAGGGCCATAAAAACATAATGCAGCAAGAGAAACTTAAGTATATCATTGACGAACAAGAGAGCTCGTAGTGCAACATCTAACCATGCAAATATATTTTTCTTTGCGTTAAATATAGACCTCTCAAAATGGGTCATAGATCTATTTTTTAACACATATCTGATGAGCTAAGTTGTTATTTGTTAGTTACTACTCCACATGTACCAAACCAAAGACAGTTTCCAAATCATATTGAAAGTGGAGAGGTAGCAAATCAAGGTTGGACGGGTACGAAATTATATTTAGCAAATGAGTTATAAATTGGTTAATAAAGCCCAAAAAATATGGGTATCAAGGCTTCGTTTGTTTCGTAAAAAATGAGTAATTTGAAAATTATTTTCCTAAAAATAATTGCATGCATTGCTTGAAATAATCACTCAATGAAAAATATTTTTATTACCGACAACAATTTGTGTCTAAACATTAGCGCAAATGATGAAAATACTTTTCGCTAATTCATTTTTGTGAGCAATGTAAGTGATAATTTTTTAAAAATATTTTTCAAATCACTCATTTTTTCGCAAAACAAACGGAGCCTAAATGGGTTCACAACTTACTGAAACGTAACCCACCTCTATGACTCACCCCTCACTCTCTCTTGCCTTCATTCAATCTCGCACTCGCTCAATCCATGCTCTCTTAGGTTGTGTTATATGTGGAAGTGTTTTGCAATATAAGTTTAGTTGGGTATGATTTTGGTATGAGGTACTAAATTTATATTGCATAGAAATAGATCAAAATGAATTAAATGAATTAATTTGGATTGGACCATTTTCGATCCGACCCGACATATTCGTTTGACCATCTAGTTAAACAAGGGACGTGCCGTACGGTATTATCTAATCCTCGGCGATATCGACTCACTTTTGCATGGAAATAGCAGATTTTCATGAGGGAACGTTACGCTGTCTTTTCTGTGTTTCCAAAACTACCCCCGAGGAAAAGGAGGGAAGTCAATATCAGCAAGTAAAAGAGGAGAAAAGCAGAGATTCTTTACCAGGAATTTTTTTTTTTGGGGTCAAACTTTACCTGGATTTAAGACTATATATACGACTCTGTCGGTCAAGTGGTCCTGCCACGTGTCAGTCATGTACAGCTTCGGTTGCTCCATACCAAAGGGTCCAGCCTACGTGCCCTCTCCGAATCTAGCCGGGCTATATAGAGGCCAGAAACCCTAGTGATATGAACCCCCGTTGCTGCACTGCGTCACCACGTCTGATCTTCTTCTTCTTCTTCTCTGCTCAGTTTAAGCATCGCCAGTTCTCTCATCTTGTCAAGCAATGGCTCGTTCGAAAGCGTTTCTGTCGCCATTTTTGGTCACCATGGCGATCTTTTCGAGCATCGATGCAGAAGCAAGGGAGTTTGTGGTTGGGGGCAAAGAGAATTCATGGCAAGTTCCATCTTCTCCTTCGCAGCTCAATCAGTGGGCTCAGAGTAACCGGTTCAAAGTTGGAGATTTTCTGAGTACGTATCAACTGCTCACTGTATATAATTCTCAGTCCATTTTCAGTTTTTTTTTCCTCGCATATATGGTAGATAATGGTAATTATATGTCCTAAATGTCCTAAAATCTCTCTCCTTAAACAGTTTTCAAATATGATAAAGATGCCGATTCGGTGTTGGAAGCGACGGAGGGGGATTACGCGAGTTGCAGCACCGCGAAACCGCTCAAAGAGTACAAAGACGGCGACACAAAGCTGAAATTGGAGCGCTCGGGACCGTACTACTTCATTAGTGGAGCCGAGGGACATTGCCAGAAGGGACAGAAGCTCGAGGTCGTGGTCATGTCCGAAAAGCACTGGTCCAAGGGCATCACCTCCGCGCCGATGGAAGCGCCCGCTCCAGCGACGGAAGCGCCCGCTCCAGCGCCCCGCGCTAGTGCCGCTGATTTACGTGATGGCTTTTGGATTGTCTTGGTTGGGCTGGGAAGTTTGATAATGGGGCTTCTTATGGCTTGAGAAAAAAGTGTGTTTGGGAGAAAGAATACATCTAGGTCTTTGTTGAGCTTGTGTGTTATTTAGGGTAATTACTTAGGTTACTAAATATTTCTAAACTGCATGATGGACCATAGTATTGTGAAATTATCGTATGCTTCTCCTATTTTGGGTAGTGTAGGACCCAATTCACATGGTTAGATGTTCCGATATGAGTTTTACCGTTCTTTGATGATATACTTAAGTTTCTCTTGTTGCGTTATGATTTTATGGCTAATTTTTATTTTCCTTCCAAACACGGTGAATAATCAGAGATAAATCTACTCTAAATCTTAGTTTGGCGACGAGATCAATCTGAGTAGAAATTTAGAAATTACTGCCCATCGTAAGATCCAAAGTTTTAGGACCACCTCGGATGTAATCACACTAATATCTTAAATTATGTTATGACCTAGGATTAGAGGATTCATTGAATAAAAAACGTGAAGTTGATTTAATTAAAGAGAGACATATCTAATTGAAATAAAGGCCGTAACCGCTACAAGGTTGACTAGCTAATGCGGTTTAAATGATCTCTTTGACCAAGGGTTTGTGGATGTTTTGGCAACAAAAGCAGAGAGAGAAAATCTTTAACTCTTTAATTCTTTCTTAAACATAATTAGGCATCTCTTAATCGCTAAGAAATATTCACGGTTCCCGAATTTGGTGACTCATTTATTGCTTGAACCATATGTTTACCTCTTCTTATCGGTTCATCCACATCAATTAATTCGAGACTTCATTAACGATGCGGTTGAACCATCTTTTTGACCAGCGAATTTATGGACCTTTATGAGGAAAAAAAAAACGTCGATTAGTTTAATTGTATGATGTGTAAGCAATAGGTGTAAACAATACTTTATTGCACTAGCCATGTTAATCAAGGCTTAATTAATTTATTGAAAGAAGATCACTAGAGGTCTGGGGATATTAGGTTCCGCTAATTCAGATAGGTTTAGTCAGATTTAACACTGATGAACCTAGTCAACAAAATTCGATTGCCTCCGATCATATATCGAACCGCTGCTCTCGTCGTTTTTCTTAATATTTCTCCGGTTGATTTAGCATTTTCACTAAGTCCATAAATGGCGAAAGTTGTTTTCATTTGGATTTCAAAGAAGATTATTAGGCACGAGTGTAGAACAGATTGTTAGGTTATTCGGTAAAATCAGCGGTGCTTTAATGGAAGAAAACTTCTCTGCTACAAATTAGTAAGTTGCTGCTTAACATTATTATTGAAAGCATTACATTTTGCTCATCTTTGATACTTATCATCCTCAGCAGAACAATCTAATTCAGTTTTCCTTGATTCAATTTGGTGAGTAAGCAATAGAAAATAAATTGAGTATCGAATATATACGGTTCGATCAATGGGACCTACTTCACCAGGAGAGTAGCAGATTGTTCTCACTATAGATCAAGTGATCCGACGAGAACCGGCTTTAACATTCCGTCTCTTGGACCACCACAAAGCAGCAAGCAGCAAGCACCAAATTGGATGACCGGATTGTTGGGATTTGATGAATAATCCCATGGGAAGTGAATGAGAAATGAAAGAGGGAGAGTCCTACATAGGAAAAAGAGTAGATGGTGGATGGGTTTAAATATTGGAACTTCACAAATGGGTTTGGGCCCCAAGGGGTACCGCACTTTTGTGGACGGGGGAGGACCTACGCAAAGGTGGATCGGTCCACACGCGCGCGCGCCGCCCGCCGGCCGGCCCGGGTCCGGGTCCGTGCGTTTATTTAATTCCATCAATTTTATTTTTATTCTATTCTTTTTAAAAATGAAGGGACACGATTTGAATAGACATATTGGACATTCTTTTTCATCCGAACAGATATGATTGTTCGGTGTTGAACGAATAGATATGTTAGACTGACGAACATACATGTTCGTTCGGAATAAAGCGAATGAACGTGTCTGTTCGAACAGAACAAGAACAGTTTTTGGTTCGCATCCCTTCATCAATGGACATGTTCTGCTTCGCGACTCTTCACTTCATTGTCTATAAATACAAAGAGCGACCGTCACTTTCAAAACTACTGACATTTTTTTTTCACAAGACATTACTCATCTTCATTTGTGCGATTGTTCTACAAATTTGCGTTCGAAGGAGTCCTTTGAAGACGTACCGCTTCAAAGGAACGCGATCCGTTCTATCTTGGGAGACAATTGTCCGACGTCCTCGGGTACAGATTGAGGGGGCAAATTCGTCTTAAGGACACAACGACTTTCGTTGGGCTCGGATCAATATTTTGATTTCTACTTCGCGTTGGCTGCAGGTTAGTCATTTGTCCACATGTCTTTCTGTACGAACTTAGCCAAAGAGAAACGACAACAATCTTAAGACGAATTTTCTGTTTTACTTCTTGTTTTTGCGCTTAGTTCGTTTTTTTGTTATGGTGTTCGAATGATCTTTCTCGAATTTCTTTCGTATCGTTTATAAGAGTTATTTTTCGAGATAAACGTTTTCTTTTTCCTCGTGAATATTGTAAGTATTCTGTGTGGTTGTTCATTTCGTATACTGTTTACGATTTGATGAAAGTGTTCGGTTAGGCTTTTGTGTTAATCTTCGTCGTTTTCATTATTAAATTTTATTTTCCATAGAAATGGCTTCGACTTCGACTCCGATCACCCCTATTCCGAATCATGGAGAAAAGCCAGAAAATTTTAATGGTACGGATTTTAAGAGATGGCAACAAAAGATGTTGTTCTATCTCACGACCTTGAATTTGGCTAGATTCCTCAATGAGGATGGTCCTAAATTGGACGATGGAGAGACTAATAAGGAAAAGGTTGCTGCTGTGGATGCATGGAAGCATTCTGACTTCCTGTGTCGCAACTATGTCCTCAATGGTCTGGACAATACTCTCTATAACGTCTATAGTCCGCTGAAAACGGCTAAGGAGTTATGGGAGAGTCTAGACAAGAAATATAAAACTGAAGATGCCGGACTGAAGAAATTCATTGTCGGTAAATTTCTGGACTTCAAGATGGTTGATTCAAAGACCGTCTTAAGTCAGATTCAAGAGCTTCAAGTGATTATGCATGATATCCATGCTGAAGGAATGACTCTAAGTGAGTCATTTCAAGTGGCTGCATTCATTGAAAAACTGCCACCGTCCTGGAGAGATTTCAAAAATTATCTCAAACACAAGAGAAAGGAGTTGTCACTTGAAGACTCGATTGTTCGGTTGAGGATTGAGGAAGACAATAGGCTCTCTGAGAAGAAAGTTGGCAAGAACCTAGAGGCTTCAAGGGCCAACGTTGTTGAAGAAGGATCAAAACCCAACAAGAAGAGGAAAATGCCTAATAAGTCTGGAGAGGGATTCACCCAAGGCCTGAAAAAGTTCGTCGGCAAATGCTTTAACTGTGGAAAGTCTGGACATCGAGCCAAAGACTGCAGAGCGAAGAAAAGACAGAAAACTCAGGCAAATATGGTGGAAGAGATTTCCAATGGTGTTGATGATATCAATCTGTCTGCTATAATATCCGAGTGCAACATGGTGGGAAACCCCAAGGAGTGGTGGATTGATACTGGAGCAACTCGTCATATCTGTGCAAACAGATCGATGTTCTCGTCCTACACAATTGTGGGGGGTGATGAAAAACTATATATGGGTAATTCATCGACCTCTAAAGTTGAAGGCGTTGGGAAGATTGCTCTAAAGATGACATCTGGGAAAATTGTGACACTGAACAATGTTCTTCATGTGCCAGACGTTCGCAAGAATTTGGTGTCCGGATCTCTCCTTAGCAAGAATGGCTTCAAGTTGGTTTTTGTATCTGATAAGTTTGTACTCTCCAAAAATGAGATGTATGTAGGAAAGGGTTATCTGAGTGATGGTTTGTTCAAGCTGAATGTAATGACTGTTGTAACCAAGGATGATATGAATAAAGTTGCCTCTACTTATGTACTTGAGTCTCCTAATACTTGGCATGCTAGACTAGGACATGTTAATTGTAAGTCAATAAAGAAATTAATTAGTATGGGACTATTACCAAAGTTTGACTGTCCAAGTGAAAAGTGTCAAGTGTGTGTTGAATCTAAGTTTTCTAAGCCTCATTTTAACTCATTAGTTAATAGAGTCTCAGAACCTTTAGATTTAATACATACAGACATTTGTGATATGAAAACAGTACCTTCCAGAGGTGGTAAGAAGTATTTTATCACGTTTATAGATGACTGTTCGAGGTACTGTTATATTTATTTACTTAGCAGTAAAGATGAAGCTGTGAATGCCTTTAGAACTTATAAGTCTGAAGTTGAAAATCAGTTAAATAAGAAAATAAAAGTAATAAGAAGTGATAGATGAGGTGAATATGAATTTCGTTTTGAGGAAATTTGTACCGAGTTCGGTATTGTTCACCAATTTACCGCTCCTTATATACCGCAATCGAATGGTGTGGCGGAAAGGAAAAATCGATCCCTAAAGGAAACAATGAATGCATTGTTGAACAGTTCTGGTTTACCGCAGAATTTGTGGGGGGAAGCTGTCTTGACAGCAAATTTTATTTTAAAATAGAGTACCCCACAAAAAGACACAACAAACTCCCTATGAGAAATGGAAAGGCAGAATGCCTAACCTGAATTATCTCAAAGCGTGGGGGTGTTTGGCTAAGGTTGCAATTCCTAAACCTAAAAAGGTTAAGATAGGACCGAAAACTGTTGACTGTGTTTTTATTGGATATGCTCAGAATAGCAATGCATATCGATTTCTTGTTCACAAATCAGAGATCCCAGATATACATGTTAATACGATAATTGAATCAAGGGACGCTTCGTTCTTTGAAAATATATTTCCGTATAACATAGTATATGAACCAATTGATAATAATAAGAGGCCTCGAGATACTACATCTAGAAGTGATCCAATGGAGGATGAACCTAGACGTAGTAAAAGGCAAAAGACTTCTACGTCTTTTGGACCTGAGTTTCTGACATATTTGTTAGAGAACGAACCTCGGACATATAAGGAAGCCGTGACATCCCCAGAAGCCCCGCTCTGGAAAGAAGCTATCAATAGTGAAGTTGAATCCATCTTGTCGAACCATACTTGGGAATTGGCTGACCTTCCTCCTGGTAATAAGCCATTACAATGTAAGTGGATATTTAAGAGGAAAATGAAAGCAGATGGTACTATTGATAAGTATAAGGCTAGGCTTGTCGTAAAAGGCTATAGACAACGTGAAGGTCTGGATTATTTTGATACTTATTCACCTGTCACGAGAATTACATCTATACGGATGTTAATTGCTATAGCAGCCTTGTATAGACTTGAAATTCATCAAATGGATGTCAAAACAGCTTTTCTAAATGGGGATCTAGAAGAAGAAATATATTTAGAGTAACCTGAAGGGTTCATTGTTCCAGGACAAGAGAATAAAGTATGTCGGCTTATCAAATCACTATATGGCTTGAAACAAGCACCAAAACAATGGCATGCTAAATTTGACAAAGTTATGTTGTCAAATGGTTTCAAGATTAATGAGTGCGATAAATGTGTTTACGTTAAGAACACTCATAATGGCTTTGCCATCTTATGTCTATATGTAGACAACATGCTTATAATGGGCAGTGATAGTGAGATTATTAAGAAGATCAAATGCTTGCTCGCAAGTAAATTTGATATGAAAGATATGGGGATCGCAGATGTCATTTTAGGAATTAAAATCCGTAAAACGTCTGAAGGACTATCTCTATCTCAATCCCATTACATTGAGCAGATTCTTGGAAAAAGCAAGAATCTAGGCATATCACCAGTAAGTACACCGATAAATGTTAATTTACATCTTTCAAAGAATACTGGTGAAAGTAAGGCTCAAAATGAGTATGCAAGTATACTAGGCAGTTTAATGTATGTCATGAACTGTACTAGGCCGGACATAGCTTGTGCGGTTAGCAAGCTAAGTCGATTTACAATTAGTCCAAATGAAAATCATTGGAAAGCTATGAAACATGTATTGGGCTACTTAAAGCATACTCAAGATTATGCTTTGCATTACACAGAATATCCAGCGGTACTTGAAGGATACTGTGATGCAAATTGGATAACCGGCATTAAAGACACAAAATCGACAAGTGGATATGTATTCACACTTGGTGGGGCAGCAGTGTCATGGAAATCATCCAAACAAACTTGTATTGCTAGATCCACTATGGAATCAGAATTTATAGCTTTGGATAAAACCGGTGAAGAAGCAGGGTGGCTTCGAAATTTCTTGGAAGATATTCCTAATTGGCCTAAACCAGTGCCGGCTATATGCATTCATTGTGATAGCCAAGCGGCAATAGGAAGGGCGAGGAATGTTATGTATAACGGTAAGTCTCGACACATACGTCGAAGACATGACACTGTAAGACAACTTCTTTCTAGTGGAATTATCACGATTGACTATGTGAAGTTAAAAGATAATGTTGCGGATCCATTAACAAAAGGCTTACCTAGAGAGATGGTTGTGAAAACATCGAAAGGAATGGGTTTAAGGCCTATAAATAAGTCGTCATAGCGGATACCCTACCTAGTTGACTGGAGATCCCAAGATCTAGGTTCCAAGGGACAACTAAGTTATGAAGACTGTGGAGAGTACTGTAATTTATTACTCATTCCTAGATGAAGACAGTACGAATATGTGAAGGTTAAGCGAAATCTTTTAATGATTCTGAATTGAGTATGTGATATACTATATATTCAGAAATCACCTATGTGAGTGTGAAGTGAGGGCCGCTTCTATGAGAATTGAAAAGGCCGAATTCTCTAAAACACTCATGAGACCAGGCGGTGTTCATGGCCAAAACGAACACAACAGTGAGAACCAACTTTGTTCGAGAGACAGTTGTGTGATTTCTATTGTCTAGGCTTACACCAAAGATCGACAGTTCAAAGACATCAGGTCTACTGATTGACCGAGTAATCCCGATAGGTTTTACTAGGGAAAGTTCAAAGTCTCAGACTACTTATCCTGATGCAACGTTCTCTCATGGAATGATCGCACATTGCATTTCATGCATACACGAAGAGTCGTGATATCTGAACATCTCATTCATGTGGGGGATTGTTGGGATTTGATGAATAATCCCATGGGAAGTGAATGAGAAATGAAAGAGGGAGAGTCCCACATAGGAAAAAGAGTAGATGGTGGATGTGTTTAAATATTGGAACTTCACAAATGGGTTTGGGCCCCAAGGGGCACCGCACTTTTGTGGACGGGGGAGGACCTACGCAAAGGTGGATCGGTCCACGCGCGCGCGCGCCGCCGCCCGCCCGCCCGCCCGCCGGCCGGCTCGGCTCGATTCGGTTCGGGCCGGGTCCGCGCGTTTATTTAATTCCATCAATTTTATTTTTATTCTATTCTTTTTAAAAATGAAGGGACCGATTTGAATAGACATATTGGACATTCTTTTTCATCCGAACAGATATGATTGTTCGGTGTTGAACGAATAGATATGTTAAACCGACGAACATACATGTTCGTTCGGAATAAAGCGAATGAACGTGTCTGTTCGAACAGAACAAGAACAGTTTTTGGTTCGCATCCCTTCATCAATGGACATGTTCTGCTTCGCGACTCTTCACTTCATTGTCTATAAATACAAAGAGCGACCGTCACTTTCAAAACTACTGACATTTTTTTTTTCACAAGACATTACTCATCTTCATTTGTGCGATTGTTCTACAAATTTGCGTTCGAAGGAGTCCTTTGAAGACGTACCGCTTCAAAGGAACGCGATCCGTTCTATCCTGGGAGACAATTGTCCGACGTCCTCGGGTACAGATTGAGGGGGCAAATTCGTCTTAAGGACACAACGACTTTCGTTGGGCTCGGATCAATATTCTAATTTCTACCTCGCGTTGGCTGCAGGTTAGTCATTTGTCCACATGTCTTTCTGTACGAACTTAGCCAAAGAGAAACGACAACAATGTCACGCCACTTTGAACATCCACGGCACACGTCAATAGAGTTGCCCTCTTACTTTTCAACCAAGAAGACTCGTAGCATAAACCCTTGAGAAATATTCATATCTATTATCTATCTCACCGCCAGAAGAAGACGACATTTGGATCGGTAGAAAAGGCCACATGCGTAGGAATAGGAAACAAAGTCCAACCGCGACTTTCCACCATTTTTTTTTTGAAAAATCACTTTGGTTCTTTCCCTTTCATGTGATCGGGGGCTTCCGCACATTCTCATAGGGTCGAATTTCATACCACGGGTTCAAATTCGAGACATACTCTAACACTTTCAACACCCGAAAATTCCATGGAGCGACAATAATCCCTTCGTCTCAGCTTATCCAAGTAACTAATTCTTGATGCAAAGTGCTACATTCGTTGAGACTTGAGTTCGTGACCAAATTCTTACTTCAGTACACTCTAGAAAGAAAAGGTACCGTTTCTCGCTGCGGATAATTCATGAGCTTATCTGTTTCAGTTTAGTTGCAAGGTAAGTGAGAATGGAGAGGTTCTCATTTTGTTGTATTAACTAGGCAAGCTTGCCAATATTGACTATTTTTCAACATAGTCTTTCTCATTGCATTACTCTGTTTGCTAGGTTTTACAAATATCTGGAACGCATTACTGTTTTGCTTCTTCAATGCTTCAGTATGTGGCATTATAGCTTTGTAATCTTCGTTTAATTAAATTCAATTCATTTCGGTACAAATGGAATAGAGATCGGAGCTATATATCAATCTATTTCTGACACAATGAAAAGGAAATTCACCGGAAGAATATTCTTAGGTCATGAAAAACACATAATACAAGACCACACGGACAACCACCTTATCTTCTTTAGGGTAAGACAAGTGACTTCTTTCACACACATACACAGACGTCATATATACCATTACATAAAGTAACTCAACGAAGCTTTCTTCATGCTATGGCAGGTAGTAGTGCCGCCCGAAGTGGAAACTTGGTAGAGGCTAACGGCCCTTGACTGGCAGAAGACGACGCGAGGACAGACTGCCGGCAGCGGCGGCGGAGGAGGGCACACTACTGGGGGAGGACGGCACACAACTGGCGAATGACAAGGTGGCGGAGCGTACACTACTGGCGGAGGACAAGGCGGTGGAGGACACACTGCTCTTATAAGACAAGGCTGCGGAGTGCAACGTGCCGGTGGACAATGCCCATGTCCATGCCCGGTGCGACCGTGGTGACCTTGATACTTTGAAATTTTGGAGGACTAGCACAGCGGGGTTCCTCTAACCACCACTTGCTACCTTGAAATTTTGGAGGATCTCTATTTCGCTGACCTGTGCCACTTTAGCCTTGTTGAATTGTTGTACAAGTTTCACCAGTTAAGTTGCTGCTCGATTCAGCTAGGGTCTAGTCAAAATTGGATTATTATGGCAAAAAGAAAAAGAAAAAGAGATTGGTTGTTTGTAAACCTACCGCCCACCCCCAAAGAAGAAGGTTTGGTAAAAAGCATCGAATGCGATGCCGTATATAAAAGGAAGGCTGGAGTATTTTTTTTTTTTCCCTCAAACCCTTTATTCTTTACGAAATTCAATCACGAAAGTAAATGGTCCGATCCAAATAGACTCATTTAACTTATTTATGACCCATTTATTGCAATGCAAATCTAGTGACCTGTATCCGACTCGACCCAGCCCATATTTCTAAAACACTTCCATAATTAATCCAATTTATGAAATTTCATATCCAAACTGAGGTGAGAGTGCGGAGCGAGTGTGCGCGAGATCGAGTAAAAGCGGGAGAGAATGAAGATAGAGTCATAGAGGTAGGTTGAACACAAGTAAGTTGTAAACCCATTTACAACCTATATATGACCCATTTAACATTAATATTATGCTTAAATTCCTTTATAATCCATTTGTTGAACATAACTAACCACCCTTATAGCAACTCAGCCTGTCATATATGGGTTAAGAAATGAATTTATGACTCATTTTTACAGATCTGATGTCGATGGACAATGACCACGACAATGCCCGTGATCGCGACCGTCGCCATCGCGGTGGCCATGTCCATGACTGTGATGGCCTCCATGATGGTGTCTGTGTGGTGTCCATGACGTTACTAACAGAGAATTGACTATGTAACAGTCTTTTGGTGACTCTAAGACTAACAGTCTCTTATGGCAACAAATTAATAGATAACAATTAATTAAAAGTCACCGACTCCTGTGAAGTAATCTGTTGAATTCCTTTGTTTTAGTGATAAAAATAGGTTACGGGTTTTTTCGGATTCGATTCTCATAGTACGATGATGCCATGGTTTTGAATTGTAATAATACGCACCTAACGTAAGGACAGCCGGTTGTTGTAGTATTAACTACATTTAAACATGCGTAGAAATCTTCTGAGCACTAAAGTCCACAAAGTTAGTTTTTTGTCGCCACACTCGTGTGAACTCTATTTCCTCATTTGCACAAGGGAAGGGCATGCGCAAAAATTAGCAACTCTAAAAATGTTACATGTGCACGGTCAAAATCGTTACAAATTTAGTTTTACTTGTCGATCTATTGTTGCGCTCTCACGAAAATTAGTGTCCTAATTTTGAGTGATCACTAATTAAGCCCATGACTGTCGATGCCAGTAACAACTACCGTTTTTATTTCTGTAAAAGATAATTAGAATATTATACATATCTCTTGCGTCCGTTGCAGCATTGGATATTGCTGTGTACAACATCAAGGGTATAATTATCAAAAAAATTCCCAAAACTATTGAACTTATGTCAATTCAATCTCAAACCTTTTAATTTGGCCAATTTAGTCATAAACCTTTTGACAATTTGCCAATTTAATCCATACAATCAATTTTGACCAAAAATCACTGACGTAGACGTCGACCATCTCACGTGGCATAATCAATGCTGACGAGGATAATTTATGCGATTTTTAAAAATATTTTCTATTTTTTGTTTCTTTTTCCTTCTTCCTACGCCGGTGCCGACATCCTTGATGGCTGGGGATTGGCCACAGGCGAGGCCGGCTTCGCTTGCAAAATCGTTAGTGGGAAACCAAATAAAAATCTATGGATGATTATTCCTATGCACCTTCCAGGAAAATCATGCCATCGACCAAAACTTTTTTTATTTTTTTCGCTAAAAATCCGTTGACCAAGATTGTTTTTTTCCCGCTAAAAACCAATTGACCCAAGACTTTTTTTTCATTTCGCTAAAAACCAATTGACCCAAGACTTGCAGAGGCCATTCCTGGGTATAAATAAATGCTGGACATCATCACTTCTTGAACCATCACAACATCTCTAAGCCTAAATCACACAGAGAGAGAAACTTTCAGCAAACAGCAAATCAACTATGGGACACGGACACCATCACGGCGGCCACCACGACCATCATCATGACCATCACGGTCATGGCCACGGCCACGGCCACGGTCACGGTCACGATGGTCACGGCCACGGCCACGGACACGGCCACGGTCACGGTCACGGTGGTCACGGTCATGGTGGCCATGGCCACTGCCCGCCGCCATCATGCCCGCCCCCACCATGCCCACCACCGCCATATTGCCTGCCGCCACCTCCGCCGCCCCCGCCTCCTCCGGTGGTTTACCCGATATGCGTGCCGCGTCCTGTATGTCCTCCTCCCTTCTTCATCCGTCGCTGTTAGGCGATTCAACCAGCTCATGATTCCCCGCCGCTACCTCTCTTAAGGGTATTACAACTGAATAAAGCTCTCGTCATCTGTTCCTGCTGTTGTGTAATTGCAATCTACAAAATGTGTCGTGTGTGTGTAAAACAAAGTCTATTATTATTATGTGTCTTCCCTCCAGAGGAAATAGGTATCGATGGCAGTTACTTCCTCATCAAGTGCTTATAGTTTTGGGTCAGAGCACAAGGATCCTTGTGTATCTTTTTTGTTGCTGGATATTGCATTATGGTTCATCTAATGGAAGGATCTTTATTATATATATAAACGTTGTGATCTTGGGATAGACGTAGTCATGTTTTCCTTTCCAGATTTTTTCTTACAAGCAGTTGAAGGGAAAAGTACCAAAAAAAAGCTTAGACATATTGCATTTGTGGACGAGTACGTCGTGGCTGTGTCTCTCTTTATGGAGGTGGCCGTGGCCCTCTTTGTGGACGAGTGCGTGGCCGTGTCCCTCTTTGTGTCCGCCGTGGCCATGTCCCTCTCTGTGGCCGTGCCCGGTACCGTGCCTCTCTCTGTGGCCGTGTCCATCTTTGTGTCCTTGGCCGTGTACCTGTTTCTGGCCATGTGTGAGGCCATGTCCATGCCGGCGGGCGACTTGGTGACCGGGATGGCCGCCGCGACGGTGACCGTCTCCCATGCTTATGTGCTGATGGTTTTCCTTGTGGAAGCGAACGTTAATTTGGAGATCCATTGTGATTGTTTACGGTGATGAAGAGCAAACACAGGACAGTCCTTTAAAGATAATAGGAGAAAAGCCTCAGCAGACAAGACTATGTATTATGGGGCCCCTTACCACTCTGCAATGGCACTAGAAGTCTTGGTCAAGGGGCATTATTTATTTTGGACAGTGGGGTTGGTACAAGTCTATTTCGAAGAGTCGTTGTCGTCCTTCCTTAATTTCTATCATCTCTTTTATCAGTCCATTGGCTTATTTTGCTTGGAGAGATAACCCTCGACTCAGTCGTATGTCCATATCTTCAACAGAAATAGACTCGTTTGCCTCCATCACGACTGCTGGTCCATCCATAATTCAACTTAGAGAAAGTTTTTGTAAAATGGTTAAGCATCTCAATTTTAGTTGCGCATGTCTAACTTCACATTATCCTTAATTCTATGAAACTAAATCATATCATTAAGCTGAATCTTGTCTTGGTTAATCCAACTCAAGACTTATCCACCGCTTCACCTAAACCCCGAATTGAACTGAGAAACTACCATTTGTTCGTTACCGTTTGAATACTGTAAATTTGATTATTGGATTTGAGCACGTCAATTGCTGTTCTGGGTTATTGTTGGTGGTCTTCGAAGAAAGCCTTGATTCATGATAGGCGTCTGAAGAAGGTCGAAGACAAGAAGAGCTATTGCATGAATATGAACGAAGGTAAGAAGAATAATTTGCAATTAATGGAGGTGAGCTACTGAAGAAGAATGAAGAAAAAGAATGCCACGATTGTCTTTTCAAAGGCATTTGTTTTATTTGACTTTTGTTTGTTTGTGTGGTTTTATTGGTTTATGGCCTTTCTTTTGTTTCCTCATTTAATGTCGTCAGATATTGTGCGACCAACCTCTACAAAAGGTTGTGAGGTTCACGCTTGTAGACATCCCGAAGCAAAAGCATTTGCATTTCAATAAATTTTCTCGCCGTTCTTTGTTTGTGCGTTTGTTCCAAACCTCCAAAGTCATCATTATTATTTTTGGTTCCAACAGTTACATGTTCAATACAGTGATTGCTTGAACCATATTGTTTACCTCTTCTTATGGGTTCATCCACATCAATTAATTCGAGATTTCATTAATGATGCGGTTAAACTATCTTCATGACCAGCGAATTTATGGACCTTTATGAGGAAAAAAAAACGAGGGAAAATTCTAATTAAGGGCCTAAAGTGCACCCATATTTTCAAATAAGGGTCTGAAGTGTACCTTATTTCAAATAAGGACATGAGGTGCTTAAATAGTTTCAAAAAATGGCCTAACTGAAGGGCATTAAGTGGGACCACTACCCAACCGCGTCCCCACCATTGACATAATGGAGCATTGCCGGCATAAACGGCAGGCCGGGTTCAGAAAAATTCATGGCGGAATTTGGCAACCCTCGAAACCAAAATTTTTCCTATACTGAAGTCTGGCAATTTGCCAAATCAATATAAACACCGAAAAAATAAAAAGAATGAATGATTTTTGACACTCAAAAAGGGCAAGAACAGAACAACAAATATTCAGCGATAAGCAAAACCCGGACTGATCTTGGCGAAGTTCAAACCCTCAGCTTCAAGTTCAGTAGGGGTGTCAATCATGCTCGACCCTACCCTACCCTACCCTACCCCTACCCTACCCTACCCGGCCCTATTTTTGGGGTATTTTAGGGTAGGGTAAAGATCAGCTTCGGTGAGAAAGGGTATTTTAGTGATTCTGGGTAGGGTAGGGTAGGGTAGGGTTATTACCCTGGCCCTGGCCCATTCCCCCAACCGATGGGCCGATATCCTGTCAACCCTACCCAGTACGCGCCTCGTCTCGCTCCCAAGCTTTCCAGTTCCATCGCCTTCCACGAGCCCCTCGAACGTCCACAGGTTCACCTCACCTCGATCGCCTTCTCTCTTCTCCTTCAAACGACGTTCTGCTCTCCGATTTCGACGCACTTGTCTCTAAATCGAAGCTCCTATCTCTCGATCTCTGGAGTTCAGCGATTTCTCCTGAAACCCTAAGGAATCGCGTTCTGTCTGGTTTGACTCACCGAGTTCGCTTCACTCTCAACTGCTCCAGCTCAAGTAATTATCACGATTCAGCTCAAAATTTCTTCGTTTCTTTAGCTGTTGTTGTTGTTGTTGTTGTTGTTGTTCTTTAATTTCTTGATCGTGCGATGTTGGGTTCCTGTGCTCGTGTCGTGCTGCTTTTTTGGGTCAAGGTCGGTGTCTTATCAGGTCGAGATTCTTGCTAGGTTTCGGGTTTTTGGGAATGGATTGTGTTTTGTTGGACCGTTCTTGAGGAATTTTTCTTGGGCGAGGGGGTTACTCAACGAGACTTGATTTTTGTGTTCCTTTCCTTTGAAGTTGAATTCGGATGGTCTGAAGAAGGTTGTCCCATGACAAATGGTGGTATCAAGTACGACCCATGAAGATTGAAAGCCCATTTGAAGATGAGGGATACAAGGAGTAGTCCGTTGAGAAGCTCGGCACAATGATCTCGACCCAGAATTCTACGTGTTGTGGCAATATTCTCGAAATTGGGTGGATACGATTTTGTTATTACCACAGAATTTTCGTCCAGCGTGTTCTTGCATAGCATCTGCACTTCCTCGAGCTTTTCATTTCCTTGCACCCACCGGTAACCAGTCTCCCTTCGATTAGAAAACATATGCTCTGTTTTCTTGTTATCTTAGATATGAAGTAGAGGCTCTATTTATGATCTGAACTTGGTGCGTTGCTTTTGTGATAATCTACATATGAATCATTGCTTTACTTTTGCATCGAGAGCTTTGTTTTGAGCATTAAAGCTGCACTGTCCAACTGTTCTTTGGCCGAAAATATCGAGCCATCTTTTGGATTTTAAATGCCGGTTGCCCTTTTGGATATACGCGATATTCTGCATACTCTTAAATTTTCATGGTAAATTTCTCCTGATCAGCTCACATATCTTTGGAGGCTTTACAATCGTTCTGAGCAATCCAACGGAATGGGGATGATTTCTGCTTGGAGACAGACACTGTGAAGTACATGAAAAGGAAAGAGGTCCAAGAGTCCTTCCACGTCGATGCCGCCTATATTCCATTGAACTACACTCTCTGCAGGTCTTGTTCGCGAGACAATAAGCTAGTAAAAATCAAGGGCACGCGAAACATGGGGAGATTAATCGTGTGATTGGCTTATGCAGTGAATGGAATGTTCAAATCCAATACAGAAAAAGTGACAAATTCATCGGTCCTGCCAATCCTTAAAGAACTCATAGGGACTAACTTGTGGATTTGGATATACATGTAAGGTGTATTGAGTTAACCCGAAACAAGAATGTATCATAGAGTATGCTGAAGGATAGACTGGAGATATACCTAAGGTGGAATTAATTGGTAGGATTAGTGCATATTCACATGTAAAAATTTCTATCTTTGTTTTTCACTGAGGATCAGTTGAATCAATCTTTTTTGTTACAGAGTTCTATCTCTGTATTCTGCCTTTTCTTTTGCTTCTTGGATTGGGTCTCCTTGGATGAAAGTGAGATAGTCCTATCTTCACAATTACATACTGCATTGCTCATGTAAAAGAGCAATTTCTTTTTATTTGCTTTCTCACCTAGCTTGGGCACCCAAAAAAAAAAAAAAAAAACCCTAAACCCAACCCTGACCCGACCTGACCCAATCCGCTTTTTTGTCCACTTGATATTCGGTTCGGGTCAGGGTCGGGGCGGGTAACGCAAGCAACGCTTAAGGGTGGGGTCGGTTTGGGTAGTATAAAAACCCTACCCTACCCTACCCATTGACACCCCTAAAGTTCAGTTCCTCCTCCGACCACTTCTTCGACGACGAAGATCCCATCCATGACCAGCCCGACTACCCGGTCCCCGGTTCTCTCGCCCTGTTCCAGGCCCCGCCGAAGAAGCTCCTGAAGCTCCGCGCCGCGCTCCACCTCTTCGGCAAGAAGCGTTCCATGTTCTACGCCATGCGTAGGACGCACATGGTCAGGACCAAGCTCATCGGCAACCGACAGGGCCATGTCCACTTCGTGTTCCTAGACGACCAGAGTTCGGCCCCGGCCTTCCTGATCCAGCTGGCAGTGCCGATGAGCGTCCTGGTGCGTGAGATGGCGTCAGGGGTCGTGCGAATCGCCCTCGAGTGAGATAAGAAGGCGACGGCGGCAGCAGAGGCCCCCAAGAAGAGGAATAAGAAGAAGAATGGCGTGAAGCTCATAGAGGAGGCAGTGTGGAGGACATATTGCAACGGAAAGAAGTGTGGCTACGCACTGCAGAGGGAGTGCGGGGAGGAGGAGGATAAGGTGCTGAGCGCGCTGGAAGTGGGCTCGATGGGGGCGGTGGTTTTGCTAGGCGAAAAGGGCGACACGTCGGTTCCTTCATCGATCAGGGCTTGGAGATGGAGACGAACTCCTTGGTGTCGACGGCGTTGCCCTCGACCAGCACGGCGGACTGGACTGTCAGGGCCAACATGCTCGGGGAGGTGGGCCCGTCCCTGGGGTCGGGGTGGCCGGCGGTGGCGCCGGAGGGGAGGGGGATGCGGGACTGGCAGGTGGTAGTGGAGATGGCAATGGCGAGGGAGACGAGGAGGGGAGGGGAGGGAAGAGGAAAAAGAAAGAAGATAACGTAAAAAAAATATATAAAAAAAGGGAAAAAAGAAAGTAAAGGACGAAAATGCCCTTCGGTGAGGTCCTTCTTTCTCAAAAAAATGATTAGTTTAATTGTAAGATGTGTAAGCAATAGGTGTAAACAATACTTTATTTCATTAGCCATGTTAATCAAGGCTTAATTAATTTAATGAAAGAAGATCACTAGAGGTATGGGGATATTAGGTTCTACTAATTCAGACAGGTTTAGTCAGATTTAACACTCATGAACCTAGTCAACAAAATTCGATCGCCTCCGACCATATATTGAACCGCTGCTCTCGTCGGTTTTCTTAGTATTTCTCCGGTTCGAATTTCAGCCCACGGGGTTCAAATTCAAGACATATTCTAACACTTTCAACACCCGCAAATTCCATGGAGAGACAATAATCCCATCGTCCCAGCGTATCCAAGTAACTAATACTTGATGCAAAGCGCTACATTCGTCGAGACTTGAGTTCGTGACCAAATTCTTACTTCAGTACACTCTAGAAAGAAAAAGTACCGTTTCTCTCTGCGGATAATTCACGAGCTTACCTGTTTCGGTTTAGTTGCAAGGTGAGTGAGAATGTAGAGGTTCTCATTTTGTTGTATTAACTAGGCATAGGCAAGGTTGCCAATATGGACATTTTCTCAACATAGTCTTTCTCATCGCATTACTCTGTTTGCTAGGTTTTACAAATATCTGGAACACGTTACTGTTTTGCTTCTTCAATGCTTTAGTATTTGGCATTATAGCTTTGTAATCTTTAGTTTAATTCGATTCGATTCGATTCGTTTTGGTACAGATGGAATAGAGATCGGAGCTATATATCAAATTATCTCCGACCCATTGAAAGGAAATTCGCCACAAGAAAGCAAGAATTAGGTCGTGAAAAGCACATGATACAGGACCACAGGGACCACCACCTTATCTTCTTGAGGGGAAGACAAGTGACTTCTTCACACACATGCACACAATTCATAGATAAAATTACATAAAGTAGCTGAAGGAAGCTTTCTTCATGCCACGAGAGATGGTAGTTCTGCCCGAAGTGGTAACTTGGTGGTGGCTAACAGCACTTGGCTTGAGGAAGACGACGGGAGGCAGAGGCGGCGGGCACTCTACTGGCAGACGAAAAGCTGGCGGAGGGTACACTACAGGCAGAGGACAAGGTGGTGGAGGACACACTGCTCTTATAAGACCTTGATAGCAGCCGTGATGACGACCTCCTATACTTTTGTGCTGAAGGTTTTCCTTCTGGAAGTGACTGTTATGTAGGAGATTATATTGTGATCGTTCATGATCATGAGAGCTATTTATACAGAGTAATGGCATTTAGAAGACTTGGTCAAGGGCATTATTGTCTTTGGACGGTCGATATGGGGCCATTCTATCGGCGCGTACACGAAAAACCATCGTTAATTAATCTATATCTTCTTTTATATTCGTCCATTGACTTAGATTTTGCTTGGAGATATCCCTCAATCAGCGTCTTAATGGAAGATTCATGCATTATATTGGCAGTTCATTAGGGCCGGTGGGTTCGCTTCTTGGAAAATTGTCGGAAAAGTCCTAAACCTTTTGCACTTTTGCCAATTCAGTCATAAACCTTTTAAATTTACTGATTCAGTCCTAAACCTTTTGCACTTTTGCCAATTCAGTCATAAACCTTTTAAATTTACTGATTCAGTCCTAAACCTTTGCACCTCTTGCCGATGCAGAAATAAGCAAGATAAGAAGCAAAATGTGTATATTCCATTGACTGTTGCATATTGTCTTGGCTAATCCAACTTAAGCGTGAGTCACGCTTAACCTAATCCCCCAACTAAATCGACAAAGCAGCCATTTGTTTATTTCATGTTAGTCGTAGCCGTATCTTTCGGATCAAAAAGCTCGTATTTATCGAAAACTATACTGAAGTTCGGAACCTGGTCTTTAGTCTTTACTGGTACAAGAGTATGAAATTCTACTTCATTAGACTTTGAGGACAAGCACAGCGTGGTTCCTCTAACCACCACTTGCTACTTTGAAATTTTGGAGGATCTCTATTTCGCTGACCTGTGCCACTCTAGCCTTGTTGAATTGTTGTACAAGTTTCACCAGTTAAGTTGCTGCTCGATTCAGCTACGGTCTAGTCAAAATTGGATTATTATGGCAAAAAAAAAAAAAAAGGATTGGTTGTTTGTAGACCTACCGCCCACCCCAAAGAAGAAGGTTTGGTAAAAAGCATCAAATGGATGTCGTATATAAAAGGAAGGCCGGAGTAGTTTTTTTTCGTCCAACCCTTTGTTCTTTACGAAATTCAATCTCGAAAGTAAATAGTCCGATCCAAATAGACTTATTTAACTCATTTATGACTCATTTATTACAATGCAAATCTAGTGACCTGTATCCAACCCGACCCAGCCCATATTCCTAAAACACTTCCATAATTAATTCAATTTATGAAATTTCATATCCAAACTGCAGTGAGAGTGCGGAGCGAGTGAGAGCGAGATTGAGTAAAAGCGAGAGAGAATGAAGATAGAGTCATAGAGGTGGGTTGAGTCTAAATAAGTTGTAAACCCATTTACAACCTATATATGATCCATTTAACATTCATATTGTGTTTAAATTCCTTTATAATCCATTTGTTGAACATAACTAACCCCCATAGTAACTCAGCCTGTCATATATGGGTTAAGAAATGAATTTATGACCCAGTTTGACAGGTTTGGTGTCGATGGACAATGACCATGATCGTGACTGTCGCCGTCACGGTGGTCAAGTCCATGACTGTGATGGCCTCCGTGATGGTGTCCATGTGGTGTCCATGGCGTTACTAACAAAGAATTCACTATGTAACAATTTTTGAGTGACTGTAAGTCTAACAGTCTCTTATGACCACAAATTAATAGGTAACAATTAATTAAAAGTCACCGACTCCTCTAAAGTAATCTGTTGCCAAGAAACTGAATTCCTTTGTTTTAGTGATAAAATAGGTTACGGGTTTCTTCGGATTCGATTCTCATAGTACGATGATGCAATGGTTTTTGAATTGTAATAATACGCACCTAACGTAAGGACAGCCGGTTGTTATCTCAAAGGCGTAGCAGTAAAAAACGACGGCTCTTGCTCTAATCTTACGTAGGACAAACGTGTTTCACAATCAGCAAAGATCCACCGTCAGAGGAAAACAATATTTGCCGCAAGAATCATATTACGTACAGGATGTTCATTGCAAAAATCACCAGCAATAGAGGTACAAAAAAAAAAGGACTAATTCTCCACTAGCATCCAATTAATTGGCTTAGTCAGTAATTGAACGTTGGATGGACCTTAATATTTTCCACCGGCGGTTGATACGATAATTGTCCATTAAATCTATTATATAAAAAGAAAAACTAAAATCAAGTCGTCTATGACTTTGGTAAATCTTTTTAATTTAGTTTTAGAGCGTTCATCAATCTAGCCATTCGAAATCACATGCATCGTCTACCATGACATTCATGTCTTACATATCGAAACTTCTACTGCTTGTGAGGAAAGACATTGATTTAATCAGTCGAGATGTATAATCTAAACGACAGAGAAACTGTTATCAACTATAGATTTAAAAGAAAATGGCATTAGAATAAATAAAAAATCAGTGCAAACATGAGACTAATGAAAAGGAAATTCAAGAGAAGAAAGCAAGAATTAGGTCATGAAAAACACATAATACAAGATCACAGGGACAACCACCTTATCTTCTGGAGGGTAAGACGAGACTTCTTCACACACACACATCTTTCACATATAACATAATATTAAGTAACTCAAGGGAGCTTTATTGGAGCTATATGACCGGATAGTAGCGGCGGCCGAACTCTTCGCATGGTAGAGGCTAACGGCGATGTGGCGGGCAGATGACGAAGGGTGGAGAGATTTGATAAACCACCGCAGGTGGCGGCAGCAGCTGACCTTTCGTAGATCTGTTTGAGATTAGAATTGGCTTTTGGTAGCCAGGCACCCTACTGGCGGAGGCTGACCTTTCTTTGTAGGTCCATGTCGATGACCGTGAGCATGACCGTGACGTTTGTCCGTGTCCGTGTACCTCGTTGTGGACGCGTATGTGGACGAGTACGTCGTGGCTGTGTCTTTGTGGATGAGTACGTCGTGGCTGTGTCTCTCTTTATGGCCATGGCCGTGTCCCTCGTTGTGGACGAGTATTTGGACGCGTTCCTCTTTGTGGACGAGTACGTCGTGGCTGTGTCTCTCTTTATGGCCGTGGCCGTGGCCGTGGCCCTCTTTGGGGACGAGTGCGTGGCCGTGTCCCTCTTTGTGTCCGCCGTGGCCATGTCCCTCTTTGTGGCCGTGCCCGGTACCGTGCATGTCTTTGTGGCCGTGTCCATCTTTGTGTCCGTGCCCGTGCCCGTGCCCGTGGCCGTGGCCCTCTTTGCGGACGAGTGCGTGGCCGTGTCCCTCTTTGTGTCCGCTGTGGCCATGTCCCTCTTTGTGGCCGTGCCCAGTACCGTGGGTGTCTTTGTGGCCACGTCCATCTTTGTGTCCGTGCCCGTGCCCGTGCCCGTGCCCGTGGCCCTCTTTGCGGACGAGTGCGTGGCCGTGTCCCTCTTTGTGGCCGCCGTGGCCATGTCCCTCTTTGTGGCCGTGCCCTGTACCGTGCGTGTCTTTGTGGCCGTGTCCATCTTTGTGTCCGTGCCCGTGCCCGTGCCCGTGCCCGTGGCCGTGGCCCTCTTTGTGTCCTTGGCCGTGTACCTGTTTCTGGCCATGTGTGAGGCCATGTCCATGCTGGCGGGATCCTTGATGACCGTGATGGCCGCCGTGACGGTGACCGTCTCCCATGCTTATGTGCTGAAGGTTTTCCTCGTGGGAGAAAATGTCAACTCGGAGATTCATTGTGATTGTTTACGGTGATGAAGAGCAAAGATAGGCCCAGTCGTTTAAAGATAAAAGGAGAAAAGCCTCAGCAGACAAGACAATCTATTGTGGGAACCAAAAATAACAATGATGAGTTTAGAAATTTGAAACAAAGACACAAATACAGATACAGATCGAAGGGGAGAAAATATTCTTAGAATGCTTTCTGATGGCTTCTTATTATAATACTCACCCTCTAGCGTCCTTATATAAAAGCCTCAAATGTGAAATATATTTGATGAAGACACATTTGTCAACTCTACATTTAACGAGGACATGCGTAGAAATCTTCTGACAAACACTACATGCACTAAAGTCACGCGTGGCAATCCAGGAGCAAAAAGTCCTTTGTCTTCAAGCTTCTGAGCACTAAAGTCCACAAACCTGGCCACGCATGATTGACTGCCTCTATTATATTATTTCTAGAAAATATCACTATTTTTTATTCTTCATGATCCACATCTAGAAGACTAGAACTACCCTTTTCAACGGTAGCCATAAATCCTATTTTGTCTTCATTGAGAAGAAATTCCCTACCAAGGAATTGGAATCCTATCCTCCTCAAGCCTTTTGGGAGCTGCTTGGTTTTGAAGCTATCCACAAACTTCTTTCAAGTAAATGAAACTGGTATTTCCTGACAGAGAAAAAGAGAGAGAGAGAGAGAGTAATCGACAGTTCAGAGTGAATAAAGGCTCTATCTCTTTTGATACGAGAGAAGCATGCACCATGAATATGACGAGAATTCTAGACAGGCGGCTCTATCCATCCTTGATTATCTAGAAGACTAGAACTACCCTTTTCAACAGTAGCCATAAATCCTATTTTGTCTTCATTGAGAAGAAATTCCCTACCAAGGAATTGGAATCCTATCCTCCTCAAGCCTTTTGGGAGCTGCTTGGTTTTGAAGCTATCCACAAACTTCTTTCAAGTAAATGAAATTGGTATTTCCTGGCAGAGAAAAAGAGAGAGAGAGAGAGTAATCGACAGTTCAGAGTGAATAAAGGCTCTATCTCTTTTGATACGAGAGAAGCATGCACCATGAATATGAAGAGAATTCTAGACAAGCGGCTCTATCCATCCTTGATTATCTAGAAGACTAGAACTACCCTTTTCAACAGTAGCCATAAATCCTATTTTGTCTTCATTGAGAAGAAATTCCCCACCAAGGAATTGGAATCCTATCCTCCTCAAGCCTTTTGGGAGCTGCTTGGTTTTGAAGCTATCCACAAACTTCTTTCAAGTAAATGAAACTGGTATTTCCCGACAGAGAAAAAGAGAGAGAGAGAGAGAGTAATCGGCAGTTCAGAGTGAATAAAGGCTCTATCTCTTTTGATACGAGAGAAGCATGCACCATGAATATGAAGAGAATTCTAGACAAGCGGCTCTATCCATCCTTGATTATCTAGAAGACTAGAACTACCCTTTTCAACAGTAGCCATAAATCCTATTTTGTCTTCATTGAGAAGAAATTCCCCACCAAGGAATTGGAATCCTATCCTCCTCAAGCCTTTTGGGAGCTGCTTGGTTTTGAAGCTATCCACAAACTTCTTTCAAGTAAATGAAACTGGTATTTCCTGACAGAGAAAAAGAGAGAGAGAGAGAGAGTAATCGACAGTTCAGAGTGAATAAAGGCTCTATCTCTTTTGATACGAGAGAAGCATGCACCATGAATATGAAGAGAATTCTAGACAAGCGGCTCTATCCATCCTTGATTATCTAGAAGACTAGAACTACCCTTTTCAACGGTAGCCATAAATCCTATTTTGTCTTCATTGAGAAGAAATTCCCTACCAAGGAATTGGAATCCTATCCTCCTCAAGCCTTTTGGGAGCTGCTTGGTTTTGAAGCTATCCACAAACTTCTTTCAAGTAAATGAAACTGGTATTTCCTGGCAGAGAAAAAGAGAGAGAGAGAGAGAGAGTAATCGACAGTTCAGAGTGAATAAAGGCTCTATCTCTTTTGATACGAGAGAAGCATGCACCATGAATATGAACACAATTCTAGACAAGCGGCTCTATCCATCCTTGATTATCTAGAAGGCTAGAACTACCCTTTTCAATGGTAGCCATAAATCCTATTTTGTCTTCATTGAGAAGAAATTCCCTACCAAGGAATTGGAATCCTATCCTCCTCAAGCCTTTTGGGAGCTACTTGGTTTTGAAGCTAATTTTTTTTTTTTTGTATCCACAAACTTCTTTCAAGTAAATGAAACTGGTATTTCCTGGCAGAGAAAAAGAGAGAGAGAGAGAGAGAGAGTAATCGACAGTTCAGAGTGAATAAAGGCTCTATCTCTTTTGATACGAGAGAAGCATGCACCATGAATATGAAGAAAATTCTAGACAAGCGACTCTATCCATCCTTGATTTTAGGATCATAACCACCCATCTCCTCAAATCATTAGTGTATAAGACCACTCTTGTATAGTTCAAAGAACAATACGTCTTATCAGGATGCAATGTCAATTTTGGTAGATTTAGATCATGCATGAAAAATTCATTAATTGGTTGACTCGAATATGATCTAATAACACATCGAAACTAAATTAAAGGATGTGAGAATTTCGTTTTTTTTGTTCTTTTGGCTAAAAACCAATTGACCCAAGACTTTTTTTTTTCTTTTCGCTAAAAACCAATTGACCCAAGACTTGCAGAGGCCATTCCTGGGTATTATGTGCCTTCCCTCCGGAGGAAATAGGTATCGATGGAAGTTACTTCCCCATCAAGTGTGCTCATAGTCAAGGCCCAATTCTTCTGTCAAAACTTCTTTGTACTGGGCCAGAGAACAAATGTCCTTGTGTATCTTTTGTGTGGCTGGATACTGCATTATGGGATTTCAATTCCTCTGTTTCAGTTGGTTCAAGTAATGGATCTTAATTATGTATCTAAAAGTTGTGATCTTGGAATAGACATAGTCATGTTTTCCCTTTCCAGATTTTTCTCTTACAAGCTGTTGAAAGGAAAAGTACCAGACAAGTCATAAATGTATTGCATTTGCACTAACTCATTTACAAACCTTTCAATTGGACCAATTCAGTCTATCCGGCCAATTTTTACTTATTTTTTCCTTTTTTCATTCTTGTTTTTTTCTTCCCTTTTTCTATTTGTTGGTGGCTAACGAGGCTGGCCTCACTTGGGTGAGAGGGCAAGGACCGACGAGGTCCCACTCGCCAGATCTAGCTAGGCCAACCCTCGCCGGGACTCACATGGGCAGGGGTGAGGTCTGGCGAGCCTCACTTGGGCGTGGGCGAGGTCTGGTGAGCCTCGCCCTGGCCCGGGTGACGGTCAGCATCGCGTCACGACCATCTGGGCCTCGCTCTTGCCTAGGCCAGGGCGAGGGTCAGCCTCCCCAGATCTGGCGAGGGGGGGCTCAACGGTGCTCGCCCAAGCGCAGCTTGGCAAGCCGACCCTCTCCAACCACCGGCAAATAGAAAAGGGAAAAAGGAAAAAAATATTAATAATATTTAAAAATGTTTACTTCATCACCGGCCGTGCCATGTAATCCAATTGAAATTTGTAGGATTGAATTGGTACCAATTCTGCAATAGGTTTATGACTTTTTTAGTAGTTTTCCAGCTGTTGAAAAACCCTGATCAACACATTCCTCTTTTTCAGATAAAATGGATAGCAATTCTGACGCCTAGAGTGTTATATCTCTCGACCAGTTAGATCAATGTCCTTCCTCAAAAAGTTCAATCTATTTCAAGTAATATATTGCTTACACACCAAATTGAATCAAAGAAAACTGAACTATATTGTTTAGCTGAGGATGACAAGGATCAAGATAAGCAAATTGTAATGCTTACCACAAAGGGCTTAAGGTTCGAGTAATGGATGGGTCTTAATTATGTATATAAACGTTGTGATCTTAATTATTGTTTGCTAGTCAAACAAATGGTGCAACCACGTCATTAATGAAACCTTAAATTAATTGATGTGGATGAACGGATAAGAAAAGGTAAACGATATGGTTCAAGCAATAAACGAGTCACCAAATTCGGGGATCGGTGAATGTTTCTTATCGATTAAGAGACACCTAATTAAGTTTAGACAAGAAAAGAGCTAAGGAATTTTGCTCTCTCCGCTTTTGTTGCCAAAACATCCTCAAATCCATGGTCAAAGATATCATTTACTCCGCATTAGCTAGTCAGCCTTGCAGCAGTTTCAGCTTTAATTTCACGTAGATTGTCTCCCTTTGCTTCAATCAGCTTCCCATCTTTCATGTCAATAACTCCTCTAATCCTAGGTCATAAGATTATTTAAGCTATCATACGTTGTTAAATCCATTATGGCCGAGTTAGTAAAAAAAAAAAATATTGAATCTTACGATGGGCGATAATTTGTAAATTTTCTACTTGAAACGATCTCTTGTGCTCCCGCGACGAAAGCACCTAGCGCCGCTGGTTTACGTGATGGCTTTTGGATTGTCTTGGTTGGGCTGGGAAGTTTGATAGTGGTGCTGCTTATGGCTTGAGAAAAAAGTGTGTTTGGGAGAGAGAATACATCTAGGTCTTTATCGAGCTTGTGTGTTATTTAGGGTAATTACTTAGTTTACTAAATATTTCTAAACTGCATGATGGACCATAGTATTGCGAAATTAATGTATGCTTCTCCTATTTTGGGTAGTGTTGGACACAATTCGCATGGTTAGATGTTCCGATATGAGTTCTATTGTTCTTCCATGATATACTTAAGTTTCTCTTGCTGAGTTATGCTTTTATGGCTAATCTTTTTTCCTTCCAATTACGGTGAAAAATCAGAGATAAATCGACTCTATTTTTGGCGACAAGATCAATCGAAGTTGAAATTTATAATTTACTGCCCATCGTAAGATTCAAAATTTTAGGACCAACTCGGCCACCTCGGATGTAATCACACTAATATCTTAAATTATGTTATGACCTAGGATTAGAGGATTCATTGACATAACAAACGTGAAGTTGATTTAATTCAAGCGAGACATATCTACCTGAAATGGAGGCTGTAACCGCTACAAGGTTGACTGGCTAATGCGGTTTAAATGATCTCTTTGACCAAGGGTTTGAGGATGTTTTGGCAACAAAAGCAGAGAGAGAAAATCATTAATTCTTTAATTCTTTCTTAAACATAATTAGGCATCTCTTAATAGCTAAGAAACATTCACCGTTCCCGAATTTGATGACTCATAATGATAAAAATTCCAAAGCGGTGTCGTTTTAGTCCCGGTTCGGATACGCATGGGTCTAGGCCGGGTCTTCGGGTTTACGGGCTGGGTTGACCAGGTCCGGAAAATTTTAAAAAATTAATTCAGAAAATTAAATAAAAAAATCAGAAAATACCCAAAAATTCATATTAAAAAATCATAAAAAATTCTTAAAAATTCAGAAAATTTCCAAAAATCATGAAAAATGGGAAATGACCACATTCAACTGGTTTGACCCATTTTTATTGATTTTGGGTTCCCGAGCCCTAAAAAATGACCGTTTTGCCCCTCTGGTCAATCTGACCCAAACTTTCCCAAACCGCCCCTAAACTTCAAAGACACATTCTCTATGCTCATAGGGCTTTACTAGGCTTGCCATGTCATTAATTGTGATGCGTTTTATCCGCACGTTCATGATTGCATTGATTTGCGCACTTTCAATTCTTGACTGTGATTGATAGGCTAGAAAATTCCTATCTGCATGATTCCCTAGACATTAGGACTTACCTTACCCCAAAGACATATGCATGAAATCTTTGGTTAGAAAATCGATCAACTTAGGTGCCGAAAGGGCATCGATGACAATCTCGACGTGACAAAGTCCCCGAACCCGCTTCTCTGGTTTTCGCAGAATCAAACGGACACTCCCGACCGCTTGATAGGGTTTCCGATCATACCCTCCAAAAAATGATTGGTGGCGACTCCGATGGCATGTACCCTTATCACATGTCACCCGACCACACTAAGATCGACCTCGATTTAAAATTTCCTCCCTGACGCGATTTGGTAGAGCTTGGGAAAGCTCGCATCGAGTTCCATTCTATCCTTCTAAAAAATTAGCTCGATAATCCATTAACCTGAACAAAATCGGACCTCCCGTCCGAGAGGGTTGCGACAGTCGGGCCGAACTTGGCCCACACTAGCCAGCCCATATTAAACCGATTAAGAATCCTTATATCTTACCTTATTAGACCAACCCCGGTAAATATCAATTTCAATTAATGTAAGCCCACATAGAAAAAATCTTACAGAGGACACGCTGCTCTTATAAGACAAGGTTGTGGAGTGCAACGTGCCGATGGACAATGCCCATGTCCATGCCCGGTGCAACAGTGGTGACCTTGATAGCAGCCGTGATGACGACCTCCCATACTTTTGTGCTGAAGGTTTTTCCTTCTGGAAGTGAATGTTATGTTGGAGATTATGTAGTGATTGTTCACGATCATGAAGAGCTGTTTAAACAGAATAAAATGGCATTTAGAAGACTTGGTCAAGGGCATTATTTTCTTTGGACGGTCGATGTGAGGACTATTCTACTGGCGTACACGAAAAACCATCGTTAATTAATCTATGTCATCTTTTATATTCGTCCATTGACTTAGATTTTGCTTGGAGATATCCCTCAATCAGCATCTTAATGGAAGATTCATGCATTATATTGGCAGTTCATTAGGGCCGGTGGGTTCGCCTCCGGAAGCAGAAATAAGCAAGATAAGAAGCAAAATGTGTATATTCCATTGACTATTGTATATTGTCTTGGCTAATCCAACTTAAGCGTGAGTCGCGCTTAACCTAATCCCCCAACTAAATTGACAAAGCAGCCATTTTGTTTATTACGTGTTAGACGTAGCCGTATCTTTCGGATCCAAAAGCTCGTATTTATCGAAAATTATACTGAAGTTGGGAACCTGGTCTTTAGTCTTTACAGGCACAAGTGCGTTGTTCCTCTAACCACCACTTGCTTCTTTGAAATTTTGGAGGATCTCTATTTCGCTGACCTGTGCCTCTCTAGCCTTGTTGAATTGTTGCACAAGTTTCACCAGTTTAGTTGCTGCTCGATTCAGCTAGGGTCTAGTCAAAATTGGATTATTATGGCAAAGAAATAATAATAATAAAGATTGGTTGTTTGTAAACCTACCGCCCACCCCAAAGAAGAAGGTTTGGTAAAAAGCATCGAACGCGATGTCGTAATATAAAAGGACGGCTGGAGTAGTTTTTTCCTCAAACGCTTTATTCTTTACCAAATTCAACTGGAGTAGTTTTTTCCTCAAACGCATCGAACGCAATGTCCCATTTGGCCCCGCCCAAATAGACTCATTTAACTCGTTTATGACCCATTTATTGTAATGCAAATTTAGTGACCTGTATCCGACCCGACCCAGCCTATATTCCTAAAATACTTCCATAATTAATCCAATTTATGAATTTTTATATTCAAATTGAGGTGAGAGTGCGGAGCGAGTAAGCTCGAGAGAGAATGAAGATAGAGTCATAGAGATGGGTTGAGCCTAAGTAAATTGTAAACCCATTTACGACCTATATATGACCCATTTGACATTCATATCATGCTTAAATTCATTTATAATCAATTTGTTGAACATGACTAACCCCAATAGCAACTCAACCTGTCATATATGGGTTAAGAAACGAATTTTATGACCTATTTTGACAGGCCCGGTATCGATGGGCAATGACCACGACAATTGCCGTGATCGTGTCCGTCGCCGTCACGGTGGCCATGTCCATGACTGTGATAGCCTCCGTGATGGTGTCCGTGTGGTTCCCATGACGTTACTAACAGAGAATTGAAGAATTGACTATGTAACAGTCTTTGAGTGACTATAACACTAACAGTCTCTTATGGCCACAAATTAATAGATAATAATTAATTAAAAGCCACTGACTCCTATAAAGTAATCTGTTTCCAAGAAACTGAATTCCTTTGTTTTAGTGATAAAATAGGTTACGGGTTTCTTCGGATTCGATTCTCATAGTACGATAATGCCATGGTCTTGAATTGTAATAATATGCGCCTAACGTAAGGACAGCCGGTTGTTGTCTCAAAGGCGTAGCAGTCAAAAACGACGGCTCTTGATCTAATCTTACGGAGGACAAACGTGTTTCTACTACTTGCGAAAGACATTGATTTTATCGAGCGAGATGTATAATCTAGACGATATAGAAACTCTTATCGACTATAGATTTAAAATACATGGCATTATGAAAAATTAAAAATTAAAAAGAATTCGCTGCAAACATGAGACTAACACATCCAATTGCACTTGCGAGACCACCAGAAGTTATGTGAATCCAAATCCACTATCACCTATGCACACAACTACGATGAGGTGAGGAAATTCAAGAGAAGAAAGCAAGAATTAGGTCACTAAAAACACATAATACAAGACCACAGCGACAACTTCTTCACACACTTCATAAATAACAGAACATAAAGTAACTCAAGGGAGCTTTATTGGTGCTATATGACCAGATAGTAGCGGCGGCCGAACTCTTCGCATGGTAGAGGCTAACGGCGATGTGGCGGGCAGATGACGACGGGAGGAGAGATTTGATAAACCACCGCAGGTGGCGGCAGCAGCTGACCTTTCGTAGATCTGTTTGAGATTAGAATTGGCTTTTGGTAGCCAGGCACGCTACTGGCGGAGGCTGACCTTTCTTTGTAGATCCATGTCGATGACCGTGAGCATGACCGTGACGTTTGTCCGTGTCCGTGGCCGTGTCCCTCGTTGTGGACGCGTATGTGGCGGCGTTCCTCTTTGTGGATGAGTACGTCGTGGCTGTGTCTCTCTTTATGGCCATGGCCGTGTCCCTCGTTGTGGACGCGTATGTGGACGCGTTCCTCTTTGTGGACGAGTACGTCGTGGCTGTGTCTCTCTTTATGGCCTTGGCCGTGGGCCTCTTTGTGGACGAGTGCGTGGCCGTGTTCCTCCTTGTGTCCGCCGTGGCCGTGTCCCTCTTTGTGGCCGTGCCCGGTACCGTGCCTCTCTCCATGGCCGTGTCCATCTTTGTGTCCGTGCCCGTGGCCCTCTTTGTGTCCTTGGCCGTGTACCTGTTTCTGGCCATGTGTGAGGCCATGTCCATGCCGGCGGGCGCCTTGGTGACCGGGATGGCCGCCGCGACGGTGACCGTCTCCCATGCTTATGTGCTGATGGTTTTCCTTGTGGAAGCGAACGTTAATTTGGAGATCCATTGTGATTGTTTCCGGTGATGAAGAGCAAAGACAGGCCAGTCCTTTAAAGATAATAGGAGAAAACCCTCGGCAGACAAGACTATGTATTATGAGGCCCCCTTACCACTCTGCAATGGCACTAGAAGTCTTGGTCAAGGGGCATTATTTATTTTGGACGGTGGGGTTGGTACAAGTCTATTTCGAAGAGTCGTTGTCGTCCTTCCTTAATTTATATCATCTCTTTTATCAGTCCATTGGCTTATTTTGCTTGGAGAGATAACCCTCGACTCAGTCATATGTCCATACCTTCAACAGAAATAGACTCGTTTGCCTCCATCACAACTGCCGGTCCATCCATAATTCACCTTAGAGAAAGTTTTTGTAAAATGGTTAAGCATCTCAATTTTAGTTGCGCATGTCTAACTTCACATTATCCTTAATTCTATGAAACTAAATCATATCATTAAGCTGAATCTTGTCTTGGTTAATCCAACTCAAGACTTATCCACCGCTTCACCTAAACCCCGAATTGAACTGAGTAACTACCATTTGTTCGTTACCGTTTGAATACTGTAAATTTGATTATTAGATTTGAGCACGTCAGTTGCTGTTCTGGGTTATTGTTGGTGGTCTTCGAAGAAAGCCTTGATTCATGATAG
Source organism: Lenwebbia sp. NSW1173648 (assembly GCA_029784005.1). Classification (NCBI taxonomy): domain Eukaryota; kingdom Viridiplantae; phylum Streptophyta; class Magnoliopsida; order Myrtales; family Myrtaceae; genus Lenwebbia; species Lenwebbia sp. NSW1173648. Next base: position 34,977,337 of record JARCGZ010000003.1, on the reverse strand, counting down.
GCGTCTGAAGAAGGTCGAAGATAAGAAGAACTATTGCATGAATATAAACGAAGGTAAGAAGAATAATTTGCAATTAATGGAGGAGAGCTACTGAAGAAGAATGAAGAAAAAGAATGCCACGATTGTCTTTTCAAAGGCATTTGTTTTATTTGACTTTTTTTTGTTTGTGTGGTTTTATTGGTTTATGGACTTTCTTTTGTTTCCTCATTTAATGTCGTCAGACATTGTGCGACCTACCTCTACAAAGGTTGTTTCTGACCCCACACACACACACAAAAAACCTCTACAAAGGTTGTTGTAGACATCCCAAAGCAAAAGCATTTGCATTTCAATAAATTTTCTCTCCGTTCTTTGTTTGTGCGTTTGTTCCAAACCTCTAAAGTCATCATTATTATTTTTGGTTCCAAAAGTTACATGTTCAATACAGTTATTAAAATATGTCTCAAGCACAAAGTTATTGGTGATGCCCGACCCTATGAGAATGCATGGACACTCGATGACTGTGCAGAAGTAGTGGCCATGACGCCACTTCCATCATGGGTCTTTTGATTGAAAGAGAAAAGCTTGTTGGCTAAGAAAGAGAAAAGAGATGCCTCTCGTGACATGGGACAAAAGGTAAAAAGACGAGTAGGAATTATGGTGTCTATTCATGATGGACACTCATTAGTTTCTTACTTCTTGCCAGCCTGCTCGGGCATGACAAGACTCTGCAGTGTTCAGCGATAAACAGTAAGGAAATTTTGCTAGAAAGAATAATCTCGAAATTCTGTATTCCAAAATAAAACGTTCCCCTCAAAACATAAAAGAACGGCCTTTATATGAGGCCCTAACAGCAAACCCTATCATTAAATTCGCAAAATTATTAAATTGCAAAAAAAAAAATAAAGAAAATTCGAAAACTCCATCTAGACGACCCCGAATCCCCGAAATCAGCCTTTAGTCACGGCCAAAGGCTGAAAATTGATCAGGACGCCGTTTCGCTTTAGACGGCCGAATTTGAGCTCGATCCGATGTCGTTGACCCGGTTCGCCGGTTCTAGTCGCCATCTGAAAATCCTGAGGAGCAACATCGGGAAGATGAAAGGACCGAGCGCGAACGAAGAGCAGAACACAAACAGAGATCCATGGATACCGTCTGACAGCAGCTTTCCCCATGTTCAGACTCGGAAGCGGATCGAACCCACCTGCCAATTCCCTCTTCAAGAGGCTATGTGATTAAGTTGGTTCTTTCCTGTTCTTGGTGGAATCGAACAAAGATGCTATTTTTTGGATGTAGTAATAGCCCGAGAAGAACGAGAAGACAAACTGCAGGATTTACAATGAAACAAAAAAAAACGGTCCAAGAAGTTCTCAATTGTGTGGCAGCCAATTCAATCTTAAATTTTCAAATTTGATCATTGTAGTTATAAGCTTTTTGAAGATGTTCTTATGTAATCCATATGATCAATTGTGGTAGGAAATTGCTAACGTGGATACCGATCATCCTATGTGATATGGCTGATGGTATCGTGAATGATTTTACTGTTTTTTAAGAAAAAAAATTCTAAACTTTTTCTTTTTCTTTTCGCTTTTCACCTATGGCCGGTTTCAATGATGGCCGGTGATCGGCCACAGGCAAGGGCCACGCTCCCCCGGAAAAGCATCGCGCCCTTCCAAGCCATAGGAGAAAATAAAAAGGGAAAATTCAAAAAAATCCTTTTAAAAAAAAAGTGCACAAATCGTCACATCAATAAGGAAAAATGGATGATTTTTGTAAATTTTTTCCCGATAGGAATCGCTTCCATCGCTCAAAATAATTAGCGAATGAAATATATTTTCATTATCGACAACAATTTATATCTAAACATCTTCGTGAACAATAAAAGTATTTTCATTCGTTTACTTTTGTAACCAATACAAATGATATTTTTTGAAAAATATTTTCCAAATCAATCATCTCCCGCGAAACAACTGTAGACTTGGATTTGCCTGGTTTTCACAATTTGATTCTTAATTGGAAAGGACATCTATATCTCCAACACCATATGAAGCAGAGCTTTAACAAATAAAGTACTTGATTGCAACTGAATCTTTTCCTCCATCATAAGCATTTGAAGATTCAACAACAATTTTGAGACTGAAATTTTTGAAATCCAAAACATGAGTTCACTCTCCATCAATAAAATAAGCACGAAGTCTACCAAACTAATTGTCCAAAATAAAATTACTGAATAGGCTCAATCAACATTTTATGCATAGACAAGCCAACATAATCCTTAAAATAGAACCATTTGTATTATTCCTTAAAATATATAGAGTTACAAATCAAGATGTTAGTTAATTAAAAAAAAAAAACACCATTCTTTTGAACCTAAGAAAAGAATTGGCACCAAGTACTAAGTCAATTGTCAAAATGGTCCTAAACTCTTTTCATGACACCAAGTGCTCATCATCCCTTCACATTCGGCCCTAACTCTCATGCCACCCTCACATTCTCTCGTCTCATCCACAAACACTCCCCTAAACTTCCTACAAAGCCAAGTAAATTTCATTGCACAAACCCACACGCCACGGCTTGAAGCAAAACTACACCAACTACAAACAACATCAAAAGTATTGAGAGAAGCGAAAAGGTAAAGAAAAGCATAGAAAGAGTGTTTCGAGGAAGAGAACGGAAATGGCGATACCAGATCAAGCAGCGGGCGCGGCGCAAGAAGTGCTGCACCAACGCAAGAAACTCCCGGTGCGCCTGATGAGATTGGCGATCGGGGGCTTTGCCGTCACGGCCGTTCTAGGTTACGCGGTCTTGTGCACCAAGAAGAAGCCCGAGGCCTCGGCCATGGACGTCGCCAAAGTCGCAACCGGGATTAATGCGCATCCTAAGAATACTCATCCTCATAAGTAGACCGGTTTCACGAGAGTAGCGAAAGTTATGATGTTCTTCTCATTCATCATTCGTTGCACAAGATCTTGGTTTAGCTTTTCGTCTGCTCCCTGTTAAGAGTGAGAGCTATTTTATGATTGTCCTCATGCTTTGTAGTGTTAAGAACCAATAAACATCTCCAATGTATTCGTGACCCTTTTCTTGATTCTTCATTGTCTTTCCTCCCTCTTTTTTCTCCGTTCCTTTCAAGATCAAATTTACGGAAATAAATTTTTCCCTTAGACCAGTAATAAAATGTTAGTTGGTAAGATACGTAGAGTCCACCATATGTCATTTTCAAATGCCAATAGGTAAGGACATCTATATCGGTTGTTCATCCTGTTTGTGTAGATCTTTGTAGACAATAAACATGATGGAAGTATCCTTGATGATTAGGCTTTAAAAGTGAAACGACAAGACATACGGTTGACCATTTTATTTCAATTTCAAAGTATCCTCATTGCTTCTACCAAACAATATCTCTTGGCCCTGTTTAAATCACGAAATCTCGACAGGCATCGATTAATCGGGGATCGAACCTGCTAATAATGACTATTAGACGAGCGGCAAGTGTTCATGAGAACTCCCCACCGATTGACCGATAGCGGGCCTCAATGAAACATATTCTTGTCGAGAGCAGATGAAGTAGTTTCATTTCATGTACGAGGACGACAATCGAACCCGGGCCATACAAGTATTGGCATGACCTGTAATGTGTCCTTGAATATGACAAACTTCATTGTTTGAGTAAGCAGCGGAGCGCCGAGAGCCATTGACGTGATGGTCACTCGATTAATAACAAAAGATTCGTCCCAGCAATACAAGATGAACCTAAAAACGTTGCACTTCAGCAGCGTCCCGGAGATGGAAAGCTGGTCGGAACCAATTGATACGAGGAAGAAAATCAGTTGAAAGTAGCAGATGGTCTGATAAGGTTTCTGGAATTTCCAGAAACAAGCACCTGACCACATAAACTGCTTACCAACGCCCTCAAATGTTTTCCCTTTCTTACATTTCATAAGAAAAAACGACCACAAAGTATACTAAAACTGATAAAACAGAAAAAGGAAGAAAAGAAACCAGAACGATGTCAAGGAGGTGTCTCGCATGGCACGCGATTTAGGATTCAAAACCGATCACACCACCAGCGATTCTTTATGCTGATTACACTGTATGCCTCCTCTAAAAGTACTTGTACAGAAATCAATTGGAGATCTTTACCTTCTGATTGTGTGGAACTAAGCTTAGTCGATCTTGACCGATGAGTAGATTAGCCTCGTGAACCAAAAGCATGCGTAGAAACCGATCATGCCCGTCAGCACAAAGAAAGCGTATGACCCAATGAGCATGTAACCAAAGTAGAGGGCCCCAGAAACAGGTTTCGTGATATTGAGCTTGGTGAAGAAGTAGAAAACTGCATAGAGGAAGAGGTACAGAGCCGAGGAACCCGAAGTGAGATACGATCTCCACCACCACTGGTAATCTTCGCTGCACAGCTGGAAGTAGCATAGGACGATCGTGATCTCAGCGCACGTCAGGATGAGGATGAGGAAGACGATGAAGAGGATCCCAAAGACGTAGTAGAACTGGTGCAACCATATCGAAGTGAGTATGAAGAAGAGTTCAATGAAGACAGCCCCGAATGGAAGTATGCCTCCAATTAGGATAGAGAAGGCGGGATGCATATACCACGGCTGGTCTGGAATCTGCCTCGGGATCTTGTTAGTTTTTACAGGATCCTCGATGGCGGGCTTCTTGAAGCCAACGTAACTGCCGACAAACACGAGAGGAACCGAAATGCCGAACCATAGCACCACTAGGGCGAACATGGTCCCAAAAGGCACGGCCCCGGAGGATTTCTGGCCCCAAATTAGGGCATTCAAGACAAAGAATACAGCGAAAATGGTCGCGGGGAACATGAGAGCCGTCTTGAGAGTAATTTTCTTCCATTCCGTTCCCTTGAACATCTTGTATAGGCGAGCTGAAGAGTATCCTGCGAAAATGCCCATAAAGACCCAGAGCACAACCATTGCAGTCATCAGACCGCCTCGGTTAGAAGGAGAGAGGAAACCAAGGAGAGCAAAGATCATGGTGACGAGAATCATCCCAAAAAATTGGACCCCTGTCCCGACATAGACACATAGTAAGTCCGAGTTGGCAGGAGGGCGGAACACATCCCCGTGTACCATCTTCCAGCCCGTCTCTTCCTGGGCTTCTTCTTGGGTCTCCAATTGGTTGTACTTTGAGATATCGCGGTAGAGGGTACGTAGCATAATCATAGCCACCATTCCAGAGAGGAACAGGACGATCATCAGAGAATTGACTATAGAAAACCAGTGTATCTGGTTGTCGGCCATCAAAAGATAAGTGTCCCATCGAGAAGCCCACTTGATGTCACTCTCCTGCAAGAAGAACAATGCGTGAGGCATATATGTTGAGAAAAAGGAAAAGGAAGGAACAATAGATACTGAAATTAAGCCAAAGGATTATTCTGAAGATACACTCCTTTATGTGTGGCCTTATTTCATGAAGGTTAAAAAGGGGGCCTTACCTCGAAATCAACATCATATGTAAATATAACGTCTTTCTCATCTTCGACCTCTTGAGGAGTTTCAGAGGTAGTAACCAGACGCTTTGCATGGGGATTACAGGTGGTGAGAGAAGTCTTCTCGCTCCATTTGCCTTCATATGCATGTTTGACGCTATAGTGAAAGAAAAGATGATTCAGCACAATTATTGAGGTAGATGTTTAATAACCAGGACTAGCATCAGCCTTCGTTGTTTGGAATGTGATCATAAAAAATGACCTGAATGGTTTAACCTCAAACCCAATAATTCTTGTGGCCCCTGTTTCTTTATCTTGGTGAAACTTGACCGTAAACGACAAGTGGTTGTAGATAAAATGTTTCTGCTCCTTAGTCTGCAAAAAATAAAGTTTTCACTTGTTAAATATCCAGAAACACTTGCACTTTTAAGACCTACTTTGTTCTCTTTCTAATTTAGAAAGCAGAGGGAATGCTAAGATTGGTACTCACTCCAGCATATTGTCCCTTGAAGCCAACATCAAAGCCGCGTTGATACACAATGGAGTTTCTCTGTTCAGTCCTTTCTAATGGAACCACCACAGGGAGATTGTCCAATATCCTGCCATAAATGCATGTGTCACCTAACAGTTGTAGATCATGAAGTTACAGCAATTCTTGCTCTGCATGCATTTTATGCTAACTGGTGCTTACATGTTCACTCGATACTCGTCATCTATCTTTTCCTTGAAAGCTTTTGCCGCTTTTGCATTAAGAGTGTTTCGACAAAGAATATTGCACATCTGGGGTTCTCTCATTTTGAACTGTGATAAGAAGAAGCAATCAGGTGATCAGACAGAAACGTGTTCCACGTATCTATAAGCCACGCAGTAAATAGTTTTATAGGTAAGTCCGTATGTACATATACACATACTCACATAACCTACCTCATAAGGAGAGTTTTCAATCCGATCACCCCGAAGAACTTCTCCAAGATTCTCCGCACTATCAACAATTTTTGGAGGCCGACAGTAATCGAGGGAGTAAAAGGTGTAAGGAAGCTGTGTTTTTGTGGATGTCAATTTGTTCACCTTCACGGTCAAAGCGTCTCCCTGCACATGATGAGATTACACTTTTACACCATGATATACCAATCCATTGTGAAATGCTAAGAAGATTCCTGAGCCCTTGATCATGTATACCAAAAACCCTCAAGAAATAAGTAAGATATTCAGAAACTAAGGACTCCCTTCGCTCTTCACCACACACACACACACAGAGGAACATGAGCCCTTCATCTTTGTCATAAACATATGTGCACTTTCTAAACCAGCTTATGATGTATTTCATACAAATTTGCAAAAAGGTTAAAATCTCAGTGCAGACAGCAACTGTTCTTCACCAGTCAGATTGAGGCCAGTTTTCAGAATGCACAAAAAAGTCAATCCCACTTCGTTGAATAAATCACACCACTACCCTTGATCTCCAATTGTGCCATCCATCTAAAATAAACTAGAGCACGAAAATTAGCTCATGCCCAATCAAGAATAATACCATGTATTATATCCAGTTGGTGCAACCAGGGACAGGACAAGGAAACACCGTCTCAAAGATGCAAACACATAATCATGTAAGTATACATTTGATTCCCGGTTCAATCGTTTGAAGGGAAAAACAATGAACTTTATGCAAATAACTACACCACTTGGATAAAAAATTAAAGTTAAACTCACAACAACAGTCGACAGCCTTCTTCATGCACTTGCCAACACTGTTTCGTCAGGTGACAATACATGTATCAGCAATAACGAAGGCTTTAGATTAACCAGTCCGCACATGAATCAGAGAAAATGGGCTCATCCATCTCCCACTTCAATCAACAGAGACACCAATATCAAACACCAGACCATACCAAAAGACTACATGCCCACGCCATGCACCCTCCTCAAAGAAACCATCTTTTCAAATATATGCAACAAACAAGCAAGCAAGAACATCTTTTTAGCTTTTACATAAAACAGAGAAATGATGAAAAGGCTTCACCTTCTTAAACTCCTGAGGAGCAACACCGGGAAGATAAAACGACCGAGCAGGAACGAAGAGCAATACACAAACAGAGATCCATAGATTTTGACCGGGAGCAGCTTTCCCCATGGTCAGAATCAGAAGCGAATCGAACCCACCTGCCGATTCACTCTCCCAGAGGAGTGTTTCTAGGCTATGTGGTTGAGTGGGTCTTTCTTCTTCTTGGTGGAACCAAACAAAGATGAAATTTTTGGCTGTTTTCTTGAATAGTAATATGCTCGAGAAGCACGAGAAGCGTAAAACCGCCTGCAAAGCCCAGCAAGCAACAGCTGGTGGATTTACGATGAAGCAAGAACGGTTTTATTCTTTTGACCGTATGGTTTTCGCCGCCCGATTTCAATAGACGGGAGTGATGTGCGGTCTTGATTGAGTCATTTGATTCGTCTTGTACGTTAACAAGGTCTGAGGGGGCCAAATGGTAAATCCGAAACTCATTAATAAAGTCAACGTTTGGAAGTAACTCGAGATGGCGAAGAAGAAGAAGAAGGGAAAATCTTTCTTTTTTCTGGGTCTCACGTGGCTTGACTGGCGAGGCTACTGCAACTTGCTCTTGTGAGAAATCAGAGAGGTGCCCCTGTTATTTCAAAAAAGTATCTGACCAAAAATATTTTTGTGATTTATTTATTTTATTTATTGCGACCGGAGAGGGCTTGCTAGCTGCTGACGAGGCGACCCTTGCCTAGATCTAGTGAGGGCAATCCTCCCCCGGGCGAGGTCATCCCTTGCCTGTGGTCGTCGAGGTGTGGCAGTCGAGGGTGATCTCGCCTCGACGGCCATTGGCAAGGCAATCCTCGCCCAGCCCTCGCTTGTGGCCGATCATCGCCTAAGATTGGCCACCCGCGAAAAGGAAGGGGAAAAAATATAAAAATAAATAAATAAATGGCAAAAATGCTTTAGGTCCAGTTATTCTTTGAAACAATGAAGACATTTGACGCCTTCATTTGAAATAATGTCCACTTCATGCTCTTATTCGTAATTTTCCTGACCAATTATAGATGATGACACCTAATTAGCATAAAGTATGTATTCCTTAATTTTTTCAGAAATATTAGGCAAATATAAATCATTTTGCTCATGAACTACCATTTCTTGGGGGAAATGGTCAAGAGAATTTACCAACAAAGAGAGTGACAGTGAGAAAGACTGTCTAACAGGGATAGATTGAACTAGTTGGGTGGTTGAAGAACATCACCCAAGCAAATCCCACATCCCATTTTTGCAAGTTTTTCTGCAGCCACCCCCAATGGTGGCAATCTGCTAACTACTTCATTGGTGAAAAAATGGGCATGTAATCTCATACTTTAGGGAGAAGCATATAAATTCCCTTGGAGTTCTTTAATTAAAAAAAAACAGATAAAAAAAAGAATCAAAGAAACCTGAAATATACCTGTTTTATAAGAAGGGTGGGCATGAGGATACACTAAAAGCGCGAATGATAACCATTTTTTTTCTCTGTTTTTTTATTTTTCTGTTTCTGTGAACAGGTTTGGAATAGAAATCTGTTTGGTAAAATAATTTCATTTTCCTATTTCTTGGACAAATTTTTAGCCCAAAAATAGATTTGGAATAGAAATGAGAAGTATAAATTTTCTACTTTTCTATTTTTGGAACAGAAATAAAAATAAAAATTATTCTCATCGCTCGCTCCCTATCTTCGCGCGTGCGATCTCCCTCTCTCTAGCGTCCCTATCGCCGACTGCCACCCGCCCACCGAGGCCGGACGGCCGGCAACAGTCGAAATTTTATGCTGTTATCAAACGAATTTTTGTTCCAAAAACAGAAATTTTGTGTAGTTGTCAAACGCTTTTCTCTGCTCAGAAACTCGTCCAGGAATAGCTCCAGAGAACAGAATTGTTATCATTCGCGCCCTAAACATATGCCCTTTCTTGTGATATCTTGTCGAGCCTCAAACATTATTAGGTACGCTTCAAGAATTCAATTTTCAATGTGCATAAATCCATTAAGAAATGATAAAGAATGGTTGGTCTGTCAATATCGCCGGTACCAAAAACACATGGCACGGATCCGATCAATACTCCATGATTCCCAACTAAACCTTCATTTGGTTGGCAGTTCTAATTTTCAAGTCAACCTCATATCACTAGTCAGGAGTTGTTAGCATTTTGGACGAGTAACTTATTACTTTTGGACCCAATACTTTAATGATAGAGGTTGTGATCTGTATTAAACTAGTAACGATACAACATTGAAGTTTCCCACTCTCGTTTCTTCCCAGGTAAGCAGCATGAAAAGATATTATTTTTGTAACTTTTTAGGTGTCACTGACCAGTTGCTTTGAGATGGGCTTAGGGATGAATCCTCACGCAAAGCCAAAACGTTAATGCTTCTTGGCACAATTTTCATGTTGTCTGTGCAAGTCGATCTTGAGAAAGCGCACAATCAGGTGAAAGTTGAACACCATTTCACTTTCTCAGCCATTGCAAGGTAAGAAAAAAGCAGCAGAACATGACCGGGGGGGTGCATCTTTCATCTTTTTCTTTCCCCGGATCTACTTGTAATCATCCTGAAAATACGCCACTGGAACGATTCTGAGTTCTTATATAACCTCAGTGATTTTACAATGGATAGAAGAAGCAATTATCTACGGTTTCCCTAACGAAAAACACGTCGAGGGTGATGAGAATGATTGCGATGACTTCGGATAAGACCATGCTCGAAATAATCCCGATCCCTCAACAAGATTCTGTGCCCAAATTGCGCATCACGTAATCGACGAAAAATGAGGGAAGGGAAATTAAAAGGCAAGGAATGGCATCTAATATGCAGAAGACTGTGTGTTATTTCATATGTAAGGAAGTTAAAACGGCTTGGCAAATAGAAAATTAGTTTAACGCTAAGAGGCCCTCCATTCCTCACCATACATGTAGTTGATCTTAGAAAACCGAAGATACCCATAAGTTCCCTTTTTTTTTCTGCTCATTATTGGTGATGACTGAGCTCTAAGCAAGTGTATCTTAGCACGTCTAAGAAGAGTTTGTCAACACCCACTCCACGAGAGTCGAGATGCCAAATCCCGTCGCGGCCTTTTTCTTGTCATTCCAAACAGGACCAGCCATGTCTATGTGCATCCACTGAACCTTCTCATCGACAAACTGCAAGCAAAAGTTCCAAGTTTTTAAACATTCTGCCCTAGATGAGACGATCTCACCAAACATAAATACTTTTCACTTATGAAAGCACAAGCGCCTTATAGCACCCTGAATATTTTGGGAACACACCTGCTTTAAGAACAAAGCCGCTGTAATCGCGCCACCTTGCCGGGCTCCTGTGTTCACCATATCGGCGATTCCTGATTTCATTGATTCCCAGTAACTTTCCTCCAATGGCATTCTCCACAGTTTCTCCCCACTTAGTTCCGATGCAGCAATTACCTCCTTTGCTAGGTCATCACTAGGAGTAAAGACGCCTAGAGGGGGGAAATTTTTCGGAATCAAAAAAGAAATCACAATATTTGAGTGTCATCAAAGGCTCATGATGCTAGGAATGCATCAATTTGTTGACATGGAAAAGTTTGACCCATATTGACTCTCTCTGTCTCTCTTTCTATAAGGGCACACAATTCGTGTTGGTATATCATAACTATATTTGTAATTCATGTCAATTTGTGTCGGTCTGGAATATTTTAATTTTGATTCTACATAATCAAATAATTGAATATTACGATGAAAACGTGTCAACTCGTGTCAACATATAAGTAAGACTTGTTGTATTGTGTCATATTCAAGTTTTCTTTGTGTAACTCGTGTTTTACCATGTGTCGTGTTTGTGTCGTGCAACTTATCATGTCTAGCATTGCAAGCACTGCTTTCTATTCCACCTTGGGTAAGTTCAGGAGTCAACTATATTGGTTCTAGATCATGCACAATTCTCTCTCACAACAGTTAATCTGTCATCAAGCCTCACTCATATTTCTCATGGACTAAATAATTGAACTCGACAAACATATACTTCTTAAATCCATATACAGAACATACCAGCAATTGATGGCCCAAGAGCAACAACGCAGGCTCCAGTCAATGTCGCCAAGTCCACTATCTGGACAAAAGAGTATAGTGCTTGCAAAAGTCAGCGCAAGCTAAAAACAAAAGGAGTCATAATTTCCGAAGTGTTTACTGTTTAACATTAATGAGCTACAACCACTCAGCTTCAAAGATTAGCTATCCGATCGATGGTTTACAATTCTCAATGTTAGAACCAAGCAAGATAATTCAACTTCAGTAAAAGCAAAGAGAATTACTGAAACACAAATTTTCCTCCTCCAAGCACATCTAGAGATCAATGAATGTGTCATCATTGGTTTTCAGAAAAACAAATTGCAAGCTAGTGCTGTTGCCAACACGAACTTGACACATCCAATCAACTTCTATGGCTCATCATTGCATATATTTCTAAGTAGATCAGCTAGCAATTTACTCTTCCCTCCCTCTCTCTGTCTCTTAGCAGTTTGCGCAGCACACATAAGCAGCAAAACAAAACTATGATAACCAATCAAGCAGAGTACCTTCTCTACACCTTGGTTGCAAGCATAAACCAAAGCATCTGCGAGTGTAAGTCTTCCTTCGGCATCAGTATTATTCACCTAACAAAGCAGTACCAACAGAGACTTCGTCAGTGAATTACTGATGCAGGGAAAATAAAGAGGGACAAATAGCGATTATTGCACCCTTTTTTAACTTAATTTGCTAGAACATGTACATACGCATGTTCAAACATGAAAAACTCACTGATTCCAGATGGAAACATAGTAATGAAAATCATAACTAGCTCGAACTTGCATCAAAAGGCGGAAAAAAAAAAAACTAACTAAACCTCAAACAGCATATGAATAGGATTAAAATCTTATCCTGAATATGACTGAGCAAAACAACAAAAACAATATACCTCAATTGTCTTTCCATTTGAGGCGGTGACAATGTCACCTGGCCTCATGCCAGTTCCACTAATCATATTCTCACAAGCAGCAACAATGAAATGAACCTGCACACCAAGTACACTGGTCAAGATCTTCAACATAAGAGAAACTGGATATGGAGCAGCAAACTAGAAGCAGGACCCGAAACACTGATTCAGAACTTGTAATAACAACTAGAGCAAAAAAATATTAAACTCAAATACCTCAACTCCAGGAGGTTTAATTTGACCAATTGCTTTTGCTGCACCAAGAACTGCTGCAGAACCTCCCATATCAAATTTCATGAGCTCAATTGAGCAACCAGGCCCAGTCTTGATATTGTAGCCGCCACTAGTAATATCAGAAGCATACTCTCAGAACAGGTTACTAAACCAGAGCAGTGAAAGCACACGACAAAATAAAATCAGTTTAATTACTATAAGATATAGCAAGGCAACAAGATATCTCAACGAAAACAGTGGATCAGGTATTCTGGACTTCAGAGAAAAGCAACAAAGCGATCTTCAGATGAATAGACTCATTTCAAGTGACGTAACATCCAAGCATGAACTATAACTTGAACAATCAGGAAATGATAAGGAAGTAAGTACAACCCAGTGACTTATTTCCTTCTAGATATTGAACCATGGCATATCCACAAAACATAACTTAGAATCACCTGTCAAAAGTCAATCCTTTCCCCACCAAAGCCAACTTTGCCTTGGCAGGTCCACCAACAGGTTTGTAACATAAGTGGATAAAATGAGGAGGATTTGCAGAGGCTGCAGCAACACCCAGATAAGATCCCATTTTCAATTCTTTGCATTGCTCGGCATCCAAAATTGTTGCAGAAATCACATCGCTGTATGCGGAAGCAATCTTCGATGCCTCATGTGCTAGTACAGCTGATAAATACAAGTCAAGGAAACAAAGTTAAATGGGAGATTCATTAGAAGATCATCCATCACAAGAAGATTAAGCAAAATAACAAAAAAAACTCTACAGTTATTGTACCACCAAGCAGCTAAAAAGGGATACATGCAAGCAACAATACAGCTTAGAAAATCAACATGAAAGAGGAGATGCTGCTGTACATACCGGGGGTAAGCACATTGGCAGGAGAATTGACAAGCTCTCTTCCAAATATTATACCAGAAGATACATCTTCAGCATACTTGAGCTTTTTGTCTAGTTCAGGTCCACTTCCAAGGCCAAGAATATCCACAGATTTAAGAGCTGTTTTCTTGGATTCTGATTTGTACCTGGTGTCATCATGTATCTCCAGCACAGTCCCTATCACAGTCCAAAGTTATCAAGTCAACCAAACTCCTCCAGGAACAGCATTGATGAATTAAAATTTCGTTTGATTTTTATGAGGTACATCAATGTACCATAAAAAAAGTCATAAAATTGTCATAACTCGCAAGCCTGTTTGTGATTCAAGACAAAAATGGACATGACAAAAACACATTCACCACGGTGTACAAGTGATTTACCATAAACTTTTCTAATTCACAATTGAGTGAGCATGATTACACAAAACGAACAAGCTCACAAATGATTTGAACCCAAACTACTGTACTTCAACTGCACCACTGATCATAGGCATAGCACAATCAAATGCAAACCAAGAAGCAGCAAATATTTCTAATTGAAATGTATACCAGATGCAATTGCTGAAGCAGTGGTGAGCTTCAATTCAGCCGATAACCCTTCAGATGAGGCTAGGACAATTCCGACATTACTGGCTTGAGCAGCCTTCGCTGCAGCAGCGACAGCTTCACCAAGACCTCGGAAGGCTGTGAGAGTAGAAGCTGATTGGCCAAGTCCAATCAAGCCGACCCTCTTTGAACCAATGCCTGGAAGCCTGAGGACTACTGATTGGCCAGATTTCCCAGTAAAATCCTCCTCTGAAGAGGCTTCAGCTAAGAGGCCACTCAATTGTGCATCAAGCCTTTCCAGAAGAGAGTTCTGGAACTTAGAATTCTCATCCTTGGCCATGTCCTTCTCCGTCACACCAACTGCGAGTATGTCTCCTTTCCATTCCACCGCATCAATGTCTTTGGCAGCAAAAGCAATCTTCTCGCAAGAAATGTTACAAACAGATAACAGGCACTCAGTACCATTAAACAATCGCACAAACAGCAATCATAACAGTATGAAATTGTTCTGTTGCTGAAGTTCAAGCAATCAAAAATAACGCAAAGCCCGTGATTTTATTAATTAAACTCAAGGACCCATCAGCTTTAAACCCGCAAAAAGGAGACCAGAAGGTTCAAAATTGCAACTTTATAGAGAGATAAGAGAGGGAGGGAGAGACCTTGGGGACATCGATGTTAGCGGGTTGAGTGAGGCCGAGAGTGGCCCGAGCGAGAGTGTGAGCCATGAGCTTCCCTCTCTTCGAGTTGAACAAGGGCGAGACGGCGAAGGAAAGCCGGAAACTTGAAGTTGAAGTTGAAGCAGCGCGGAATCTAGCAAAGAGCAAAGAAGGGGACGAAGAGGAAGTGACGGCAAATGCGGAAGCCAAGGACACAACAATGGCGGCCATCTTCCAGTGCCGGAGTCTCTATCTATTTATAATGGACCCTCAATCAATCAAAGATTTGACAGAGAGAGAGAGAGAGGCTAAGGTCGACATCACCAAGCAACACCCATACCTGCCAGTAGGATGCTTCTTCATGCACCTTTCTCTTTTCCTTTTATTAAGGAATCAATAAAGACAAAACATATATACATATATATACATGTATCTTGACGATTGATTAGCATTAAGAATAGCATATTAGACACGATTGATTAGCATAAAGAATAGCATATTAGAAACGATTGATTAGCAAAAATGAATACTATAACAATAACAAGATGCATTCTGTCTCGAAAAGCTCTTCCAATTTATAAGTTTTCATCTTTCATTTCACATCCAACATGGTTTTTTTTTCCAGCCCAATAAATGACGGTTCTTTTCCGAAAAAAAGAATCACATTGTACAAACTATATAAGCACTCTGATTACACACATTTAATTATATGTATATAATTGGGTCTGGTTTTCCAAATCCAAGAAGCCTGTGATCCTCGCCGGCCCTAAAATTTAAGGAAAAAAAAAAGGAAAGTAGACAAAAGAAAAATTTTAAAATAAAAAATTATCCATGTCAACGCCAGCGTTTTATCAGCGTCGGCCGGCGTCCACGTAAGCGTCGGCTGGTCAAAATTGGTCGAATGGACTGAATTGGCACAATGCTAAAGATTTAAGACTAAATTGGCAAAAAAAAAATGTTTATGACTGAATTGGTGCAATTGCAATAGATTTAGGAGTTGTTTAGTAATTCAACTTATGTTTGACAATTTAAATTATATGGGTTCATAAAATGCCATTGTTCTCTAACCATTGGATGCTCAAGAATCTTTAATTAAAATTTATCTTAAAAATATATATTTTTTTGGTCGGATTAAAAAGATTATTTGATCATTTAATTTTTTACCTTGTTTCAAGTGTAAGATGGTATAAGCAAAATGGATGTGTTCATGTGGTCTAAACAATTCCATTATATTGCATCCAGTTGCAAGCCAGCCATGTGCCCTAACTTAGTGGATTGCGTGCATCCCCTTTCTTTTTTTGTCTGAAAGTATTATTAATTATAGGGAAAATTTCGTTTAAGGGTCTGAAGTGCTCTCGATTTCTCAAATAAGAGCTCATAGTGGACCTTGTTTCAAAGAATGGCCTGAAGTGCCATTTTTGTTTCAAAGAAGGGCCTAAGTATGGGTAATTTAGTCATTTCCTTTTTTTTGAACTTTTTTCCTTTTCTCTTTTTTTTCCTTTTTTTCTTTCCTTTTTTCCTTTTCATTTCTGCCCTACCTCACCAGTGGCCGGCCACTGGCGAGGGCGGCAGCGGCCACACCCGGGCGAGCAGAGGACGGCCCTCGCCGGCCTCGCCCGAACTAGGCGACGGCTGCCCTCGCCAGATCCGGCGAGCTTGCAAAGTCTCTAGCTGCCATGGCGGTACGTTAAATGACCACAAGACGAAGAAGAGGCTGCAAGACGAACTCCCAAACTCACTAGCTACCCTCTCTCTCTCTCTCTCTCTCTCTCTCTCTCTCTCTCTCTCTCTCTCTCTCTCTTCAGTGAGCTACAGATATGGAGGACGAAGCGGAGATACACGATGGCGTGAGAACTCAGTTCCCTCTCACCTTCGGCAAGCAGTCCAAGCCCCAAACTCCCCTAGAATCCGTCCACAGCGCCACTCGCCGCCACGACCCCAACCCCGCCTCCTCGTCCTCTCCTTCCCCTTCTCTTCCCTCTACTACCTTCACCGCTGTTGGCAAGAGCAGCGGTCTGCCTTCTCTCTCATCCTCCTCCAGAGCCTGGCTCGAGGCGGTCCGCACCGGAAACCCTAGGCCTGACCCCGAGGCTGGAATCGGCTCCCGCGGTGGCGACGGTGAGGACGGTGATCGTGCAGTGATAGGTCCACCTCGCCAGATCCGGCGAGGGCAGCTCCCGCCTCGATCGGGCGAGGCCGGCGAGGGCCGCCCTCTGCTCCCCCTAGCGAGGGTGGCCCTCGACTCGCGAGGCCAGCCCTTGGCTCGCCCAGGCGAGGCCCTCGTCAACCTCGAGGGCGGCCATCGCAGGCCTCGACAGCCTCGCCCGGGCGTGGCCGCTGCCGCCCTCGCCGGTGGCCGGCCACCGGCGAGGTAGGGCAGAAATAAAAACGAAAAAAGGAAAAAAAAAAAGAAAAGGAAATGACTAAAATACACATACTCATGCCCTTCTTTGAAACAAAAAAGGCACTTCAGGCCCTTATTTGAGAAATCGACGGCACTTCAGGCCTTTAAACGAAATTTTCCCTTAATTATATTGATCGAAACAAGATAAAAGAGTATGTTTTTTAATTAATTATCCTTCATATTTCTTGCATATTTTAGAAATGTCATAATTTATTACTTGATCCACCATCTCTCGCTACGTTCCGTGCATCACACGGGCTCAACTCTAGTATACTATAGACATTATACATATATGTTGGACTTGAAGTGTGATGGTCGAAAAGAAATGAGCAATGTTGGCCATAGTAAGGTTCGTTGGTGCAGTGGTGCTTGCAGGCTAAGTAGTATCGACATGCGACACGATACGTCGACTCGTCATTTCTCAAAAAATAAAGAATTTCGACACGTTGGGAGACGTTGTATATTAAATATATATATTTTTTATATACTTGATAAATTACCATGTAAATGTAAAAATATCAGCGGTGAGTTTCTTTTTCTTTTGTTATGGATTCACGATTAGATTTTTTTTTGGTTGTCTGGGTATATTAACTTTGGGGTGGCTGAGTATATGACTTAAGTATATATATTTTTGATAGATTTACATTTTGATCCTTAATTTATTGAAAATGCTTAAAATTGACCACGTGCGTGTCGAAATGGCGTGTCGGGATGCTAAACTCGCGTATCGCTGGCGTGTCTGGAGCGCTGACTACGTGTCAATCGCATGTCAAAGAATGTCGAAGTATCCGACACGCGTTCGACACGCGTTCGACACGACACGGAGGCCCCCGAAGAGTATTCGGGCTTCTTAGCTTGTAAGGTGCTTGAACCAAAGAGCCCTTCAAAATCAATTGGATTTTTGTTTATGTCATGATAAAGACAAACATGAAATGTCAAATTGCATTTCATGGTGTGTACATAGTCATGGCCACGGGCCGAGGACCACCTGTTCCGGTTCATGAACCGGCGGTTCCGGTTCCAATTTAGGGGGAACCGGAATCGAGCCCTTAAGTGGCGGTTCCCGTTCCGATTTTGAACCGCCGGTTACGGGCCGATTTCGAGCCCTGTTCCGATTCAAAACCGAAAATGGAATCTCCGGTTTCGGTTTCGATTTTTGAGTTTAAAAATTAAATTATAATGAATTTATAATAAAATTGTAATCAAATTATCAAATTATGAATTATGAAATAAAAGAAAATAATGAATTATCAAATACAAATTGTAATCAAATTGTAAATTGTAATTAAATTTGGGGGGGAAGAGAGGGGGAGGAGGCTTGAACTTAATGAATTATCATTAAGTACCTATATATCTTCTTGGGGATAGAAGAATCAAAGCTCGCATAATTTCTTACCTTCGATAACCACATACTTATCTCATCCAATCGTCTCTATCCGTTCCGGTACCGGTGACGGTGGTATCTCCGTCATCAAAGAATTCGGCTTTATTATTGCGATCTATTTCTTATTGTCTATATTGAGCTTTCGTCCAATCATCAACACAAGCTTGAGCCTCCGCCGAATCGGAAGCTAATCTTGAACGTTGTTCGTCCAAAATATTATCTCCAGCGATAAATGCTTGTTCTACCGCAGCTGTCGAACAAGGGATTGCTAAAATTTATTTTGCAATCAGAGCAAGAATTGGGTATTAGGTGGAATGCTTCTTCCACCAATCCAATATTGTGAAATCTGTGCTGCTTTCAGATTCATCAAACTCAAAAGAAACGGTTAGATAGCTCTCTATTTCAGAATTACTTCCTATTGCTCTCTTTTGTTTTTTTTTTTTGCCTATGCAACAGAAGTTGGTACCCTCTACTAATTTTACCTATGTTCTCACTTTGTATGTCACTAGATTGAGAAGATCCACTATCACCTAGATTATATGTACTACAAAATTCATTATATAATTCTATCATTACGTTTTTAACCCTTGTTTGTATAGTTAAATACGTATTCAAATAATCACCTAAACCATCTAATTTACAATGTGGATCAAAAGCACAAGCAACTAAACAAATAATAGGAATTTCCCTATAATAATGTAGCCATTTTGTTCGCATTGTTCTAATAGTGTCACTTAATTTATCGTCATTTTCATTTTCTTCAAAAACTCCAACAATATTAATATATTGTATTAAAAATAAATACGTAGTAGAATAATAAACACCGGACAAAATATAAGTTACATCATTAAAAACTTTTAAAATATCTAAAAAAAAAATTACAAATATCCCATTCTTGTGGGTATAAATTACTTTTAGTTATATTATCTTAAATAAATGCACATAATAAATTTTATATGCAAAAGATTCATTAAGCAACTCGTAAGTAGAATTCCAACGATTTGGAACATCTCTTGGAAATCTTTTTGATTTTTTTCCATTTGCTCTACAAAATTTTAACCATTCTTTCATTTTTTGGGAATGTTTTCATAAAAATTGGATTGCTATTTTTATTGGGTCGAGAAAAATATCAAGAGTTTTTAAACCATCTTATAAACATAAATTTAAAACATGACAAGCACATCTAACGTGAAAAAATTGTCCACCAAAAACGGGTTTACAAATCTTTTCTAGTTCAACAATTGAAGCGGTATTTGCGGCGGCATTATCAAAATCAATTGAAAATTTTTTATTAAGCAAATAATATTCTTATAAAATTTGTCTAATTAATCTATAAATATTATTTACCGTATGCCTATCATAAAAAAACTCTAAATGCAATAACTCTTTTTGTGAATATTCCAATCATCATCTATCCAATGACATATTATATCCTTATAAGAATGAACTTGTCAATGATCACTCCAAATATTGCTACCTATATGCACACGTCCATTAAAATTCATAAAAAAAAATTGTAAATCTTTTTTTCCTTTTTTATAAAGATCTTTAATTATGCGTTTAAGTGTATTTCTAAGAACACGTCTTGCTTGTGGAACACATGTATTTTGTATAAATTGATTAAAACCAAATCTTTCACCAAAACTAAATGATAAATGTTCAACGGAAACGAATTTACCTAATTCTTCTTTGTAAGTTTTTTCATTATAACGAAATAAAGGAGGAGTGTTAGGATTGGCGTACCCGAAAATTTGTTGTTACTTAGTGTCAATTCCCGCTTCGGTTGGATGTTTTGCCTTAAGATGCCGTTTAAATATTCCATATCCAGCTCCACCGATATATTTATATTTTATTCCACAATATTTACAAACTACATCATATCTTTTTGAAGATATATCAAATCTTTCAATCTTCGTGAAGTGGTCTCATACGTCGGATGTAAACTCCCGCTTTTTTGTTATTGACATTTCTTCGAAACCGGTAGGAGGATGAAGATTCTATTGCGTTTGGACTTACTCCATATTAGGAATAATATTGATTTCATCATCTACATCAACTTCGAGTCCCCAATCTTCATAATCACGAGGACTATGAGGATAATCAGATTCCCCCTCCTTGCTCTTGCCTTTGTCACTAGTTTTACTTCAACTTGCCATTTTTTTATATAGAAAAAATATATGGTATAATGCAAAAAAAATATAGGGTATGAAAAGAGAATTTGAAATAGGGAATTATTAAAAGATATAATAAATAAAGAAAATAAGGAATTAGATAACGTAATTGAAGAAAAGAAAATAATAAATTGGATGTTGTGAATAATTAAGAGTTAGAGAGAATTGAGATGAAAGAGAATTTGTGTGAAAAAAATGAGAGATGGGAATGGGTATTTATATCATAGGTTAGAAATTAGTAAAGAAAAAAGAAAAAAAATCAGGTGACCGTTGACAACGGTCACCAAAAAGAAAGAGCCGTTGCAACGGCTCTTTCTTTTTTTAAAAAAAAAAAATTATCCTCATTTTTTCACGATTCCGAGTCCTGTTCAAGGTTTGAAGAAACCGTAACCGGGCCCTTATGCCACGGGCCGATTCCGGATGGGAACCGCAGGCCCGGTCAACGGGCTGATTCCGGGCTCAAACCGGCATGTGGCCATGACTATGTGTAGAACATCAGGATCTAAACAGTTGATTACTTACAAATTCCTTAATCTCAATATGACATATTACCGTTAATTGTCCTAAAGAGTTGATTACTTACAAATTCCTTCATCTCAATATGATATATTACCGTTAATTGGAACATGACGATGAATTCAGAATTCTCGAGATTGAGCCATATGAAGTGTAAGTGGAGCGAGGTTCATCGGCCGATCTACTACTTTGTTTGTTTGGGTCAAAAATTGGCCGGTCTACTTTTTTTTAGACGGAGAAAGCCAATCTACTTGAAAGAGTGGAAATTCAGCGTACACCAACATTTGTCCCAGAGAATAAAAATTGTGCTTTAAATGCTACAACCCTGTCTCTGAAATGAGGGACAATTTCAAATAAGAGCATGAAGTGGATCTTATTTCAAATAAGGGCCTGAAATGCTCAAATCGTTTCAAAGAAGGGCTTGGCCGAAGTGTATTTTCGTTCTTTACATTTATTTTTATTTTTTTTGTCATTTTGTCATTTTCTGTTTTTCTCTTTTCTTTTTCTTTTTCCACCCCCTCCCCTAGCCATCGTCGGCCTCAGGTGAGCGCCGCCCTAGCCTGGGCCAACGTCGGGTGACCCTCGCCAGCCTAGGCGAGGGTGAGGGCGGCCCTCGCCTGGGCGGGATCATGTATTCAGGACTGCAAATCTTCCGAGAGGCTGGTTTGTTTGCTGGAGGAGTCGAGGTGTAATGAGCTACAAGCTCACGAGCTGACTAATCGTTCTTACGGTTCAACATTTGAGACTCTTAGCCTCTGCTCCAATTCGGGCGAGGGTTCCGGCGACACACCGTCGCCTTTCATGACTCTCCACCCCTTTGTGGCTTCCATTTCCAAGAACACACCGATTTCTTTAACCCTCTTCTCACCAATCCCGCGAGGCCGTTTCATGGTTTCAGACATGTGGGTTTGATTCTTCTTCGTCTTCGTTGACAAGGTCGGGTTGTTTTCCTCGCTCACTCTCTCCAAATCAAAGCAACCCATCTCTCTCTCTTCCCGTCTTTTCTTGTCAACCCATTTCTCAATTCTTGATCCATCTCCACACGAATCGATAAGAGATCAAGAAATGTATGGGACGCTGAGCAAGAGAGACCTGGCCCTCGAATTACAGTCTCAAATCCCAATCTTGAGGCCAAGCATCCATTCGAGGAGGGCCAATCTGACCGTGAAATTCCAAGACCTCTACGGGTTCACTGTGGAAGGTAATGAGGAAGGCTCTCACCCGACGTCGGCGAGGGAAACCCTCGCCCTCGCCTGAGGCCGGCGATGGCCAGGGCAGTGGAGGGGAGGGGAGAGGAAAAAAGAAAAGGAAAAGAGAAAATAGAAAAAGGGAAAATAAAATAAAAAATACAAAGGACGAAAATGTCTTCCGGCCAGTCTCTTCTTTGAAACGATTTGAACACTTTAGGCCTATATGTGAAACAAGGTCTACTTCAGATCCTTATTTGATAAAATGATGGCACTTCAGATCCTTATTTGAAATTTTCCCCCGAAATAATAGAAGCTATAGCACAAAATCATACGAATTTTAAGAGCCAAAGAAATGAATTTTGTTAGGAACAATCAATACCCTTACTATATAAATGTTTGCCCCAGTTGCATATACAAGTGTCAGAGCCTTTTTGCTTTGGTATAAGAATTGATAATTTGGGCGACTTCACAGAATCATGATATGCAATCTATACATACGACCCAATGCAATCATTACACAGCATCATGCTCTCCAATGTCAATTTGGACAAATCTGAGAAATTTTTGATAGGCCCTTTTCCAACTACCAATTATAAAATTAGAGCAAACCCACTTTTACATTCCCCATAACAAGAAATTAAAATTTTGGCCAGCTATATATATATCTTCTGCTAATTTTTCTCCACAGGCATTGGGTCTTCTATCTGACAAGCAACTGATATTCTAGTGGAGTTCTAGTAATCTTCCCATCATAATCGATTAGGTGAAACTAGTAGCTAAGACCACACTTGCAATAAACCCTAGCCGTCAACAAGATTCTAGATACTTGCAGTGGCAGATCTAGCAAGTCACCTGATGGGTGATATTCTGTGCCCAAATTGTGCATTGCATAATCGACGAAAAATGAGAGAAGGGAAAATAAAAGGCAAGCAATGGTATATAATATGCAGAAGACTATACATTATTTCATCTGTAAGGGAGTTAAAACGACTTGGCAGATAGAAGATTGGTTTAATGGTAACAGGCCCTCCATTCCTCTTTCTATATTCAACAAACCCCATACATGTAGTTGGATCTTTGAAGACAGAAGATACCAATAAGTTCCCTTGATTTTTTCTGCTTATTAGTGATGACTGAGCTCTAAGCAGTATATCTTAGCACGTCTGAGAAGAATTTGTCAACACCCACTCCACGAGAGTCGAGATGCCAAATCCCGTCGCGGCCTTTTTCTTGTCATTCCAAACAGGACCAGCTATGTCTATGTGCATCCACTGGATCTTCTCATCGACAAACTGCAAGCAATAGTTCAAAGTTTTAAAACATTCTGCCCTTGATGAGATGATCTAGCAAATCATAAATACATATCACTTATGAAAGCACGAGCGCGTTATTGCGCCCCCCCGACTATTTTGGGAACACACCTGCTTTAAGAACAAAGCTGCTGTAATTGCACCAGCTTGTTGGACTCCTGTGTTCACCATATCGGCGACTCCTGATTTCATTGATTCCCAGTAACTTTCCTCCAATGGCATTCTCCACAGTTTCTCCCCACTTAGTTCCGATGCAGCGAATACCTCCTTTGCTAGGTCGTCACTAGGAGTAAAGAAGCCTGATGGGGGGAAAATTCTCGGCATCAAAAAAGAAATAACAATTAAAGCGTCATCAAATGCTCATGATGCTAGGAATGCGTCAATTGGTTGATATGGAAAAGTTTGACCAATATTTACACTCTCTTTCTATTAGGGCACACGATTTGTGTTGGTATATCATCTCTATGCTTATAGTTCATGTCAATTTGTGTCGGTCTAAAACATTTAATTATGATTCTATATATCAAATAATTGAATTATGATGAAAACTTGTCAACTTGTGTCAACATATGAGTTAAATATGATGAATAGAAAGCAGTTAATAATGCTTGTCAACTTGGATAATTCTCACAACAGTCAATCTGTCATCATCAAGCCTCACTCATATTTCTCATGGACTATATATGCATATACTCATAATAGTTGAACTCGATAAACATATACTTGTTAAATCCATATACAGAGCTTACCAGCAATTGATAGCCCAAGAGCAACACGACAGGCTCCGGTCAATGTAGCCAAGTCCACTATCTGGACAAAAGAGCATATAGTGCTTGCGAAAGTCAGCACAAGCGAGGCGAGTCATAATTTCCGAAGTGTTTACTGTTTAACATTAATGAGCTACAACCACTCAGCTTCTAAGATTAACTATCCGATCAATGGTTTACAATTCTCAGGCGACATAATTCAACTTCAGTTAAAGCAAAGAGGATTACCGAGACACTAAGGGCCTATTTGGTAACGTTTCTGTTCCTCTGTTTCTGTTCTTCGGAACAAAAAAGGATCGGAAACATGTTTGGTAACGCAAATGATTCTGATTCTGATTTTGCTCCCGGGAACAGCTTTGGATCAAAAATAAGAAACAAAAAAAAGTTGTTTCTCCAAAAAAAGAACACTTATCATAAACACAAAAAATAATAAAGTCTCAGTTCTTTTAAAAAGATTAAGTCCAGGTAAACTTCTGAACTTTAAAAAAAATTAAAATTAGATTTGAAAATTTACTAACTACTAATTTTTTTTAAACACATTTTTTTAATTAAATTTAAAAATAAGCTTTACAATTTAACAAAAAAAAGTTAATTTTTTTTTAAAAGGGGGAAATTAAAAAAATAAAAAGATTCAAAAAAAATTAAAAAAATTAAAAAAATTAAAAAAATTAAAAAAATTAAAAAATGGGGGAAAATTAAAAAAAATATAATTTGTTTAAAAAAATTAAAAAAACATTTTAACAAGATTTTAGAAAAAGATGAAATATTTTAAAAAAAGAAATCTCGCCACTTGGTTGTTTTCGGGAATAAAAATTTTGTGCAGTTACAAAACGCGTTTCTGTTCGGGAACAGAAATTTTATGTGGTTACCAAAGGCGTTCTGATTCTCTAAAAATAATATAGGGAACAAAATCAGAAAATATGATTTTAATCAGAATCACTTTAAAGGAACAGAAACGTTACGAAATAGGCCCTAATTTTCCTCCTCCAAGCACATCTAGAGATCAATGAACGTGTCATATCATTGGTTTTCAGAAAAAAGAAATTGCAAGCTAGTGCTGTTGTCAACACTAACTTGGCACATCCACTCATCTTCTATGGCTCATCATTGCATATATTTCTAAGTAGATCAGCCAGCAATTTACTCTTCCCTCCCTCTCTCTGTCTCTTAGCAGTTTGCGCAGCACACATAAGCAGCAAAACAAAACTATGATAACCAATCAAGCAGAGTACCTTCTCTACACCTTGGTTGCAAGCATAAACCAAAGCATCTGCAAGTGTAAGTCTTCCTTCAGCATCAGTATTATCCACCTAACAAAGCAGTACAGACTTACAGCATCAGTATTATTCACCCAACAAAGCAGTACCAACAGAGACTTCGTCAGTGAATTACTGATGCAGGGGAAACTAAAGAGGGGCAGATGGTGATCATTGCACTCCTTTTTTTAACTCAATTTGCTAGAACATGTACATATGCATTGTCCAAACATGAAAAACTCGCTGATTCCAGATGGAAACATAGCAATGAAATCATACCTACCTTACACGTATATCAAAACGCGGAAAATAAAAACTAACTAAACTTTAAACAGCATATGAATAGACTTAAAAATCTTATCCTTAATTAATATGACTCTGAGCAAAACGACAAAAACAATATACCTCAATTGTCTTTCCATTTGAGGCGGTGACAATATCACCTGGCCTCATACCAGTTCCACTAATCATATTCTCACAAGCAGCAACAATGAAATGAACCTGCACACCCAGTACACTGGTCCAGATCTTCAACATATGAGTTAAAAATATATATATATTAAACTCAAATACCTCAACTCCAGGAGGTTTAATTTGACCAATTGCTTTTGCTGCACCAAGAACTGCTGCGGAACCTCCCATATCTTTTTTCATGAGCTCAATTGAGCAAACAGGCCCAGTCTTGATATTGTAACCTCCACTAGTGATATCAAAAGCACACTCTCAGAACAGATTACTAAACCAGAGCAGTGAAAGCACACAACAGAATATAATCAGTTTAATTACTATAAGAAATAGCAAGGCAACAAGATATCTCAACGAAAACAGTGGATCAGGTAATCTGGACTTCAGAGAAACGCAACAAAACGATCTGCAGATGAATAGACTCATTTCACGTGACATAACATCCAAGCATTATTAACTCGAACTTTCAGGAAATGGTAAGGAAGTAAGTACAACCCAGTTTCTTATTTCCTTCTAGATACCGAACCATGGCATATCCACGAAACATAACTTAGAATCACCTGTCAAAAGTCAATCCTTTCCCCACCAAAGCCAACTTCGCCTTGGCAGGTCCACCAACAGGTTTGTAACATAAGTGGATGAAATGAGGAGGATTTGCAGAGGCTGCAGCAACACCCAGATAAGATCCCATTTTCAATTCTTTGCATTGCTCGGCATCCAAAATCGTGGCAGAAATCACATCGCTGTATGCGGAAGCAATCTTCAATGCCTCATGTGCTAGTACAGCTGATTAATACAAGTCAAGGAAACAAAGGTAAAGTGGGAGCTTCATTAGAAGATCATCCATCACAAGAAAATTAAGCAAAATAACAAAGAACAACTCTACATTTATTGTACCACCAAGCAGCTAAAAAGGGATATCTGCAAGCAACAATACAGCTTCGGAAATCAATGTGAAAGAGGGGATGCTGCTGTACATACCGGGGGTAAGCACATTGGCAGGAGAATTGACAAGCTCGCTTCCAAATATTATACCAGATGATACATCTTCAGCGTACTTGAGCTTTTTGTCTAGTTCAGGTCCACTTCCAAGGCCAAGAATATCCACAGATTTAAGAGCTGTTTTCTTGGATTCTGATTTGTACCTAGTGTCGTCATGTATCCCCAGCACAGTCCCTATCACAGTCCAACTTTATCAAGTCGACCAAACTCCTCCAAGAACAGCATTGATGAATTATATTTCCGTTGGATTTTTATGAGGTACATCAATGTACCATAAACAAAGTCATAAAATTGTCATAACTAGTAAGCCAGCTTGTGATTCAAGACAAAAATGGACATGACAAAAACGCATTTTATACCGTAAACTTTTCTAATTCACAATTAAATGAGTATGATTACACAAAACGAACGAGCTCACAATAGATTGAACCCATACTGCTGTGCACCTCTGATCGTAGTCATAGCACAATCAAATGCAAGCCAAGAAGCAGCAACGTTACTAATTACAATATATACCAGATGCAATTGCTGAAGCAGTTGTGAGCTTCGAATCAGCCGATAACCCTTCTGATGAGGCTAGGACAATGCCGACATTACTAGCTTGAGCAGCCTTCGATGCAGCAGCGACAGCTTCACCAAGACCTCGGAAGGCTGTGGGAGTAGAAGCTGATTGGCCAAGTCCAATCAAGCCGACCCTCTTTGAACCAATGCCTGGAAGCCTGAGGACTACTGATTGGCCAGATTTTCCAGTAAAATCCTCCTCTGAAGAGGCTTCAGCTAAGAGGCCACTCAATTGTGCATCAAGCCTTTCCAGAAGAGAGTTCTGGAACTTAGAATTCTCATCCTTGGCCATGTCCTTCTCGGTCACACCAACTGCGAGCATGTCTCCTTTCCATTCCACCGCATCAATGTCTTTGGCAGCAAAAGCAATCTTCTCGCAAGAAATTTCACAAACAGACAACAGGCCCTCAGTACCATTAAACAATGGCACAAACGGCAATCATAACAGTATGAACGAGTACTGTCAGTGAAATTCAAGCAAACCACCGATCATCGTAAAACAGAGCAAAGTCAACAACTTTGTTCAGAAGAACCGGGCACATATGGACGATCAAAAACAAGGCAAAGCCGGTGATTTTATTAATTAAACTCAAGGACCCGTCAGCTTTAAACCCGCAAAAAAGGGAACAGAAGGGTCAATATCGCAACTTCATAGAGAGATAAGAGAAGGAGGGAGAGACCTTGGGGACGTCGATGTTGGCGGGTTGAGTGAGGCCGAGAGTGGCCCGAGCGAGAGTGTGAGCCATGAAACTTCCCTCTTTACGAGTTCAACAAGGGCGAGACGGCGGGAAAGCCGGAAACTTGATGTTGAAGAAGCGCGGAATCTAGCAGAGAGCAAAGAAGGGGACAAAGAGGAAGAGACGGCAAATGAGGAAGCCAAGGACACAACAATGGCGGCCATCTTCCAGTGCCGGAGCCTCTATCTATTTATAATGGACCCTCAATCAATCAAAGATGAGAGAGAGAGAGAGAGAGGGGGGGGAGGCTAAGGTCGACTTCACCGAGCAACAACCATACCTGCCACAGGAGGATGCTTCTTCATGCACCCTCGTCGTTTCCTTTTATTAAGAAATCAACAATGACAATATATATGTATATAGGGCGGCGCTTTTTTCACCCTTATCTGACTTAAACACTTTCTTTTACAGTGCACCGATTATATTACCCTTGGCTTTTTTCCTCCTTTACAATGTTGTACTCACAAAGAGTCGAATGTGAGGCCCCCATTTGGGGATTTTTTTTTTTTTAATATTTGTTTCTTCCTTCTCTTCCCTTTCCTTTTCCTTCTTTGGTGTTTTGTTGACTGAGGCTGCTGCCTCGCCTCCGGCGATGGTTTATTGATGAGATTTTCGAGCTCCTTATCGTCCCGGATGTCCAGTTGCAAATGCATCGGGGTTGTCCGGTCTTTGCTCGCGTTGCCCATGAGCTCGAGTACCTCGATCAATTTTTTCCGATTCTCGAAAATCATTGCAAGAATCAAAGGATCGCTCAAGAGAATTACAAGCCCTCTCTTCATTGGTACAGCTTGGAATGATCCTCTCGAACTACGAAGCCATAATTCTCAAGATGACTCTTCCAAAATTCTTGTCGATGGCGGTGAAATCCACTCGCTGACTCGACCAGTGATGGAATTCAGACTTCTCTCACCAGTTACAACGCGACTCTCTCTGACATATTGATGAATCATCCGAGATCGAAAAATCCGAATCTGCCGAAATTGTACTTCGAAAGCCCAAACTCTAGCGATCTCCCAATGTATCCGGTCTCAATCTGATTAGCATGGTTAATTCTCGTCCTGCTATGGAGGCTCAACACCAAGGCCGAACTCTACAAGGAAGTGTCTAGCTCTCCCACCTATTCCTCGCGAATAATTTGAACTACTCAATGAACCTCAAGACCTGCTCGGAGACGAGCAGGTAGCGAGGCACTCGGAGAATATGAGGCAATATGCGACGAGCTATGCGGCCGTGGCGTAGAACAAGGTCCTCACCTCCCTGCCGGAGGTGGCAGCCAAGGGACGATTGCCGAAGGTTGCAAGGGCTTGTCTCGAGAGGTTCAACACGGCGTTTGAGGAGGAGTATCGGAAGGCGAAAGCGGATGTTGTGGACCGTCCGAGTGAGAAGCTGAGGGACGAGATCAAGCCGTCCATCTCAAGAAAGCTCGGAGGAGGAAGATGAAAAAGCGCTGGCCATATGCTTCAATACAAGCGATAACAAGAAGAAGGAAAGTGGAAAAAAAAGAAAAAAAAAATCTCAAATGGGTCCGGCATTTGACTATGTGGGATACAACATTCAAAGTAGGAAAATTGAGAGGCAATATGGTCAGTACACTATAAAAGGGAGTGTTTGAGCCACATGAGGAGTGGAAAAAGCACCATCTATATATATATAAAGAATAGCATATTAGGCACGATTGAGTAGCAAAAATGAATAGCATAACAATAACAAGATGCATTCTGTCTCGAAAAGCTCTTTTAATTTCTAAATTTTCATCTTTCATCTCACATCCAACATGGTTTTCTTTTTTCCGACCCAATAAATCACCGTTCTTTTCCGAAAAAAAGAATCACATTGTACAAATTATATAAGCACTCTTATTCTACACATTTTATTTGCCAGCACATATAATATAATATGCTTTTTTGTCTCGAAAAATCATATTATACTTATTCCATTATAAAGTGGGATTTTATTAAAATGTACCATAGTACTTATAATGTGCACCATGACAACAAAAGCTCTTCTAGTTTTAATTTATCAGCCCAATAGATGAATGGTGGATTTAGCGCATTTGTAAGCTAACCACTCCAATCTTGCTGCTTTGACTACTTTTTTGGACTAGAAACATTGTTAAATGTATACTCGTCTAATGATGTGACAAGGTGTAGGAGGCTATGCTTCATCAGTTGTATAATAATTAGCTTAGTTTGGCTCTTGTTTTATTTAATTAATGATGTTCCCTTCTTTATCATGATTTATCCATAGGCTTTAGGCTGCGTTTGGGAACCACTTGGGAGAATGCAAAGCCATTTCCCCAAGGACCTTGAGTGAAGGTGTATTTGGTGAAAGCTAGGGTGGTGTTTGGATATTTATTTTTGTGTATATTTTGCAAAGCAACTTTGAAATGAACGAAAAAAATAAAGAAAAACAGGGGCAGCCATGGCTGCGTTGGTAGAGAAGACAGGCGAGCTTTGCCGGCAGCGACTACAGGCGACCAGAGGCGACTGTCGGCCAAGCGACCTTCGACCGGCTATCCTCGTCGAAACAAATCTGGTCGTTTGAAGCTCGTCGCCCTCAGATCTGGAGCCTCGCGACCAGCCACGACCTCTCCTTGATCCAGCCTTCAAGCGTCGGCCCAACCTCAGGGGAGGCGACGCCGAGGTCGCGCGACCTCAGGCGAGCCGACCCTGAGGTCGCCTAACCTCAGGCGAGCGACGACGAGGTCGCCCGACCTCAGGCATGCCTCTCTAGACTTCGGCTTTGAGCAATCCAGGTGGTAGATCTAGACTCCGACGTCGCACGAGTCAAGTGGAAGGTAAACGCGGCCGCGCGACCCCTCGCCGGCGTATGTTGCACGAGCCCATCTCCTTCACCACTGTAAACTCCCAAATCTGCTGCAAGGAGAAGATGAACAATGCGTGGCCAAAATTGGAATATGGAATAAAAGGTGGGGGCAATTTGGGAAGAAAAAAAATCATTTACCTCCTTGAAATCAACCTTCCGAAAATGCTCCAAGCCCAAGGCAGGTCTCCACCTGCCTTGGGCTTTCAGCTTTGCATTTCCACAAAATGGCCAAAAAAAAGTTGCCAAACACTTAAACTTTTTCCCAAGGGCCTTTAGAGGTTCAAAGTTCCTTGGGAAAGTGGTTCCCAAACGCAGCCTTAGCATCTCATCCCGTTCGCTCTGTCAACTTACAATGTCAAGATCAAGCTATACTCATTGGATGTTGACATTAGACCTGTTGAGATGCATGTGTGAGTTGTGTTAGAGAAATCCTACATCAGAGAATTGGTGTGGTGTAGAGCAGTTAATATATCTTATTTGGCTCATAACTCATTGGATTAAGTTTTTAAGTGAATGTAGGTCCAATTGGATATGTTACGGGGCTCAGACTGAGGCTCTACGGTCTCCCAACAAATGATATCAGAGCCAATAGTTGATTGGTGGCCCACTCACAATATGTATTAGTGAATATCTCAAGTAGGGAAATCTTGGTGAATGGTATTAGAACCGATAGTTGATTGGTGGCCCATTCCTAATATGTATTAGTGAATATCTCAAGTGAAAAAATATGGTGATCAACGCGGTTTCCAGGCAGGTGGGCATTGTGGTGTGGCAATGCAGGCCCAATAGTAGACTTCATGTAGATAGATACCTGAATTAAGTTGTGTGAGAGAAGTCTCACCTCGAAGAATTGGAGTGGTGTAGAGCAGTTAACTCATTGGCTTAATCTTTTGAGTGAAGGTGGGTCCAATTGGATATGTTGACGGGCTCTAACTTGGGCTCCCTCGATACTGGACTTTTGCTGCGCGCTCCCAACAAGGCATGCAACATTTTTCTCTCGAGAATGCAAAGAGTTGCCTTAGCATTTAGATTTTATTTCTTCTAGGGCGACTTATAATGTAAACTCGTAGTTCTTTTTTTTTTTTGTCGAAAGAAAGGTTCCATTCATTAAGCAGAATAATACTTGAATGGTACATAGAAGGCTTTCAAGCATAGTAAACTCCAAATAACTGCAAAATAAAGCAAATACCAGAAAGTAAATAACAAAACACATTCTGCAGCTAAAAGCACACTCTTATCCCTTAAGAACCGATCTGTCACAATAAACGTTCGGCGGCCGATCATCAGATTCAATGATGAGCACACACCGAGATCTCCCACACCATTTGTAATGATTTGCGGTGCGCATATAGGTTCAACGTCCTCATCACCATCGCCGAGCAGTAACACCAACATCAATATGTTGAAAGAACACGGAGCAAATACATGTAAAGAACTTTCAGATCTATATCTAAATATAGTTCGAGAGAGTAAAACTCCTTAATCTAAACCTAAATCTAAATCTAGAAGAGGTTGTGTAGCTACGTCACGAACATCTTCCTCGGTGACTGATGACTGGACAAATAGTTGAACCGGTCTCACCGTTCACCCAAGATCAGCTGCTTAAAACTATTTACACACAAAAATCCCAAAACAAAGTGGGAGAGAAAAGAAAAGACAGATTCAGTCAAAGAAAATGAAGTCTTCAACTCCCCCACAAAGATCCCTAAATGTCCAACATTTGAATCTGACCGAAAACATGTAGAAATCTTATAGATGAGATCATAGAAGACAAGTAGAAATCTTATAGATGATATCATAGAGAGGTAGAGAGAGAAAGGGACGGTAAGAGGGAGAGGGGGATGGGGAGAGAGAGAGAGAGAGAGAGAATCTCTCCCTCAGGAAGTGCTACTGGCGACC
The DNA here is from genome assembly GCA_029784005.1 of Lenwebbia sp. NSW1173648. Taxonomy (NCBI): domain Eukaryota; kingdom Viridiplantae; phylum Streptophyta; class Magnoliopsida; order Myrtales; family Myrtaceae; genus Lenwebbia; species Lenwebbia sp. NSW1173648. The sequence goes on along the minus strand of JARCGZ010000003.1, from coordinate 34,944,112 downwards.
GCTAGAAACCCTAGAGAGAAAGGTAGTATTTCTTAATTTGTAGGAAGCTTGAAGTCTTTAACATGCAAAGAAAATAATATATCTTAAAAAGTAACTATTCAGGCGGCACGTAATATCAAGCTATATAGTATCGAAATGTTAGACTAGATTTAATATGACGAAGGAGATATTATACCAGAAAAATGTCGATGACTTAGGACATAATTACAGCGGCCAACGCGTGTGAAGTTCGTGCGGGACTCGGAGCCATCAACCGTCGTGATCGATTTGGTCTTTTTATCGGACAAGTATATACATTATTTCACCTATAAGGGCACAATAAGCAGTCTTTTTCTTGGCATTTGGAGTCAAGAAAAACTTCGTTCTTCTCAAGTTTCTTGGCAATGCGGGCTCGCAATTGGGTTGAGCACCATGGTATGCAGTGGATGAGATACAGCTTTGGGTTGAACTCTTTTCCTAAGAAAAAGAAAAGGATTATTGGGTTTAGATAAGACTTGAAGACCATGATAGACAGAGCCCAAGGTACAGATCCATCATTTGTTGGACAGGGTCACTGGGAAGACATTGGATCTGGTTTTCCAAATCCAACAAGCTCGCCGGCCCTAAAGTTTAAGGAAAAAAAAAAAAGCAGAAAAAAATTATAAAAAAATAAAAAAAATTTGAAAATTGTCCACATCAACGCCGGCGTCCAGTCATCACCGGCTAGCGTTCACGACAGCGTAGGTTGGCCAAAATTGATCGGATGGACTGAATTGGCACAAATGCAAAATGTTTAAGATCGAATTAACACAATTATAATAGGTTCATGACTTTTTTGGTAATTCACCCAGTCTTTGACAATTTAAATTATATGGGTTCATTAAATGCCATTGTCCTCTAACCATCGGCTACGCAAGAATGTCTAAATAAAAGTTATTTTTAAAAATATTATTTGATCAATTAACTGTTTACCTTGTTTCGAGTGTAAAATGATATGAGCAAAATGGATGTGCTCATGCGGTCTAAACAATTCCATTTTCGATTGTTTGTTTTGCTTTATTTTGAAATTCTTTCGCAGTGACATTATATTGAATATTATTAATTGTATTGAGCATAACAAGATAAAAGAGTATGCTTCTTAATTATTTATTCTTCATATTTCATGCATATTTTGGAAATTTCGTAATTTATTACTTGATCCACCATCTCTTGCTACGTTCCATGCATCACACGGACTCAACTCTAGTATACCATATACATTATACATATATGTTGGACTTGAAGTGTGATGGTCCAAAAGAAATGAGCAATGTTGGCCTGAGCAGTGGTGCTTGCAGGTTGTTTGAACCAAAGAGCCCTTCAAAATCAATTGGTTTTTTTTTTTTTTTTGGTCATGACAAAGACAAACATGAAATGTCAAATTGCATGTCATGGCGTGTAGAACATTAGGACCTAAAGAGTTGATTACTTACAAATTCCTTAATCTCAACACGATATATTACCGTTAATTGGAATATGACGACGAATTTAGAATTCTCGAGATCGAGCCATACGAAGTGCAAGTGCGGCGAGGTTAATCGTCCGATATACTTGAAAGAGAGAAAATTCAGCGTACACTAACATAAAAATTGCGTTTTAAATGCTATAACCATATCTCTGAAAATAATAGAAGCTATAGCACAAAATCATACGAAGTTTAAGAGGCAAAGAAATGAATTTTGTTAGGAATAATAAATACCCTCATTATACATATACAAGGGTCAAAGCCTTTTTGCTTTGATATAAGAATTGATCTTAGTTGGGTGACTTGACAGAATCATGATGTGCAATCTATACATACGACCCAATGCAATCATTACACAGCATCATGCTCTCCAATGTCAATTTGGACAAATCTGAGAAATTTTTGATTGGCCCTTTTCCTACTACCAATTACAAAATTAGAGCAAACCCACTTTTACATTCCCCATAACAAGAAATTAAAATTTTAGCAACCACACATATATATATCTTCTGCTAATTTTTCTCCAGCAATAACAACTCTGGATGAGCAAGATAGAAAAAAGCATCGTCAGTCCAACCGGATACCAACCGGCAATAGCCGGTAAAGCAGCGGCGCGACCGTCTCTCCCCGTCACTTCAGCTACATGAAATCGAAGCTAGCTTGAGCCGAGTCTTCTTCACAAACACACTCTCTCTCTCTACACGCAATTGGGTTTGGTTTACAAATCCCGTGGATCCATACCCATCTCCTGATCATTCGAAGCTTCCCCATTTCTTCTGGGATTTTCCCAGGAAAAATTCCCATTTTGAAAGAAGAAGAAGAAGAAAGCGTGGAAGATTGAAGAGAAAGTTGTCAGCTTTAATTATCCCTATGGTCGGAGTGGTAGTCAGTCACTGAAAGTGAGAGGGCATAGTTTCAAAACCATCCTCCTTTTCTTTCTTTTTTTGTGCGGAGCGTCTCTCTATTCTCTCTCCTCGCAATGCACAAAGGAATCTCTGCGTTTCAAGGCTCCTTGCCGTTCCATTTCTAGTGTTTCTCCACGAAACCATGAAACTTGCTCGCTGATGTAGCGAGTGCTGTCAATTCCCTCGCTTCAGTGGAAAATGCTTCACCCACTTTGAGATCTCCTGAAGGTTTGTAGTATCTCGTCTTGGGTATTTTGAGCCGATTTGGAGCTTTTATATGAATTGATGACTGTTAATGTGGGTTCTTCAAAGTGGGTTAGTACGGTTTTGTGGATTTCTGGAGGCTCGGAGAAGGAGATCTGAGTTAATAGCGTAAAGTTCTGATAATTAGATGTTGCCGGAGGAGCCAAAGCCGAGTTATCATCCATGTTCATGGTCTACGAGCTGATTTGTCAAGTCACAAGCATAAGCAAGATGGGGGTTTTAGTGGATAATGTTGGTGGGTTTGCTGTACTCTTTGTGAATGTGAGCTAACCCCACCGGCTCAGATAACTGGGAAAATTGGTGATTTTGGGAACAAGCGAATAACGAGTTTTGAGGAAGTTTGGCTTGTATCCATGTCTGGAGCACCCAGAGTGAGGTCGATGAATGTGGCTGATTCTGAGACGAGACCTGTACTAGGTCCAACCGGCAACAAGACCAGTTCTCTGAGTGCCCGCAAACCCAGTTCGAAGCCATTGCGAAAGAAGGATAAGTCACCTGATGAGTATAGAACGCCCGAGGGAAAGAAGGCCTCTCAATTTGCAACAGTTACTTCATCCTCTCCCCAGTTGCATCCTGCTAATGGTTCCTCTGTACTTAGGCGGCACGAGCAGCTCTTGCATTCTAACTCGTCCTTGAATGTGTCTTGCTCATCTGATGCCTCTACGGAGTCATTTCATAGTCGGGCATCTACTGGAAGGCTCATTCGATCAAGTAGTGTTGGGTATCAAAGAAAGCCCATTTTCTCGAAGCCGAGGAGTGTCTTTTCTGATGGCAGTTTGGATTCTCCGCCATCAGTAGGTCCACAGGCGAAAAAGACTTGCGCTTGGGTGACGCCAAATACAGGTGCATGCATTCTCAATTCTTTGGTAGTTCTGGAATTGCATAGAACTCTAATGTGCTTATCTTTGCAAAAAGCATTGTAGCTCTTGCTAATCTATGTTTGTCTAATGGTGATGAAATGGGGTTAGAGTAAACCTGACAAATGAATTTCACTGAGAAATGTCATCTATCCAATAGACAATACAATGTCACAAGGTCCGTCAGTACTGAATCCTCATGGTCCTTTTTTTTGACGTAGAACCTTAAGAAAGAGCTCATGATTGTTCTGAAACATATGCACCTCTGAAAAATCACTGTACAAAGTTCTGTTTGTCATTAATCTCGTTCAATTGCCAGTGTCTCTCTATATTAGAACTAGCCTATATCGAGGAATAAATTGCTCCCATGCTTAAGAAGCCGTTAATTAGGTGTCAGCCAAGAAATAGCTTATCATTGCAAGATGATCATCAATAGACCCATGCATCTGCCTAGAACTATCCTAAAATGCAAGTAATCGTTATCTTCTTCACTTGAGATTGGGTGAATCATGAATTTAATTCCTGCGAGCTACTACACAAAGTCTCTTTTGTAAGTGATGATATATTGGGCTTGTCGTTAAGCAGCATTGTTAAGCAATTGATATTTGCTTTTCGTACCATGTATATCAGAATGGATCATTCCTTGTTTCCTGTATTACCAACCATTGTAGCACTAGCTGAGGATAATATTTTCTGGCAAAAAAAGAGGGTTGGTGATGTTGTGAGATGTGGTAGCAAAGGTTAATAGGGGAGGTTAATGCAGCCATTTTTAACTAGATCAAAAGCTTTAGGAACCATGAGAAATTTTCTTTCACCCAGTTGCTAAGTGGAGGTATTATATTTTATTAGCGTCTACTATGATGTTACACCTTGTATTTTCCATTGCAATATGCAACCAAGAAACGTCATAAATCTGAATTAGCCTTTAGCACGACGGTTTTCTTTGATTGAATGGGTATTTAACTATGGTAATCTCTGATGGCCTACAATCCTCAGGCATAATCATCTTTTGTTTTTTTGACTTTAGCCAATAGTCGTTCTCTTGGTTGTGCTAGACTGCAAAGGTAGGACAAATTCAAAATGTTCTCTGGAGGGTTGGAATGGAATACATCTATGTCTTCACTTGTGTCTCTTGACTGTGTATGGGGATATCAAAGTGAGACTTGACTATGCATTTTATTTACACAATCCTTATTGGGCTTCTTTTCTTGTTGGGTGACTAGATAGTTCATTTCAATTCACAGTGTGTTAAATTTTCTGTGCCTTTAGTCCTCCATCCTTTCCTTTTTTGTGAGAAGCTCCCTAATTTTAATAGATCCACTGTAGTTTGCCTAGGCATATGGTATGAGATGCTAATTGATTTTCAATTCTCCGACAGAGCCTTGCTATGCTGCTTTCCATGACGAAGAATGGGGAGTTCCGGTGCATGATGATAGGTATGTGAACAGGCGAATGTTGAGTGTACATCTGCTCTGTTGGTTTGGCATGACGTTAGACACTTACCATAAGATTCTGTTGACAGCTGATTCACATTATATTGTTGTGCACAAGCAGGAAATTGTTTGAGCTTCTTGTCCTCTCTGGCACCCTTTCTGAACTTACATGGCCTGCCATTCTGAGCAAAAGACACACTTTCAGGTGCTTTTCTAAGTTAAATCCAATCGGTAATTTCTCCCTCAATTAGCAAAATGGTTTTAGAACTGTCAATGTCTTGGTCCTCGTATCCATAGTCTTTGCTTATTACTTGACAATTCTCTCTATATTGTCGTATGATGTGTTTCTTCTTGCAGAGAAGTCTTTGCTGACTTCGACACGCTCGCTGTTTCAAAGATGAACGAGAAGAAGACAGTAGCACCAGGAAGTGCTGCGAGCTCCCTTCTATCAGAATTAAAATTGCGTGCCATCTTTGAGAATGCGCGTCAAATAACTAAGGTAAATTAGTGCTTTCATTTCTATTTCGCAGACTGCCTTCATGGATTGAGTTGGATAAATTTCAAGGGTTAATTACTTAAAACGTGATTGTGCTGCTGAAGTCAATGGTGCTCAATTAGGTGCCGATTTGATTCTCTTGCAAGCTGTTAACGTTTCTCCTAATTGTCCTCTTTTGTGAGTGGGATTAGTTTTTGTCATCAATGTCCTTAAGACATATGTCCCGGTTGGTCCATGCTGCTCATACTATCTGGGACCACAGGCATTGTGTCTTCTATCCGACAAGCAATTTAGTGTCTTCTAGTGGAGTTTTAGTGAACTTCCCATCACAATTGATTAGTTGAAAGTAGTTGACTTGTGGTCCTCATCCCTCCTAAATCTGATTGATCTAGATAAGACAAACCATTCCGTACAGCCTGATCTCTCTCTCCCTCTCTTCGAATTAGAGGCTTACTGATAGACGTAATGTACGTCTTCCTTAATTGGTGAACTCAGAATCAACTATGTAACTAAGTATCCGTGTTGTGATGAAGTAACATAACCATAGCTAATAACGGCTGTCGATGTTGTGGCAACTAACTCTTTGCAGGCTCTGTTGATACCAGGTCATAGAAGAGTTCGGTTCATTCGACAAGTACATTTGGAGTTTCGTGAATCATAAACCCATAATTAGTAAATTCCGATACCCTCGTCAAGTCCCGGTGAAATCTCCGAAAGCGGACGTGATCAGCAAGGACCTCGTCAGGCGGGGCTTCCGAAGTGTGGGGCCCTCGGTCATCTACTCATTCATGCAAGCGGCGGGCCTAACGAACGATCATCTCATCAGCTGCTTCAGGTTCCAGGCGTGCATCTCCGCCGCGGAAGGGCAGGAAGAGACCCGTGCCACGGAAAGTGTCTGCGACGAGAAAGTCGATGGTCCGAGCGAACGTGAACTATCCGCAGCCATGGATGAATTGGTCTTCTCCGAAGAATTGTGACGTACATAGCCCTGAGGCCAGACCTCGAATATTCGAACGAACCTTTCACCCTCTTATGTAGCTACTCCGCCGTGTTGGCGGCCCGGTGATGACAAACATGTTATGTGTATAAAATTTCATGAACTGAATCGATCGTGGATTTTTCTTGCTTGTAGAGAGTAATGAAAACATATATTTTCATGGTAAAAATGCGAGGAGGGAAGGGCCTTCTTTGGTATAGTAAGGAAGATGATAGTTGGTAGTTTTCATTAAAGGCCACAATGTGGAAGCAAAAGACCATGTCCCATATTCTCTCAGATCGGTCACCATCTGAGTCGTGGTCTTGCAATTATAAGGTGGGGTTGGTAGGTACGTGTTTCGCCGTTCGTGACCTCACTAGCTCAGTGCACGCCAGACAGCCGATTTATTTTGGAAACGGACCGGTCGGTAGTGATGAAATCTAGATTTGAAGGACCCGGAAACGCCTGTTTGTTTCCATTGGACAGGAATTGATTCCCATTTCACTCAACCTGTCTGTACCCTGGAGGCTGGAGCACGACAGACAAGTTGGGCAGCATTATATTATGGATAGATGACTAAGATAATGACTTCCGCTATAGGCCGTCCCTGCAAAATTGTCCAATTCAATCCATTGCATTGTAAATTATCGATGAAAACGATGCTTCCCCAAGCGTTGCCTTTTTGGGACAACGTACTATGCTTTTGGTTACAGGTTATGCTCCCCGCCATTCTAGTGGGAACAGCGTATTCCCTCATCAATTTACCAACAGAGCATAACTTTTAACACTCTGCAAAGAAATTCACTTCAGCCATAGTGAACCTCTTGTGGCGAGGCCTAGATCCGACGGACCTTGCCTCGTCATTCCACATCTTGTTCAGCTATGGTACCGTTCCTGAACAGGTGCGGGCTTGTTTGCAAGACAATCATCTCTTCTCGATCAGTCTACTATGGAGATACACCACTCACTCATTTTTATAAAGACCGGATGTGTAACAATATGCAAACAGGAAGACTGGCAGAATAACCGAAGCAAAACTACAGAGCAAAACCGGTGAAGTAAAAAGCCAAAAATCTGTCTCTGGTCATTTTTAACAAGAGCACAAGCTTACCCCTTCCCCACCAGTCTTCGTTCATCTGGGCTTGATTTCAAAACCAATGCTCAGAAGAGTTCTAGCTGATTCGATGGCCTTCTCACCTCCCAAGTCTAGGGCCTGGCTTGATAACTCCCCTTCTGAATCCACGGACCACTGCGTCGGTGAAGCATGATTTCGCAATCCATCTGACATCTTGATTGGTGTACTGTGCAACGAATCTGGAGTAGCAGCCAGGATCGAACGGGCGCGTGGTGGGCCTTGCCTTTTCTTGGGCACTGGCTTGTCATGGTCATGAATCCCCTTGTAAGTTATTGTAACAGCACTAGCATTGTCTATTGCTGTTTCAACTTGTTTACGTACAGGGCATCCAGCAGAGGTGCATCTATAGTAGTTCCTGTATTTATTTCATGTGACAGCACACAATCCCAACAAAGTTGATTAGCAAATCTGGATTAATGGAATTGCAGCTACAAATTCAAAAGCTTATGCAAAAATAAGGGCTACTGGGCTTTTCTTATTTATGTGTGCACACATTATATACAGCCACACACATACCTAACATTGTATAGAATCCTCTGCCAATTTAGAAAAGGCGATATTAACTCTCAAAGAACCATTTCAACATCTGAGCACATACCTCGGATAAAGGTTTCCCTTAACCATTTTTTGTCCATACTTGCGCCATCTGTATCCATCAGCAGATATCCCAACGTCACCCGCAGCATGCACAACAAATTTTGGTTTCTTCCCTGGTTTTAAGGGAGAACTCGAGCAGAACAACCTATTTTTCTTCCCCCTGGAGATCAAAACAAGGAGTAACAAATATAAGAGCCAAAACGCAAACGACATACACCATGCTCAGTACATAAGATCCACACAAATATATGATTGACTTGCCTTGGCTTCGGCCCTGGATTATTGTCATTCTCCTGTTTGGCCACAATTCCATCTTTTGCATCAAAGCCATTTGCATTTTCTATTTCTCTTTCAGGAACTGAAGAGGGTAATTCATTTTTTCGTTCTCTTGAAGCTACATATGGATCTGACTCAGTGAGCATTCTTACCGGATGTTCGACAACCTCACTCTCCGCAACAATTCCGGCAGACTTGACCAGACTCCTTTGTCGCCCATCTCTGACTTTCTGAGGTGGATCATGATTATGTGAACTTCTATAAACAGTCTCTATTGTGTGGCTGGACACATCAGAGCACTCAATCTTTTTGGCAGAACATTCTGAATTAGTGCACCTAAAGTAGCTACGAGAACCTCTAGGACTTTTAACTTGCTTCTGACCATATTTCCTCCAACTGTACCCGTCTCCTCTAGATGCCTTCACAGCAGATGTAGTTCCACAATCAGAAGAATTCCGTACCATAGCATGTACGGTACATGAATCTGTGACCTTTGTAGTTGGTGGCAGTTTATGGTCTAGAGGAGTCGAACTGGCAACTGGCGAAATGGACTGAGAAACAGAAACTATCGACAGTTCTGATGAAATATATGGACAAACAGTACGTGGGTTCCTGGAGTAAGTTTCTGCTACCTCGCCCGCGATGTCAGATCCATGTTCCCCATACAACTGTTTAGCTCGCTCCTAAAGAAGAGGAAATGAAATCAACTAGGAAAAAGAAGATCCAGACTAATTAGACACTTGAACAGCAATTAAATTCAATCATGACTTCAATACAGGCAGCACATGCGAACATACCACATTACCCACCTCACAAAACAAAAGATCAGCCCACAATATTCCTGAGTTGAGATGAACTATCAAGGTTACATTAGATTCTGATTCCAATAATTGGGGGGACTATCTTCTACTTTTTCCTGCCTAAAGGGATGTTATTAACAGAAATGGCCACTAGGAAAAATCTATCTCACAGCAGTTGATCATAAATCTATCTCAAATGAAATGCGAATGTCCGTGATGAGATGCAACAGAATTCCACGCCTCAAAGTGAAGAGCTCAACGAGCTAATAGCAGGAAACTCCTACGCCATTTATGCCCTCACCCTCATTCTTTTTTCACATACCAAAGTCAACATCTTCATAAGCGTTAACCTTGCTTGGATCAATTCCCCTTTAACATTTCAATCTATCTTAAACTACATAACAGTGATTGATCTCTATTCCCCTTTCAACATATATAATTGGCTGCAATGCTTCTCTAAAGCCAAAAACTTCAAAAAGAGCTGTCGTGAATTAAGTTGCATCCAAAACTACGCAGCAAAATATGTGTCCTCAAGCCCAAATTTCAATAAACCTAATAAACAACACTAGTCAACTTAAACTGCGTCTCAGGGCTTCCTCTACAATCAAATTCGAGCATAAAAACTGCTTTCCAGGCTTCCTCTACGATTGGAGACATGCATAGATCAACATAAACAATGACAGCCCTGACAGCCTGATCTTTCCTGCACGACATTAGATGTAAAGTCCACGATTCATTATTCTTCTATAAATCCACATCTACTTTTGATATGCCTCATGCTTTCGGCAGCCTGCAAACTCAGAACTACGTCTCAAAGTTACAGTGCAAGCCGCGTATAAAAGCTCACACATACATATTTCGTTTAGGATATGAACCATAATTCACCTAATTACAAGCTAAACCTAGACACCAAAGTTATGGAAAGGTCTTCACTTATCACTTAATCAAAATCGAAAGCGAAAAAGAAGAAGGTAACTAAACAAACCAACCTCCATGTATCAACAAAGTGACCCAGACAACAAGCTCGAATGCAGAGAGCGCTGAAAAAATATGAATCAGAAACGGAACCTAGTCAAATTCGACTAAATGTAGATGGTCAAACACTAATTCACACCACAAAGTTATCTTTAATTCCCATAGAGAGCTAGAATTGGTATCTATACCAGCAGAAAAACAGCAGTCTGAAATCCTGGAGGGGGAGAAAAAATTACAGCTATCAACTAGAAAACAGACAACTTTCTAGAAACTAAAACCATTCACAACTTCAACAGACACCTTGAGATTAAGCTGAAACCGACAAATGAAAGGGGCGAGGGAATCGCCGAGAGATATTTACCTCTGGCTCCTCTCTCGACGCAGAATCCGCATGCGAACCTGCCGTATCATCAACACAAACCACCGAATCAACCTCACTAGCAACACGAGCCACCGCAGAAGCGGAAGGAAAAAAAAAAAAAACCGGAAGATCGCGAAAGCCGGAACTCACCCGCGCACCGGCTCGGCGTCTTCAACCGCGAGCCGCCCGCCGCTTCACCCGCCGGAGCCACGCCCCGGAGCTCGCCGAGCCGCGAAACCCTGAACTCCTGCAGGTCGCGGAGCCGCTCCTCCTCGGACTCCGATTCTTCCGGCTCGTCCTCGGTTAGGAGCGCTCCGGAGCTGTCGCTCCCGTTCTCCTCCATGGACGACTCGTAACTCTCTACCGATCAAAAGGCGAAGTATCACCGCCGATCGCAAGCGTGATATGCCAGACTCCGAACCAGACTATAGAGAGAGAGAGAGAGAGAGAGAGAGATAGAAGTTTCTGGGCAGGCCTGAGGGTTTCGTCTTGGGGTTGCGTTGCGAAGCTTCAAAGAGAATAGACCGATTGGGACTGAGAAAGGTTGGAGGGACATTTGTCCTTTTGACCTGTGTTTGACTCAGGTGGTCTTACTAAATACGAATCATAAATATTCTGTTTTTTATTTTATTTTATTTGGGTTCCGGGTCATGCGAAGCGTGGGATGGATCCGATTCGCCAGGTGATGGGATCGCTGCCGTTAGTTTGGTTGACTTCTTCTCCTCTCTCCCCTTCCTTAATTAAACGGCAAAAATGGCTGCTTAGTAGCGAGGCTTTGACTTGGGGGCATTGCCGTGCTAATCCACGTGTTAACTACAGCTTGCCACTAATCTAACCGACAGATGTAATTAATCTAATTAGTTTATTTTCATATGAAAATCGATATATCAAATAACGACGGGCTCTCGTTCGGTGTACCTTATTACTCGATCCATACGCAAATTTAAAGTCCTACATCTACCAATTTCGTAGGCTTAATATGTCGAGTAACGTCTAACCTGATATAAGGAGTTACTTACTTGTACACGTGGACTATATATACGTATTATTAATTCAAGTCTTCCGCTCTATAAATTGCAAATAATATGGATCATCTATTGAAAACTCAGATCCTGTCTTACTTTATTCCCGAGATCATTGGAAGATGGGGTATAAAGGAAACAGAGTTATGACGTGACTTTTCCATACGAGTTGAGGAGACTCGACATGATGGTATGATAGGTATTGGCAAATTAAAGTCGCGTGTATTGACACGAATTTGAAATTGTACCATTTTTTTTTGTGCACATTTACGGGTTTTTCTTTTCACAATGACGTGACTTGAGAAGAATAAGTAATTCAAAGGAGACGGAATCACAAAATCCCAACCTTATCGTATACCTTGAGATAATATGAATTCAAAAAATAACAAATATATATATATACATAATGCGCTTGTGCTAATTCAGTCATAAACCTTTTAATTTAGTTAATTTAGTCTCGAACATTTTCACGTTTTTCAATATAATCCATCCGGCTAATTTCGGCCGAAAATCGTTGATGTGGATGTCCGCCGTCTTACATGGCATGGCCTGCATTGACGTGGACAAAATCACTGGCTACAAAGTCCCCTTGCCAAATCCAACAAGGTCGAGTCTCGCCAAAGCCAGGCGAATGTCAGCCTCACCAGTTTATAAGGAAAAAAAGAACAAAAAGAAAACGTAAAAATCTCGAAGAATACTAAAAAATCAATAATTGTTGTTCATGTTAATGTCGATCGTGCCACATAAGACGGCCGATGTCTACGTCAGTGATATTTTATCAAAATTGACCAGATGCGCTACACTGGCAAAACGTGAAAATGTTTAAAACTAAACTGACACAATTAAAAGGTTTTATGGCTGGATTAACATAAATGCAATATATTTAGTATTTTTTTATATAGTTTTTCGAGAATCCTCAACGTGGCATAAAAGAACCTGCTTGATCTCCTAGAATCAAAGGAACCATTTTTTTTAACACATTGAGTTAACTTGTAATTTGAAATAATAATAGTAATAATAATAAATTTGTAATTTTCAATGGGCTTTTGCCCTAACTAATAGCAAAAAAATAAAAAAGAACTAGTAAAAAAAAAGGGGGAATTTTTATGAGCCTTCTTGTCTTCTCTAGATGACAGAAATACAAGGGCAAGAGCATCAGTTTATGGCTTCCTTTCGTCTTTTTCGCCCCTTGATTAGGACATGTACTTATTTCGAAACCACCAACAAAAGCACGATTGTAAGAACAACCGACCAAGAACCTTTGCTGCGAAAATGTCTCCCCGCTTACTGGTTTGACTGAGCATCACTCTTCATCCCGAACGATCTCAGCAAACTCCCAAACGAGTTTTACATGTCAAATCCTGTATTAAATGGGGAGCTCACAAGTCAAAAGGTTCGATCTTGAGTTTGCTCTGGAAGGAGATCGAATGCTGCCCCACTCGATCAGCCCACCATCGCCCACCTCCCCCACTGGCTGGGACCGGACCACCTAGTCATCCTCAACCCCGAGCACAAGATGTAACATCTAAAGCGAAGAAGGAAAATATTCACAGCATCCTGATTCTGAGATCTACTGGGCTTCAATTGACGAGACTGGTGGATTGGCCTCTCTCGCTCTTACATGGTGAGTGTCTTCTAAACCCTTTTGCTCTCTGTCATCTGATTCTTCACCCAGTTCGTAATTTCTCATGTTGTTGATGGGTTTTATCTCTCGTGGTTTCTTGGGTTGGCAGAAGGAGGAAAAAAAAGGGGGGAAAACTTTTCTTTTTGGTGGTTCTCTTAGCAATTCTCACTAGTTCTAATATGGAGCTGAAGCATCTGTTTGTTCAGGCAAGAATGATCGGCATGAACGACCGAACGAGATGCTTTCGAAATTTCGGTTCAGTTCCTCTAGCTGAACTGACTAGTAATTTGCAAGAAATCGTGATTGAATTCTGGGGAGAAGCTATTGTTGCTTGTTAGTTGTGACCTTAGAACTAGTGGGACATGGTTTGATGCCGCGTCTGAATATGCTGTGATTTGCGGAAGCAATCAATTGGTTGGAGAGACTATGCTAAGTTTATGGAATATTTGATTCTTGCAATCTTGTGGGATTGATGAAAACAGCTTTTACAACCATGCCTTTCCGGAGTTCTGGTCAGTTTACTGTTAAAGTTGGAGATGCTTTGGCTTCTCTGAGAATGCGGGATGATTTTTTGCTGTCAAAAAACTTGTAATGTCCATTAAATCAGAGATATCGTGTTTTTGTTCGACTCATATTGCTAGACCAAGGAATTACTTTGCTCACTCGAAAATTACCTTGGAAACGAAAATTTCCGATCCGTTCTTAATCCTCTCTGAGGATGCATGACTTGAATTCTTGCACGAGCTAGAGTGGTTATTGTCAACTGTCAAGTTAACTCCCCAAAAGTAGCTGCTTCATGCATGATTTGAATTCTTCTCCGTTTGGTGCTCTTCTCTTGTAGTCGGATAACGTTTGAGTAACTGTCTTCAGTTTTGCAAGTGTGGACAGAAATGTTCAATACCCTTAGCTCATGCAAGTTTTATTGATTTCAAGTTTTCTCTGAGCATTGTTTACTCAAGCCACTTTATGTCTATGGTAGGGGACAAGAATGGAAGAGGCGTTACCCAAGAAACCGCCTCCATCTTTCTGGGACCTAATATTTACCGCTAGAACCATGGCTTGGGAAGCATATAAAAGCAAACCGATCTCGCATTGGATTCTTCTGCTTTTGAGTGGTGGATTGATGCTCACAGCCTTCCCTGCTTCAAGCCTCCTTTCCCGTGTCTATTACACGAATGGCGGCAAAAGCAAATGGATCATCTCGTGGGTGGCCGTCGCCGGATGGCCATTGACTGCGTTAATCTTGTTCCCAACATACTTCATCTGCAAAGTTTCCCCAACCCCTTTAAACTTAAAGCTCGCCCTTTCTTACTTAGTATTAGGTTTCTTAAGTGCTGCTGACAATCTCATGTATGCCTATGCCTATGCCTACCTACCTGCGTCGACCTCGTCTCTTCTAGCATCGTCATCTTTGGTGTTCTCTGCACTATTTGGATATTTCTTCGTCAAGAACAAACTAACGATGTCAATGATCAATGGTATTGTGATAATTACAGCTGCCATGGTAATAATCGCTTTGGACTCGAATTCCGACAGATATGGCAATGTCACCAATAGCCAATACATCATGGGTTTTATGTGGGACATCTTGGGATCCGCACTCCACGGGCTCATCTTCGCTCTCTCGGAGCTTGTCTTTATCAAGTATCTAGGAAGAAGATCGTTCCATGTGGTGCTGGAGCAACAGGTCATGGTTTCTTCTTTCGCTTTCGTACTTACAACGATCGGTGTCGTCTTGAATCACGATTTTCAAGGAATGGCGAACGAGGCGAGAAGTTTCAAGGGCGGTAAGAGCTCGTATTACTTGGTTATGATATGGGGCGCCATAACTTTTCAGTTGGGAGTGCTTGGAGGTACTGCCATGCTTTTCTTGTCTTCGACCGTCCTCGCTGGTGTTTTGAACGCTGTGAGGGTACCTCTTACTAGCATTGCTGCTGTTATATTGTTGAAAGATCCTATGAGTGGATTCAAGATCCTATCGCTTGTTATAACCTTTTGGGGATTTGGATCCTACATATATGGCAGTGCCAATGTGAGTAGTGAAACTTCATGACTTTATCTTGGCTGATTCTCACTTATCACATTATGGTGCAACTTGTGATTCTTTGTGCACCGCATAGTGTGAAAGAAATGATAAGGAAGGTTATTTACCTGCTTTGCAGTCATCTAACTGTTGCAGCATACTGAGTCATTTTTGTCAATGTTCATGAATGAAATCATTTTGTAAGGTAACTCTGCACTGCCTGCCGTCGTGTAAAATTTTAGCGAAGTACATACTGGCCAGAAGTTACTGTATTCTCCAAACTAGGGTACCACCTTCGGTGGACACAGAGAGAGAGCCTTTCATCCGCATTGACTGTACAGTTCTAACTGTTGCACTTGGGGCCTTGACACAGCAGGAAGGTTCGATGGACCAATTTAGGCATGTCGATCGCGGGTTGAAGACTATATGCAGAAAATACATTGTCAATGTAGTGATTTATGCATTTATGTTTCGTTGAATAGGTACCGATTGTTGCTCTCTTTCTCTTGCTTGTGTGACCTTGTCAGCAGCGGACTTAGCCCAAGTTCGTTAACCGGTCATAGTGATCAATGGAAGTGAGACGCATTTGAACTGCTTACGCTTCATAAAGCCTTATGGACGACGAAATGAGGAAAACCACAATGAGATGACTGCTACTGTGACCCTGGAAGCTTGCACATTGTGGTCTACTATCAATTTGTGGCAAATCAGATACAGGTAATTTAAACAGGATCTGTGAATGGAGATGATGGATCAGATGCGAACAAAAGAACAGATTAGAAAGCGAAAGCGCCCAGTGCAGTCAAAATGAAACCCTTCCGGGGCGTCTGAACAAGCACTTCAAGGGCAAGGTCTCGGGCTCGGGCGACAAAGAATAATTCGTTCGGCTGTAAGTCATGCCCCGCCCCGCGGTTGCTTCTCACTTGCTCTCTCCACTACATGAGAACGAAACCCCATCAAACAGGGCATGTCTAATGGCTCATAGGTACAAAAAGCTCAAGAGCATGATCTGAACTTCAGCCTAAAAGCATGAAGCTCACGAAATGAAGAGCACAGTTCCACTGGAATGCAGACAGATATAACAACACACTGATTAAGATGATCATATCTTTCTCCCATCAAGAGATAAACTATGCTATGAACTATTGATTGTCGCTCGAGCGTGGTATCGCGCATCTATGATGCAAAAGTCTGCGATGAGTACGAAGCCAAACTCGGGCCGTGTAAGAAACACAAGGTTCCAAAAACATTGAATTGCAGCACGAGATAGGATAATAGCTAAGCTCGGGAATTCCACAGTGTAACCCTGAAAAGAAATCCTTGATGATAAAGACAGGATATAAGACAAAGTTCAATGTAATCCCCCTTTGTTGAGAGCGCAAGGCTATACAACAGAGGTATGCGCAAGAGGATTACCACCTCTTGCCATTACTATCATCGGATTCATCACTCGTCATCATTACAACCACACTGCTAATAAACCTCTGTTCGTGGATTTTAGGAATGTACGGAAACTCTGTTAGCAAACATTAACAAGTTCTGCTGCCATGACTGGCTAATAGAACAGCAGCTATTTATTTTAGTTCTTAGGACCAATATCTTTGAGGGCGCAGATCTGCTCTTCTCCCATTGCGGACATGACTGACACCACAAGGTCCTTTCCTTCGCCGAACCCATCTTTAATCTGTGAAAGGAGAACGCGTGAGAAGTTAGATCTAAATTGACAATAAAATAAGCACGTTGGAAAAATAGAGAGACCGGGATAAGAAAATATGCCTGTCCTAGAGTGATACCTGGCTAAGCAGATTGTCATCGGTGGGAAGCCTCAGATCGTCCTTCGTGTTTCCATTTTCAGTCAAAAGACTGACCTGAAAGATGTTCAACACAAATTGTTGAAAATCAGTCTAGAGGAGAAGCAGAGACTTTCTTGTAATGGTCTTCATACTAATTAAGGTCTTCTGGGATTAAGAAAACTTTTTTCGAAGAAGGATGTTCTTCAAATTGATAAATGCAATTCATCCCATCAAATTTGCTTTGATTGGAAGAAGACTGACTCAAATTGTGATGCCAATGTTTCTTCATGGTCCAAGAAGAATCCTATGGATGTCTGATAGAAAGATGCTGTAAATGTCGATATGCTTTTTCTCCTTCAAATGGAAAGCTGACACTTTTTGGGGTACTAACATCCAAGATCTTGATCACATAATCGAATCTCGATGGTAAAAAAAAGGGGAAAGCATTTTCCTTTTTCAAATAAACCGTGATGTAGTTCTAATGTTTATACTATTATAGCCTATAGGCACCATCTTATGTATATAACAGTTAACAGTGCCTTGTGAAGCAAATGATCTGGCAATAATGGCGAACAATCACTCACAAAACCATCTTCAGAGATATCAATCAGCTGGTAGTCAGTGCGATTAACATGGGGCACCTGCAAAATAAATACAGAAAAGAAATGAACAGCTCTCTCGAAAACGAGATCTTTTGACAGTAGATATGGCCAATAGGGCATTTACATCACAGTTGTGGGACGATGGAACGATATCTTCAAGTTTCTTCCCATTGAAGATATCAATCCCCACGAAGTGGCACTTCGCATGTCCGTGTTTGCCAGTTTTTGAGGTAGAAACTTCTACAACCTGCTCCCGCCGTTATAAGAAATCTTCTATGAGAGCGAGACCGTAATCCAGACAATATCAAATGCGATGCAGTATCCACTGAATAGATGAGTGAAGTAGACATGAATGAACAGCAATAGCTAGCATTTATGGGGCTATCCGTGCAAAGAATTGCAACATCAGCTCGCTTCGGCCACATTTTGCCATTGTATATGTAAGGGAGATGAGAAAAGGCAGACTGGAATGCATATCAAACTGAGTTATTGTCCTACAAGATATGCAACGGAAGGGAATATAATCCTCAAACTATAATTCCAGGGCTTAATTATCAATCTATTAGCAAAACTTGAACCCTGTTACATGAATTTCCATCTAACACAAGAACACAGCAGATCACAAGAATTTTTGCTCCTGTGAAAATCCTCAACATATTCCGAACTGTACGAAAAAGTGAGTTTCAATCAGATGCATGAAAGAGACGCAAAAAAGTAATCATCTTTAGAATTTCTGACAGTCCCCAAAAGGAGTTGGAGCCTCACACAATTTCCATCGGAAATCATTCCCCCGCACGTCTCTTACGGGATGATGAAATGAATCGCTTATTATTCAAACCATCAAACAAAAATATTTAAAGTAAAAATTACTGAATTAAGCCACACGAAGAAAAGACATGCCTCGAGAATTCTGAGCTTTCACAACATTGCATGGAAGATCTAACGAGTTAAATCGCATACCCAGTTAAATTCTCAGTACCCAAATAATCCCAGAACCAGAATATGAGAGAGAGAGAGAGAGAGAGACCTTGCAGGGGCGATTCTTGATGACGATGTAGCCATTCTTGCGGATGGTGCCAGCTTGTTGGGGGTACGTCTTTGACGCCCCTGCGTCTGCTTTCGACTCGAAGTGATGTTCCTCATCCGACATCTTTCTCTCTCTCTCTCTAGAAATTCTCTGTGTGAGGACGAGACGAAGAAGAAGAAGAAGAAGACAGGTGGAGGCCCCTACTAATATTCTTCTAACTCTGGTTACACTCCCCGGTTCAATCCTGGCCGTTGGATGCGTTGCCTAAGGTTTGAAGAAGGCTAAAAGAAAATCAAGAGTCAATGGTTATAATAACTCTTGGATTTTTGTTGCATGATTATACATATGTAAGATAGGTCATGTTGGAGAGTTTGGAGTGATTGAGTCTACATCAATTTCTATAGGAATTAATATTGTTAATGTCTTTTTCTCTATATCATGAATGATTTAATAGGGTGTAAATTCGGTTCTTTTCTTAGGCTCCATTTGTTTCACGAAAAATAAATAATTTGAAAAACGCTTTCATAAAAATGATCGCTTGTATCGTTTACAAAAAAAATATGTTCATTAATATTTAGACATAAATTATTGTTAACAATAAAAACATTTTTCATCGGTCAATTATTCCAAGCGATCATTTTTAAAAAAGTATTTTCTAAATCATTCATTTTTCTCGAAACAAATGAAGCCTTAAGATCTTTTATAGTCAATCATTTTATGCGCACATCTCTCTAGAAAATATACGAAAATAGAATGATAATCAAATATTCTCACTCATGCTCAAGGCAAGATGAATAATTTTTCATCACTCTGCTGTTTTCGCCATTAGGATTCGACGCACAATCAAATCGAAGTAAAACGTAAAGCGAGAAAGAGAAATCGAGATACGAGATTTTATCCTAGTTCACCCTTAAACTAGGGCTACGTCCAGTAGAGGATTCAACTATAATTAGTAGCTCGCACCTCTCGTTACATCACTCAATTACAAGCGAAAAAAAGTATATATAACAGTAACTATTCATGTGTTTTTTTGTCGCAGGGGAGTATGAACTACACCCCAACATTCACATCCTCTTGATCGTTTTTTCTCTTAATTGGTATTCTTTTTTATTATTATTGATTAGTTAGAGATTTGAATTGGTGTTATTTGATTAATCGCAAATTTATTAACGAAAAAGTCGATAATTAAATGGTTCACGAGAAGAGGAGATGATTTGCACATAAAGTATTTTTTGTTTTTTTTCATGCAGAATGCAATTGTTTGATTTATTCTTTGCTTTTTCGCTGTACTATAAGGGTTTTACATTCTCACACCAATACGATCCCACAATTTACTATTGAAATCATATCGTGATTTTTCGGAAAACATCCACTGATTTCTAATATTGAATTTTTAGTTTGGTATTCCGAATTTCGATGCGATCAGAATATTTTTGTAACATTCCAAAGTCCCACATCGAAAGAGAGGGGTCTTATTAAGTGGTTTATAAGTAAAATTTACTTCCAAATAGTTACTACTTTGTGTGGTTATACCTGAGTACTCCCTTTGATGCATGATCCACGTAAATCGGATTGGGTCATTAGTTATGTTATCTCTGCTCTGTAAATTTGGTAATGATTAATGATCTGATATGATTAATGATCTGATCGACGCTACGTGACTCATGTGTCAGAAGAAGTACGCAATCTAACCAAACAAAGTGATTTTTTCCCTTTTTTTTTTCTTCTGCAAGGTTTCGTATTTAAGAATAACCTCGTTTGGTCTTTGAAAAAGAGAAGATTTCTATAGAAATCATGCCATCATGAGTCATATATTGGGAAAATTACCAAAAAGACATAAACATATTGTAATTATGTCAATTCAGTCCTAAAGTTTTTGTGTGTGCCAATTCAGTCTTTCCAGCAAACTTTGGCCAGTCGGCGCTGACGTAGATAATTTTTAATAATATTTTAATATCTTTTGAATTTTTTTATTTATTCTTTTTTTGTTTTCTTTCTTTTTCTTTTTCTTTTCTTCTTCGTCCTCCTCCCGGCGATCGGTCGGAGGCCAGAGCCGTCGAGTGCGAGGTAGGCCGAGCCCAGGCTGAGCCTCGTTACCGTCGCTTGGTGAGGCTAGACCTCGCCATGGAGGCTCAAGCTCGAGCTCGCCTAGCCATAGCGAGGTCGGCCTCGCCGTGCAAGCTCTAGCCTCCAGCCGATGATCAATGGGAGGAAGAAGAAGAAGCAAAAAACTAAGAGAAAACGAAAAAAATTGAAAAAAAATATGAAAATATAATTAAAAATTGTACACGTCAGCGCCGGTCGGCCAAAGTTGGCCAAAAGGACTGAATTGGCACAAATGCAAAAAATTTAGGACTGAATTGGAATAAAAAAAGTTTTACTATTGAATTGGCACAATTGTAATAGGTTCATGACTTTTTTAGTAATTTTCCCGTCATACATCCTTGAATCACTCTTTTTTTTAGAAAAATATATATTGATTTCTAACATTGAATTCTTTTATTTGGGTACTCTGATTTTATTTTATTTTTATGTGAAAAGAATATAATATTTCTACATAAAATAATATAAGGGAAGTACACAAATCTTCCCGTGCAAAGCGCGGATTTATGGTCTAGTTGCATATATCAAGATAGGTGCATTTATAAGCATGTGTGACACGAGTAATTATTTGTACATATAAACGAAGTCAAAAGCACTCACGCTAAGAGTATAAGAATATTACCTAGTAATCAAAGTAATCAATATCGAAATTTGGAATTGATTGCTTTTTTGTGTTAATTCATTGTCTCACATCGAAAGAGAGGGATCCTATTAAGTGGATTGTAAGTAAAATCTACTTCCAAATAGTTACTACCTCATATGATTACGCCGAAGTACTTTTTCTGATGCTTGATCGACGTAGAACGGATCGAGTCATTACTTATGATATCAGAGAAGAAAACTCCTGTATTATAAGTGCGATAATGATCCGACCCATCATACGTGACTCAAGTCTCCAAAGAACATAGAAAGTAGAGTTTTTGCCCTTTTTTTAGCAATGCTCCTTATTTATGAACATCTTTAGTCTTGGCTAACTTTTCAAAATTAAAAATAAAAAGAAAGATTTGTATTAGTCAAAGCGTGCATCATCTAAGGGTACGCATGGTAACACTTGTGGAAGTGGATTTATGCTCCAAAAGTGCTTTTGGAGCAGAAATCCATTTGGTAAAAAAATTTACTTTCGAAAGAAATTTCTACTTTCGAAGTGAATTTTCACTTCTGAAGTTGTTTTTCCCCCAATTTGAAAAGTTAAAAAAAAATTATTTCTCAACTTAAGAAGTATTTCTTGCTTCACCCTCTTTTCATTACGCCATCATCATCTTTTCGATCACGCTCGCCTCCGCCTGCCACCGCCCACCGCTGACCACTGCCCGCCACCTCCCATCGCCGCCCGCCGCCGCCGACCATCGCCAACCACCTGATGCCGCCCATCGCCGCCACCCGCCCATCGCCCCCCTCTGCCAACCACTACCCACCGCCAACCTCCACCTGCCGTCGCCCATCGCTGGCCATGACCACCGCCACCCGCCGCCAACAGCCCCCCACCGCCGCCAACTGTCGACCACCGCTGCTACTGTCTCCGACCGCCGGAGTAAAAAATAAATAATAATTTTTTATTTTTAAAAAGTAAATAATATTTTTTAATAATAAAAATTATTTTTTAAAGAAATTTAAAAAGTTTTAAAATGAAGTAGAAATTTTTCAGTCGTCGACAATAATTTTTCATAGAATATTTTGTGTTAATAATGTTTTAGAAGTATAAATTTTCAACCGTTACCAAACGAATTTCTCTTATCAGAAATCAACTTCTGCTTTTGAGGAGAAGTAGAAAAATCAACTTCTGGCCAGAAGTTGATTTGTGAAGCAGAAGTGTTGCCATGCGCGCCTTAAGCGACCCTTTGCTTGTTCTTGTTAGGATTCTTGAAGATGCCACTTGTCATCCTAGCATTTCTAACAAATTAATAAGTACAAGCCTATCTATGGTCATGATGAGTATAGTATCTCTTTTGATTTTATGAAAATTATAATGTACTATATTGATTTTGACATTTAAATCGCATGCAGTTTTAACGGTTCACATCTC
The DNA here is from genome assembly GCA_029784005.1 of Lenwebbia sp. NSW1173648. Classification (NCBI taxonomy): domain Eukaryota; kingdom Viridiplantae; phylum Streptophyta; class Magnoliopsida; order Myrtales; family Myrtaceae; genus Lenwebbia; species Lenwebbia sp. NSW1173648. Next base: position 34,921,337 of record JARCGZ010000003.1, on the reverse strand, counting down.
TCGTTTTTTAGAGACATAAATGGCATAAGTATATGATGCCAATGGCTTTTTCTGCACGAATCATCTAGATGGGCATCTTATTCCTTTCATTGCTAGTTGAACCAAGATTGTTATATTCCCCGTGCCTCAATAAGTATATTTTGATGGATTCGATCATCCACAACATTCAAAAAAGAATTTGATTGGCATGCTCTTCAACATCATGGTTAGCTTCTTATGTAAAAATAAATAGAATGGGAGTTATATTCATGATTTTATACTAAAGATGTGTAATTGTTAGGACTTGTATTATAAGAAAGACTAATAAATTGAATTAAGATTTTCCACCTTTTTTCCAGAATATAATTAGGACAATCACATAGTTATTGACCGAGGGCTTTTTATGGAATTTTATGGGGGAAAACTCTGAGTTTGAGATAATCTTTTGGGTTAGACTTTAATTAGATAGAAAGATATAAGTTGAAATTGGAAGCAAAACTCAAGCTATTGCCTATTAGGTGTCTCATGCATGTTTCCCCCATGGGAAATTTCATGAAAAATTCATGAGCCTTTTCTGTTGGGCCTGGGTCAAGTAGCCCAATTGAAATGGGCTCAGCCCGCCTTATTATTTGAATTATCAGAAACCGCTGAAATTGGCCCATCCTATATTAATCTATGCACAAGAATTGCAACTCCTAAAAAGCTACCTTTGTCAAATAAAAGGGAACATGTTCAGGGAAAAGTCACTTTCTATTTCTTTGCTAAGCATTCTAGAAAACACACTCCTGGGGCGTTTGTTTTAGTGAAAGGATTTTTCGGGAATTAGCTTTCTAGACTTTCGCGCGTTTGGTTTGCTGAAAATAATCGGTAGACGGAAAACCATTTACTGTCAAAGAAAATATGCATGTTTGTACTTAGAGACTGTAAGTACGCAAGGCAGTTTGGCAAAAGTTTCTACCTGCAAATTTTCTGGGCAATTCCTTTACTCAAGATTTACACCCATGGTTGATATCAAACCTATCTAGTTCTTCAACTAGTGTCCAAGAGGACTGGTCACTTATTTTTGCAATTACTTGTTGGCATTTTTGGAACTGGAGGAATAAACGGTTATCTGAGAATGAACTTTGTCTTACCAAAGAACCCTTATGCATGATTCTAGATCATGTGAAGGACATTTTATCCACTCGAGTGGCAGAACGTAGATTATCTCCTCAAAGGGAGAAAATAGATAAGCGTGTGGGTTGGACTGCCCCTCCAACTAGTTGGGTCAAGCTCAATTTTGACGGGGCCTATAAAGACAACCCGGGCCCTGCTTTAGTAGGTGGGCTTCTGCGTAATGAATTGGGCAACTGGCTCGTTGGACTTGCTCAGAGTGTGGAAGTGTGCTCTTCACTCAAAGCAGAACTGTGGGATATCCTCTTGGGTCTTAAAATGGCAATTTCTTAAGGCATCCCCTAAACTTATTGTGGAGGTGGACTTGCAAGTCACTATTTCAGTGCTCCAGAAATCAATCCCCTCTCTCAACTTTGGTGACATGCTCATTTCTCTGATTCAGATTTTTTTATTATACTTCCGGCATGTCAAATTTTTGCATAATTTTAGGGAAGGAAACTTATGTGTTGATTGGTTAGCAAATTGGGTCATTCACTCATGTGATGTGAATGACACCTTAGTTTTAAATAGCCCATATACAGGTTTGATTCCTTTATTGTTAGGAGATCATATTGGATCAAGTTTCGTCGAGTTCAGGTGTAGCATTTGGGCTTCGCCCCTTTCATTATAATAATAATAAAAAACGCATGCTTAAAGTTAGGAAAATGAATTCCTTAACTTGAAAAGGGCAAACCATTTTCTTGGAAAACCATTTCTTGAAAAGCATTTTTCTTTATCATGAAATTTTCTCCAAAACAAACGTTGTCTTAAGTTGCCTAAACAAAGATCTGATTATCAACTTCATATTCATTGGTCCAAATTAACATATAATCAAGACAGGTCTATACTGTTCCTCTTGATGAGATAAATAATCTTCTAAAAGGGACATTCATGACAAAGCAAGGCCAAGTTCTCAACAAAAGGCTCCTCTTTTTAATATGTATTTTAATTCATTTTCTATTTGTTTTTGTACTGTTTGGACAATAATCATTCTTCAGGGTGACTGTAGTGACCACGTTAGCCAGCATCATATGACTCCCTCAATTAGTGCACCAAATTATGGTAAAGAAAACCTCAAATTCATGAGCAGAAGTTTCTCATGAGTGCTTTTTTGGCAGCGTGTGGACATCCATCATGCAAAATAGACTAAGAGACAGATTTTCTACACCAACATTGGGGTCAATGATGCATCACCCCTTTGTCATTATCACTCCCTCATCTCATATTCATTAACCCAAAAAAAAAAAAAAACAGATTTTTTTCCCTTAATTCAACCATGCAAGGTTCCATATGAAGAAAAAGGAAGAAAAAAACTTGTATTCTGGATAAATTTCACATTGGTTGTCATGCTGACTTCATTTATGTAATAATGTCTTAAATGTATTGGTTGAGAGGGCAATTCATGGAAGGAGTGTCCATGTTTTCTGGGTGGTGATTTGGGTGGGGGTTCTTTCTTGCATCCAAAGCGTCATGAAGTCAAAAGAAGAACAATCCAACATGTTACTATATGCTCAGCAACCGAATCCACTGAATCAAACCCCATTTTGACTAAATTGGTCATCAAATCTTGTTTTTTTTCTAGCATACGTTATGATTTTCCCACCAGTCTTCCAACTCTCTCTCTCTCTCTCTCTCTCTCTCTCTCTCTCTCTCTCTCTCTCTGTTAGAAATGGTTTAGTTACCAATGTGGCACCACACATTCATTTCATATTCATATGCAGTTGTTGGCATGAAATCACTCACTAAACTAAACACAATCATTAAAAAAGGACATGGAGTGGATAAAGGTAGGAAGTTTCAAAATGCCCTTAACGACGAGCACATGCTCCCATTTCTCGTCTCTGTCCTTAAATCCTCGCACAAAAATCCCACGGATCTGCAGAAAAGTAGAGAATGGTCCATGTCTGGTGGTCCAAGTCCTGTGGACATTTGTCTGTTATTAAGGCACGCTCGTATGGTGTCAGGAGAGACATGCTCTTTCTTAAGGGCCTAAAAGCATCGGCCGAAACGTGGAACTTGCAAAAAGAGAACACTCAGCTACAATACAAGAGTAGTAATGTATATGCAGAGAGTCCCACAAGCATCTTTCTCAGAGATAACAAAAGGGTATCTTCACATGACACCCATGTAAAGGCCTGCGCTTTCGCCAAGATTCTTTTGTGGAAATGCATGGGTCTGTTAGTTTGCCAAGGCAAAGAAGGTTAAAGTAGTTTAGACATTGATGAGCATAACAGTTCGACCGGGTTTTGGATGATCGGCGGTAAATGAATGAAGACACCTAAGACAAAACTGCAAAGAGAAGTCGGTGACGGGAATATTGGGCTTCCATGTATAAATTAAGCTTCTGGGCTACAAAGTAACCGGAAATAAAACAAAAGAGAATGCTTAGGAGCCAAAACACGAAAGTTCAGGACTACTATACAGCTCCCTCCTTAACCTCAGCAGCACATGAAGAACTAGAGATTTATCAAATTCATGAACAGAGTGAGAAAATGAATAAAACAACATCAAGCTTCAAATTTTTTTGCCCATTTCGTTTCTTGTTTTTCCTCACTTCATCAAACACCTAGACTGGCTCGATATCTTTAAGAAGTCCAACTATCTGCTGCATGCTCGGCCGCTTCGAGGGGAGGTCGGCCGTGCAGAGATAGCCGATCTTAAGGGCTTCCTCCATCTGGTCATCGGGTCCGGTACCGCGAAGTTTTGGATCAATGGCTCTTGATCCCTGGCTCTGTCTCACCAACCCCCTAACCCAATTCACCAAATTCGCCTCTTTCTCCTCTGGATATTCTTCTCCGATCGGCCTTTTCCCTGTAATGAGCTCGAAAAGAACCACGCCAAAGCAATATACATCGGATTTCGATGTTGGGGACTCATATCCAGGTTCAGAGAATTCTGGCGGAACATACCCGGGTGACCCACGAGCAATCTCTTCATCCAATCCATTTCCAAACACCTTAGCCAACCCAAAATCAGATAATCTCGGTTCCAAGTTGTAGTCGAGGTAAACGCTACTAGCTTTAACATCCCGATGTATTATTGAAGGGAAGCACCCATGGTGTAGAAATGCCAGAGCTCGCGCAGTGCCAAGGGCTATTTTGTGTCGAAATCTCCAAGTGGTCAACAGTCCTTCAGATCCTACATTTTGAATGCCATTATTCTCGTCATCCTCCCACGTATCCGTGCTCCAGTCTTCCGTCGTCTGAACACCCAGTGGCAAGTCGTGAAGCAAGTTCTGCAAGTTCCCGTTCTCCATGTAATCATATATGGCAATCCTCTGATCCCCGGCTAAGCAGTATCCAGTTAGCGGGACAAGATTTGGGTGTTTGATCCGGCCGAGATACTCGAGCTCTTTGGCCACTTCTTGATCAGTCAACGTGGAACCATGAACCAAAACTTTGACAGCTACATGGATTCCACCGGGCAGGAATCCCCTGTACACGGGCCCAAACTTTCCCTCGGCCAAAAGGGTGCCGCGGTCAAAATTTGATGTTGCAGACAAGAGGTCGGCGAAGGTGATATTCAACAGAGGCTTCTCGAATATTACAACCGGGACGGATGTGGCTTGCTTTACATCGGCTACCCATGTGGTTGAATCGGTTTGAAACGAGAAAGGGCCTGAAATTTGTTGCTCTTCCTTGTACGAGGTCTGTTTTACAGCCCACAATTTTGTTTTTCTTCTGCAACCGAAGGCCAGAAATAGCAGTCCAGCAAGCAAACAGACCATTGAGAGGGATAAAGCAAGCGCAAGCTTGAGTCCCTTGTCTCGGGGAGCTTTTCTTTTAAAGAATGCTGGGTTGGCAGCAATGGGGCAGCTATTCATTGACCCCAAGAAGGCCTTTTGGAGGTATTCTGGGGAAAATCCATTTGCACAGAAGGTTAAGTTGTTGTAAGAGAAGTTGTATCGCTCCATCGAAGGGAGCTTCTCCAAGAGCGACATTGGGATTTCTCCGGTCAAATTATTTTGAGAAACATCGAGGTTTTGGAGGCCTCGAACATTTACAGAGGGGATTTGGCCACTGAGATGATTCTCAGAGAGATCGAGTGTCTTCAAATGACTCAACTCCAAGATTTTACTGGGAATGTGACCAGTGAGACTGGTCTTGGACAAATTAAGATATTCTAAACCAGACAGGACTTCAAATCTTGGGAACTCCTGCCTGGTAAATCTATTATGTGCAAGACTTAGGTATCTAAGTTTCCGGGATTCATTCAAACTGTGTAAAATCTCTCCGCTGAGCTGATTCTCAGACAAATCTAGATAAACCAGATTAGACCAGTTATAGGTGGAATTGAACTGTACCTGAGAAATGTGACCTTGGAACTGGTTCTTGCTCAGGTCAATAACCTGCAACATCTCCTGGAAGGCACCGAGCACCGATCCTTGAAACGAATTCCGGGAAATGTTGAGAGTGGTGATCGATTTCAGCCCAGAGAAATCAGTGTCATGCCCATGAATCTCATTGTTTGCTAAGTTCAAGGTTTTGAGTTTAGGGAAAGCGGCACCGAATTCATCAGGAAGAGACCCATTTAGCTGATTTGATGAAAGATCAATGAGGACAAGCGACCGGCAATTCAGAATGCTGTGTGGAATGCTCCATTGAAACCCATTCCCATCTAGTCTAAGGACTTGAAGACTCTGAAGAGAGCCTACAGCTGCAGGAATTTCACCAGAGAAATTGTTGCCAGAAACATCAATAACTTTAAGTGAACCAAAGTTTCCAATGTTGCTCGAGAGAGACCCAGAAATCTGGTTGAAGGAGAGGTTTAGGCTCTCAAGCGAGCCTAAACTCCAGAAATCTGAAGGCAACCCAGTGATATTGTTGTTGCTAAGATCCAAAGTTTGGAGCTTGCTAAGCTTCCCTAGGGTAGTATCCGGAATAGGACCAGATAGACCCAAACCAGGAGCTAGAAACTTAATGACATTCTTTTGTTCGTCATCACAGGAAACTCCCTGCCATGAGCAAACAGGAGAAGAGAAGTTGTAGACATGAGAAGAAGTGAGACCCATCTTCTGCAAGAATTCGGACACAAAAGACTCGTCCGAGTTTGACTGTTGAGAAGCCAGAGGCCTGGTGCAAATGGCCAAAACCAGCACGTAACCAAACAAGCCGAGACCCATTTGAGATATAACAAGATCTCTCCAGACAGAGAAATAAGACTGGGAGGACTTACTCCAACCTTAAAAAAAAATCCCCAATTCAAAGCTCCAAAGCCACCATAACTCCTTCATAAATGGCTCTGGGCACAGGCTAGACAGTACTTCTCAGGCTGCTTTAGCTCCATTTAAATCCCAAAAAACCACCACCAAGCAGGAGTGTAAGGGTTTATTGCACCACCCAGACAAGGGTCGTCACAAAAGAACCAACTTTGCTACTGCATATGGGCACTTCTTGAGATGCCCGGAAAACCCCAAAAACTGGATGTTGAAACCATTTAAGTTCGAATGTAAACTGCTAAGAGAAGCAAAGGGTTTTGAAAGGACTGTGCTTGCTTTTTAGTGGTCCTCCAGAGAAAGGGTGAGAGCTCACCTTTGTCTAAGCTTGCAGGTTCAAGGAAGACAACAAAAGCAAAACCGAAGTCATGCTCTTTTGTCTCTGCCTACACCTCACGCACATGACATGCGAAATCAGCTTAGCTCCATCTGTGACCTTTTTTATTTGGTGCACGAACTTTTCTGGGCAGAGAGAGGGGGGGATTGTAATGGGTAGGGAAGGAACAGTATATGTTGGTAGGAAAAGGCTTTGAAAAAGTGGGAGGGGGTTGAATTGAAGAGAAATCTCTGTTGGGTTGGTGAAATTTATCAGTGATGTTGGTGGGTATTCAATGAATTCTTCATCGTGTTTTTTTCTTCTTCTTTTTCCCGATCGCCTTTCCCCACTTGAGTGCAAGTTGATCTGATTTCTTTCCCGTAAGAAACGTGAACAGGGATTTCTGTTGTCTTAAATTTCTCTCTTTGTTTACGAGAAAGCGAAAGTGAAAGAAGGGAGCACTTGTCAAAGTCAACACACGGCTTCTTTGGCCTTCATTTGTAGGTCAATTCTAAGTGCAGTCAGACATTCTGCAGAATGGTCAGTGCACTTGAAAGTTGATTCTTTTCGAGATAAACACTTTTTTTGTGTGCAAAACACCAGGTATAATAAGATTATCTTTCTAAAATCGATCTGTTAATTAACTCAAGGTGTTATGAATGAACTTTTAAATGAGTCATATTTGACATTTAATAAGATTTTAATAAATCACAAGAAATATATCAATTTTATAAAGGGTTAATACCACGAAAAATCTCAAACTGATACACATGTGACAACTTTACACTGAATTAAATTTTTTACCACAAAAAATCCCAAATAGATACGCCCGTAACAAATTTGCCTCAAACAAATTTTTTGACCACCAAAAACCTCAAATCGATATGCATATGATAAATTTGTTCTCCGTTAGTTTTCGTTAAATTGGATTAATACCATGAAAAAAAACCTCCAAAATCGATACATATGTGATAAATAGAGAGTAAAAACCTCAAACTAGTACACTCGTCAATTGCCACGTGTCATCCAACTGAGCAATTTAATGGTAAAATTTAATAGAAGGTAAATTTGTCATCGGTGTACCAGTTTAGGGTTTTTCGTGATATTAAACATTTTGAAAATACTACTAGCTCATTTTACTAGCTCATTTTAGCATTATTCATCACCTTATCATTGTTTTCTTCAATCGTATGCTTCTGCCTTCCGTTCTAGTTTTTTATCCTTTTAATTACAGTTGCTCTGGTTTAGCGGACTGCAAAATCAGTTCACTTGAAAGAATGCTACGCCATTTCTTTTACTAATTCATGTTCAAGCCTCAAAGAACAAGTGATGCCCCAAGGAGGAAAAAAGGATGTAATAGCCTAATAGAAAGCCATCCTCCCCGAGTTGATAATGAACTAATAGGTGATCCGGGAACCGCCAATACTAGATACAATCCTAATCGGCGACCCGACGTGCAATAAGTTTTTAATTTTGAAACATGCCCATCACTGCATCAGTATCCCACGCCTCGCGAAACTTACTACATGTTAATTTTCGAGTAACTACTGGTGTAGTTGAAAATACATAAGTAAAAGTTCATTGTATTCAACTATTTTAACTAGTTTTTGGGTGACACATTCAGCCCTCTATAAGGGACAGAAATTGCCCGAGATGTGATATGATCAAACAAAAGTCATGACTCAAAACCTAGACAACAAAATAAAAACGTTTGTGTTCTGGGAAATAAGTATTAAATATGTCTGAAAAAGATATACATCATGTCATAATCTGAACTCAGATTTCTCCATGGTCTTAAATCATGAGGTGGCTTTTGGTCCCCACCAGCACTCTTCTGTCAACTCTATATCCTTTGCACACTTATAGAAAGCTTGTGGGAGTGTAATAATGACTGCTTGATTAATCATTAATTGTAATTAATAGTCACATTACATTACATGCTGGCTTAAGAACATTTCACACTAGGAACAGTTCACTTTGCACAGGTTATGCATATAGAATTTGTATCTTATCCCCTTCCTTCCTGTAAAGACAGATTGTTTGGAACAGATGCATCAGGAAAACCTAATCATGTGGGAATCTGTCCAGCATCAAATCAAGCAAATGACCAATTCTATTACATAAGGTTGAGCAAAAAGAATAGGCCGGTTCGGTCCGGTTCTTGGGGCGCCGGTCCGGTTCCCGGTTCCAGACGTGGAACCGCCCATCCGGACTAGATGAACTTTTTTTATTTTTTAAATTTTAGTTTTAATTTTCAAAAATCTTTAAAGAAATAATTTAAATTCTTAATTATTTTGGGTACTTCTACATAATGTGAATATGTGTTTTAAGCACATGCAACCTATTTCACTAAACCGCCCGAGAACTAGAGAGAACCGATCAGTCCGGTCCGGTCCGGTCCGGTCCGATTCTAAGCACATCTGGACTGAAAAACTGATCATCCCCGTTGCATGTGAGAGAGAGAGAGAGAGTTGAGCATGCCAAGATCCAACATGAGAAATGAGTGGACAAAGAAAGAGAGAATCTTGCACAGATGATGATGATTTCCATTGATTGAGGCGAGGAGTAACAAGTAATCAAGCGACACCAAATTAAATAAAAAGACCCTCCCCCAACAACAACAAAAAAAACAATTTATACTCATTTGTGTACTCAATGCCAGCAAACTTATTCTTCAAACATTGCACTTCTCAATGATGTTCGAGTTCAGTCAGAACCACCACCTTTTTTTATTTAATGACCAAAAAGGACAGTGTGATTAACATTAATTAAGTTATGCTAATTAAGTATCTTGTTCAGCTGGATCCTCACATGAAGAAAATAATTTGACCTTATTCGTTTAATGTTGTACAGCAACGAGCCCAAGAAGGATCCTCACTAATAATTGGAGTACTTTTACAGGTTAGCAGGAAAGACTGGGCTTCCATCTTTGTAATGTCTAGTTGACCTTTTGTTTTTTGGTCGATCTAGTTGACATTACTTAAAGAAAATGTTATTGATTTTATTTTTAATCTATTCTTTAAAATTGAATGTTCTGAATAAGTGCTCTTACCAAAATAACTACTTAAGCAGCTAAGGCTTTGTTCGTTTCGCGAAAAAATGTAATGTTTTTGAAAAATATTTTTTGAAAAGTCATTTTTTAGGAAAACGACAATATTTTTCAGTGTTCGGATGAGACTTGAAAATGAACTGGAAAATACTTTCCATTGGGAAGGAAAATCTAGCTTGATTTTGCGCATCGTCGTTTGGTCGGAAATTGCTTACGTGATGCCGGTCGTTCTACGAGGTACAACCGGCGCTAACATGAATAATTTTTTTTTTATAATTTTTCACAAAAAAAAAATCAAAATTTTTAATTTTCTTTTCTTTTCTTTCTTTTTCTTTTTCTTTTTCCTTCTTCCTCCGCCGCCACCGGCCATGGCCACAGTCGAGCTCACCGGGATCATGCGAGCCCGAGCTCACCGGCTGAGGAAGAAGGAAAAAATAAAAAATTAGAAAATTTGATTTTTTTTTAAATAATAAAAAAGAAAATGAATGTGAAGAAGTTGAAGAAGGAAAGATGAGTGAAAATGATTTCGAAATGTTTTCCCCACTTTTGGTGGTGTTTTTTCATTGACGGAAAATGTTTTCCTTGACTCGTTTATTTTTCGTGAACTGAATGCTGGAATATTCAAAAAACATTTTTTTGAATTTTTTTTCCCCGAAACAAACGGAGCCTAAGTATGGTAAGTTTGTTTTCGAACATAAAAAAAATGAATAAAGTGCCATACCACTAGGAAACATGAAAGTTTATAAAAAGAAAACTATTATTTATACTTTAAAAACCCGTTGAATGTGACTAATCAATACTTTGTAGCACCGACACCTACACGTGACAAGCGACACGACACGACACGACACGATACGCCGACACGTCATTCTAAAAAAATAAACAATTCTGACACGTTGGGACACGTTGTACATGATAAATTATACCACCGATGAGTTTCTTCTTCTTATTCTGTTATATCACGATTATTTTTTTTTTTTGCTGGTCGAGTATATTAATTTTGGGGTGGTTGGATATATGACTTAAGTATATATATTTTTGATAAATTTACACGTTGATCCCTGATTTATTGAAAATGCTAAAAATTGACTCGTGAGTGTCAAAATGGCGTGTCGGGATGCTGGATTCGCTTCTCGCTGGCCTGTCTAGAGCGCTGACCAAGAGTCGATCGCATGTCGGAGAGTGTCAGAAGAGCGTCGGAGAGTGTCGGGCACGACATGTAGACCTCCAGAGAGTGTCAGTGATTCATAGATTATTAGCTATGTTCATTTCAACAGTGAAATTTACGGAGGACCAAATCGGTTCTTACAAATTCGTCTATTTTAATCAGAGCTTGGGTGGGAACACAAGAACTAGAGTAGACCGTTTTTCCACGGAGACATTGACTGGTTGACAATAAAATGTCAAGAATGAGAGGACACATGAGAACCATGTGGACACGGCCCGTGTCCCTTGTGCGATGGGGGGGCCAAACGACTTGTGTTTTCGGGTCTTTTCACACTCATAAACTTTGAAGTGGTACTTGGTGAATGAGCGATCCAAAGAGAAAGAAGCAATTGGATCCGTGGGAGTAATGTTAGGACGGTTTGTGCTTAGATAGAATATATCCCTTAAGAGCTCTGAAGGTCGGGTTGGCCTTCCGTGTACAAACTGATCGGAGCTGATGCTGCTCTCCTAATGAGGCCATGGCAGGCCGAAACCAGTTGTGGTGCCTAAAGTAATTTGCTCTCACTCGATATAAAGGATGCCCGAATTAAACTGGACGTGATATGATCCGATACGGGAAAGATATTCGCCTAAGTGTTCTATGGGACAATATAAGAAACAAGACTGGCCCTGGCGTGAACGACTCGCCAGGCGCTGCACGGGCTATTCCGTGGCCAAGGAAAGTGTCGGCCCGTGACACATGTCACGATCATTAGCTACATTTCTTGCGAACTATAATTGATTTTCGCGTTTAATACAAAAAATCTAATAGAAATCAAGGGCGCGTTTGGTAATGTTTTCGATTCTCTATTTTTCCGTTCTTTTGTTCGCCGCCGCCACCAGTCGCCACCGCAGCAGCAGCTTGCCGGTCCCCGCCACCTCCACTGTATTTTTATAATGATATAACAAAATTTGTGAATAGAAATTTTTAGGGTCGTACCAAATGCATTTATGTTCTTTTTCTGTTTCGAGAATAGAAATTTTGTGTAGTTACCAATCGCGTTCTTATGCTCAAAAGCGGTTCCCGAAAATAGAATCAGAAATTATTATGGAGAACAGAAACGTTATCAAAAGCACCCCAAGTTTCCGTGTTATCTAGTCATTACTTGGTTGCACGACGAAACAAAAATCTTCGGCCTTAAAATTAAGAGGGAAAGGAAAATCCTACCGTAGATGAGAATTATTGAATTAAATATTTGAATTAGGTTCTCTAGGACGAACAGCAAAAAAGACAAATTTTATGGAAGTTATAACCTAAGTCCTCGTATTTAGGTCTTATTTTTATTCGTTTTTCTAACCTTGGAAAACGAGGATTGATTCCATGCAGGTTTGAAAGGTCGAGTTTCTCTAGTTCCAGAGCTAGGATCAGGATCAGTCACTGTCCTCCAGTTGGAACCCTGGTTTGAATTTGCAGAGTCCGTGTCCGAGTCCGAGTCCGATAAATACATTTATCTTATCAGTCTATTTCAAACCAGAGAATGTCCAGCTTATATTGATTAAGAACCTTAACCAAACTTTTAAGCAATCTTGATGTTTGCGTTTTCAATAGGAAAATCACAAGATAATGCTAAATCTTTCTGCAAGCAAAATGCTAGGGTTTGTTCCTCAATATGGTGACAACTACATGTCTCGTGATCTAGGAAACTTGAGATTTTCTTGCTTACGAGTTCAACACGGGTTTAACGGCTAATCGTGATTATGTATTGGTCTCACATGCAAATGTAGTTTCACTTTTATATATTTCTCACACTTGCGGATACAATGGAAGGATACAATTAGGTTTGAGTAACCTCTTAGATCCGAAGTCGAAGTTTGTAATTGAATTGCATATAAGGTGGATACCTAGAATCAATTTGCTTCCAAGAACCGGATTTTCCATAGATGGACTTGCCAAAGACCATTTCATTAAATAGCTATTGACTTTGTAGTCCTAAGATTGAAGTAAATAAGCATGGATTAGCCACGCCTAGTTGACCACCACGTCAGTGCCGGCCGGCCAAAATTCGTCGGATGGACTGAAATGACACAATTGCAAAAGGTTTAGGACTGAATCGGCAAAAGAAAAAAGTTTAGGACTGAATTGGTACGATTGCAATAGATTTATGACTTTTTTTTGGTAATTTTCCCCCCAGAATCAATTTTCTTTGAAGAACCGGATTTTCCATAGATAGACTTGCCAAAGACCATTTCATTAAATAGCTATTGACTTTGTAGTCCTAAAATTGAATTAAATAAGCATGGATTGGCCACGCCTAGTTGACCCTATATGCAAGAGGCCTTTCCATGTGGTAGGTAACCAAACTAAGCAGATTATTTGAACGTTAATTTGGGCTGATTTTTCATATTATGTTCATGAACTTAGATCCTTCGCACCTACAATTCATGATGTATTATATTTCAATAGTTGTTCATAACTATTCATGTAATGCGCCGTTGTCGAAAGGACTATTAGGAGTGTCCATCTCACTCGCTGTGTATACAGAGTCAGTCTATTTCCTATCGGTTTAAGGTTTCTCTGGGAAAAGCCGTTTGTCTAACACAGTACTAGAGCGGTTGTCACGGTTCAGATCCTGACAACCCTTCTCGATTTTCTCATGCCTGCTATATATATATATATATATATATATATTGCTCGTTTTTCTGTTCCGTCATTTATCCCTCCCATCCAATTCCGTTTCACACGGAAAAAGGATCGGGTCTCGCTCGGGAGGGAGCATTACGTGATATGTTGATACGTACATCGTCTGTCCGTTTCCATATCAACTCGAGCTGTCGGGGAAAACGTTTTGTCTGAAATGAAACTTGTACATGAAAGACTGTGAGTTGACTATTTGCTCCTAATACAAACTATTAAGGAGAAATGGAAGTTGGAGATGCGAAAGAAGCTGCTAGATATTTCTGAATTTTGTCAATCACTACATTTACCCCATCAGATGGGGCCTAGACTGAATTTTTTTTTTTCATTTTTTTTATATAGGTGGGACAGTAATTATTTTAGGCTGTGAGAGGCAAAACTGGAGATGACTTGTGGAGGGGTGAAAGTGGTGAAAAAGATGCATCAAGAAAGAAGGTAAAGAGAGCAAAAAGCTCACGGCACACTTGATGACCGACCATCACAGGGTTCCTTCAAACACTATTGTGGATTAGAAATGTTGAAACAGCTGTGGTCCACTTGAAAGGTGGAAACAGAAAGCTTTTAATGCTGGGCTTTGGGTCACGAGCAGTAAAGTCTTTGCTGTTAGAAATCATCGGCGAGCACACAACTCAACATTCAATTCAAGCTCAACCCCACACACACACAAACACACACAAATTGTCAATTTGTCCTGTTTTTGCTCTCTTCCCATGAGCAGTGGCCAAGCGTGAATAGGGAATAGTCCCAAATACCATACTCCCAAGTGCTTATGTGATGCTTTTTCCTTGGCTTCTTGGGTACCATTTCAAGATGAGCTCCAACCCCTAGATGAATGCAGAATCTTACACAAAGTGTTTGCAAGAAGAATCGAGGGCCAAGAGTCAGACTCGGAAGAGCATGGTTTTGACGGGAAAAATTCGTCAAAAAAGTCCTAAACCTATTGCACTTTTGTTAATTCAATCCTAAACCTCTTAAGTTTGCCAATGAAGTCTTAAACCTTTTCACTTTTTGCCAATTGAGTTCTATTGGCAAGAAACCGCTAGACAAATTTTAAAAAGTCCTCCCGTACCGCAAGGTGAGGGGCAAGGCTGCCTCGTACGACGGCCGACGTCCACATCAGCGATTTCCGACCAATACCAATAAGACTCAATTGACAAAAAATAAAAAGGTTTAAGATTTAAGTGGCATACTTAAGAGGTTTAAGACTGAATTGGCAAAAGTGCAATAGGTTTAGAACTTTTTTGACAATTCTCCCTAATCTTGACTGAAGAAGCGACACACTACTATATACGAGGTGGGCTAATATGACTAACCAAAATTAAAGGTTAGAGATACGGGAGACATGCGTTTTGTCCACAGATTCAATGGGAATGTGGAATTTGCTAGTTCCGCTTCAGAAAGGGCAAGAGCAATCACTACTCCCTGAAAGAAATGGCTTAGGAACGGCACTCAAGAGGAGTATTTAGAGTTACATAACAATTTTGCTGGTCAGCGAAGCACGCAATGCACATAGAACCAAAAACTCAAGCTAATCCAGGATCTATTATCTCTCTCTCTCTCCAACGTTCATATTAACTCCAACTTCCCGGGCCGTCAGAAACAACTTGCGGTGGTACCTCAGATCTTTAAATTTACTGGCCAACTGTTCTCTGAACAACACAACTCATAGAGGGGGACCAAGAAAAGGGAAAGTAAAACAGCATGATTCTCACATGAGATTGGTGGCCCAATGTAATAATAACTCCGATAGGCATGGCGAAGATGCTGAACCTAAAGGCCTTCTCCCCTTCTTTCCTCTTTGCCCTCTCCAAGAAGTTCCCAGCAATTCTCCAATTTCAAAATCCCATGATGCTGGTAGTTGAAAGGCCTTATCTTGCAAAGATTCCAACAGAACGGTAGGAATACCTGGATGAGTGAAGGTCACCTTTACATGGGCACCTGCTACAATTCACTTACTAAAACGCTCAACCCCGATTCTAAAATGCAGAAAATTTCGAAGAGCGTTGGTCACAACCAGATGTACAAGATTTCACCAATAGTGCTTAGGAGGTCATCAAAAGAAAGTGATCTAATAAGTTAACAATGCAGTAAGAACTCAACAAATACTGAGCTACAACATTGTCCGCTGTTCAAAGAATCTTCCCCTTCAAAGGTTTATTACATAGCTTAGCTAATACAAGAACACACAGCTAAATACATTTCACAGACAATAAAGCTAGAACAGAGAGAAATATGCCCCAATGCTTGATCCACCACGACACCTCTCGAGGGAACAGACTCCAAGAAAACAGAGAAATTGTCACAAAAGTAGTCAATCTCACAGAGCCTCGTACCTAAACGCCAGAAGTAGGAGACTTTCCTCATACAATGCTGGGCAGTAATCAAGTAATGCAGCTTTTATCAATCGGACGATCAAAATCAACAGACAGAGCTTGAAGTCTGCCACAGATTCACCTTATATCCTGAAAGGCAAACTCCCAGAGCTAGCCTTATCGAGTTTTGTCTTCTTCAAATTTATTTTCTCCGATGCGATTCTCTGGAAATAATTCGGGCCACCAAAATCAAACTTAGCTTGTCTCACCTTTTTCCGCTTTCCCCGATCATATTCTTCATCCCTGCAATATGATTGAAAATATTGTAAATTGTACGAGAGAATTGCTTAAAATAAAAACATCAAGTGCTACCAATCAACTGTAAAGAAACAGATCTCTACCAACTATGTAAACCAGCATGATACACGCTATACCGCTCTTTTGCTGCCTTTCACCTGACTATCAAAAGAATTACAGCGCGGCAACGCTTATCTTTTCCTATTTTACCGTTTATTTGTAACTCATATCTCAACAGATTTCAATTATCAAATTATTAACAAGAAAAGGGATTTCCTAATCAGACCACAATTACATCCACTGAAGGTAAGATACCTAAAAATGAACGCAAAATTCGATAATTTATAATTCATGACTACAAGAATCAACTACAGTACCCCCAGAAAAGTTTACTAATTAGAAAAGGAGAGAACTGAGATACAACTCTTTCATGATTTGATGTCGACACTACCCCTCAACCATCTAACCATACAATACATGTACCTATTCAGCTTCCTTCACCAATGATATCTTCAATTTAAGTTCATAACAGCTAGGGCATGATTCTGCAGAATTATGACTAACAATACTTCAGCTTACCATTCATCCAGCACATAACCAATTCTGGTGTTCTCTGCACCATTTGATTCCATGGTAGGAGAGGGAGAAAACTCTATCCCGTCCCAATGTGCAACTGCAATCAAAAGTAAAGAAAAAGGTAAGAGAGTACCAATTCAACAGATTAATTGGGAAGCACCACCACAAGTAAAATTCGCAACCAGTACAAGTTGCAAGTCAAAAAAGCATCATAAATAGAAATGAATAATGACTGTCATCAAGATTTTCAGATAGAAAAAACCCAATTTAATACCATTGCAAAGAATGTTAAGGGAAGAATACCAGTAAATCTGGTGCTGACATGGCGCAATTTTCACAAACAGGATAATGTAATTTGGTTTCTAGATCACAAAACTCATATGCCATCATTGACTAAAGCATGGAAAACAGGGGAAATGCTCTCATTGAGTCTAAATCTTTACTGAACTTTCAAAATACAAGTTAACCTTGTACAATCTACACACACAAAAGGCAAAAGTCATAAGTCATAAGTCTTCCGCAATACTTAAAGGAATAACAGACCTGATCTAGTTCAGAAAAGAATAAAGTGGGATCATTTTACTTGCTTAATTATACAATAGCTCGAGCATATTATCCTAAGGACATCATCAACAGAGATATGCCAAAGAAATCCGCTGCTACAGGTATCAATAGCATAAATGCAACAAAAATGAACCAATTAAAACATCAAAAGCAGCCCAGTTTGTAATCAACCTCACAGTATCACGAGGACAAAAAATTCCTTAACTCACCTAATGTCTCTTCCAATCCTCGCGTAAGCATACTCATCAAACCATTCTGCATTGTGTCCCTCTTAGAGTCTTCTAGACTCTCATACTCTCTACTTTTACCCAGGTTTGCTGATGAATGAGAGCTTATGCTCTTTTTCAACAAAGAATCAGTTGCAAGAACAGCATCACTTTGAGTTGTCCTGTCTCTAAATGCACCATCCATGGCACCCGCCAAGGAGTCGCCATTAGAACACGTGGTCATCCTTGAACAAGTGTCACCGACTCTTTTCTTGGAACATGATTTAGACCCTCTCCTCTTTGAAGAAACAGAAACGTCCTCTGTTGCTTCTGATGTTGATGGTCCAAAATTCGAAGCAATAAGATCTTTATTCAGCTGTTTTCCATTGAGATTCTTCGCAGCTAACCTGTGATGCTTGTTCTTTTTGTGCTTCTTACGTGGACGCAGTGATGCATGCAAAAGTATGTTCGAGCCTAAATGAAGGCTTGCAAACCGATACTTTAGATGCTTTTTAAATTTTTTATGTGGCTTGCTATCAAGTGTTTTCACGCGTGTCAATTCATCTAACGTGGCTGATGCAACAGAAAAGTTAACAGCCACATCAGATTTAAATCCTTGGCCAGTTTTATCAGTCTTATCACTCGTTGCCACGGCAATGCTTTCACAAGGAATGTTCCGGCTTTTATCGCAGATTGATTTCTCTGGTGATCTTTCAAGTCCAACCTCCTCAAAAGACTTGTCAGCAGAATCATTGCATGAATTTGCAGTCGTAACACCAAGATTTGAGACAGCATTTATCTGGGCATAACAATATTCAGACACATTAAGAAACATCGCAACCTCTTGCAATCCACTCAAACTGCCAGTAAGATAGTATTGGAGCTAAGAAATGTTGTTACCTTTTGAGATAATCCATCCTTGAGAAGCTTCTTAGCAGCAGTTGTCAAGGAAATGGTGCTGGCAGGAGATTCAGGAACTGATGCTGTCAATTCTTTCTTAGAATTTCCATCATTGCACTGAGAAATTTCATGAACAGGTGCAGAGAGAGGAGCGTTCTCCAAATTATCATTTGAACTAATGCCCGTAGGGCTAACAGATGCCAAATTATCTTTTGTAAGAGCAAGTCCCTCCACAGAAACCTTTGATGATGAATCCTTCACAACAGAATCCAAAATGGAGTCCTTCTTAACTGGATATTCTGCTCGCGCTGGACCAAGGTTTTCCTTGACTGATGATTCCTTCAAACTGATCTTACTTGATGAACTAATATTTACTGCATCTTTCACAATAAAGGTGGTAGAAGAGGTTGCTGAATTGATGCCACTCTTCATCTGATCTAATTGTACAGGTCCTTTTGTGCTTTGGTTGGAAATGAAAGGCGCTCTAGGTGCACCGACAATCTCTTTCATATCCTTGTGAGCAACAGCAGCCAGTTTTCTTGCTGCTGCATTGCTTCTATTTCGTACATAAAACAACATATAGGCCTTCTGCTGCAAAACCTTTGACTCACTCACTTGGTGAACCTGCATCATCAGTATCCCAAGGACAATACATCCTAGTCAGCAGTGTAGACAGACTGCACACTTGTCAACAAAGAAAATGAACAGCGATAAATGTCATCCCCGGAAAAACTCTTGGATGGACGGTATACACCAATAAGTCAAGAAAAGTAATTTGAAATGTCTATTCATAATGCAAGTTGACAAGAAACCTTGCATCTTTCGATTGGAGAAAATTTAATCAAATGACTATCGTAACAAAATTTAAGATCATATGCAAAGTTTAAGAGAACGCATATACAAGTTCATTTTAAGACATCAGATACTTCACGCATAACAGAAAATTAATTAGACACGTGGCCAACAAAAAAGGATACATGCCAATGACTTCCATTTACTAGAACATAAGAAACAGATTTTGCTGAATTGCTTAATGGTAGGGGTGATCGGGTCCCGGTCCGGTTCGGTCCGGTCCCACCCAGGAACCGGGAACCGAAATCAAGAGCCAGAAAGGCAACACATATGATTCTATCCTCCATTACCTCAACACATCAAAAAACAACACAATGTACGGAACTATCACAAACGAAAAGGAGCAGGGGAACACGCCGAAGAATCGACCCAAGCCAAGAGCACAAGGAACATAAATGATCTCAATCCCGACACCACGAGACCGAAACAAAAAACGAGCTCAATCGCGAAGAAGACAACTAAGCGCCAGGCGCAAGAGGGGGAGCAGTCGAGTGAGATTCTAGGGTTGGAGTCGAGTCAAGCACCAGCGCTGCTCATATCGATCGATTAGTGGAGATTGCAAGGGCGAGCCACCACTCTCTCTCTCTCTCTCTCTTCTCCATCACTAGTCGATGGCCGTTCAAAACTTTCATGAGAGGCGAGGCATCGTGAGGGGAAAAGTGAAAGAGAGCGTGAGAAGATGGAACAGAGAAAGAACAATTAGGTTTACTGCTGTTCTTTAAAGATATTTTTTTTAAAAATAATTATCGGTCCAGTCCAAGTGGACGCTTCCACCACCAGAACCGGGAACCGGACCGAAAATCACCGGTTCCAATTTTATGGAATCGAAAACTAGACCGGCACCCTCAGAACCCCCTAGAACCGACAGGTTCGGTCCGGTCTGGACGATTCTTGG
Source organism: Lenwebbia sp. NSW1173648 (assembly GCA_029784005.1). Lineage (NCBI taxonomy): Eukaryota > Viridiplantae > Streptophyta > Magnoliopsida > Myrtales > Myrtaceae > Lenwebbia > Lenwebbia sp. NSW1173648. Next base: position 34,901,183 of record JARCGZ010000003.1, on the reverse strand, counting down.
TGCTCACCCCTACTTAAGGGCACCAACCATCTATATCAGCAAGACTACAACATGATTATTAATAGAGGTGTTCATTGGGTGGGCACGGCCACGGGCTCGAAGGTTTGAACAAGTTGCCAGACCTGCCCATCCCCACAAAAGTGCGTAGTTTTTTTGAGCTGGGCTTTGCCTGACCAGGCTGATCCAAGCCAGGCTTTAAAACTACAGCTCCTTGACAAAGAGTACCCACATTGCTTTTCGGGCCATCAGGCTTGGGCAAGCACAACAAACTGGCCAGCCCATGATCACATAATTTATGAGTACAAGGTAAAAAGTTCCACTCTAAGTACCTGATTGTCGTCAAGGGAGTACCACATATTAGTTGATGTGCGGACATAGCAATAATAATGACCAGAATGGGTGCTCCAGCCATGATGTACTAAAACCCCATAAAGAGTGTACTTCAAATCTCCTTCCTGGAAAGTATGAGGCAAAAGGTAATTAAAGAAGCCCATCTGCAGTTGCACTTAAAACTGACGACATAAAACAAATCATACAAAAAAGCCAATAAACCAACAGAAAAAAATTAATTCTCCTAACAGGAAATCAGTAGTTGCTTTTAGAGAATCACAAAAAGGCAAGAATAATATTACTGAAATAACTATAACAGAGAGACGAGGTTGCATACTTTGGATATTATACTTACATAGGGACAACTGACGAAAGGTTTCAAATCTAGCGCAGTATCAAATTGGACACTCTTGTTAATCTTTTGTGTAGGATCATGAAACCGCTTAAGATGAATGGTTAGAACATAAGGAGCCTTGTGAACTGTAAGCTGCTTAAGAGCCCTGACTTTCTGCTTGCACCGTTGACACTGGTACTGCCTCTCCCCTCCATCTAGTTGCTCAGCTGCCGTAAAATGTTTAAGGGCTTTCACCACAGAATCTGCCTTGGCTATTTCAAGACTTAAATCAAGGAATGGATCAAAAGTGTTGGAACAGTAGGAACACTGCATGCATTTCACCTGAAAAATTGACAGCAGAGACATAAACAATGAAAGGACTTCTATATATCATCTCTTATCGACATTACTAACAAAACTCACTCTAAGCTTCTATATAAGTGCATAAAAATGAGGCCAAAAGATGCTAGCTCATTAACTGAAAAACAGAAAGCATACCTGACTTCGTAAACGACCACCAAAAATTTTGTGCACCAAACTCTTGTCGTAAGCACTGGCGGATTCGGTTGGCACTCCAGAAGGTAAGCAGCATTTATGCATAGATTCCAATAAGTTCACCATGTATTCATGTGCATCCTCCTGTCTAGCGTTTCGGAAATTCCGAGATATGCCTAATTATGTGTCAAGGACAACGAGTTCCAGAAAATACTTAACACAAAATATATTTGTACTCTGATTTGAACAGAATACATATTAAGCTCCTTCCCTCTATTTTTTCCTTTTGCTTAAATTTCGAAAGGACATAAATCATGATAAAATATTTTTTATGCCTGCTGATCACAAAATGAACATAATCCACAAACAGAAACCAAACATGATTACAAACTGAATTATGCTAAATGATAGAAGGGATTCCAGAAAATTTCTATACAAGGATACACCGCAAGTTCGAGACGAGATCCTTCGGCGCCAAAATTCTACCAGTTGATTTCAAAGCACGACTGACGTGTTTCTGAATAGCACATAAGGCACAAAAACCATTTATCCGACCTTCACAGATGAACAGAAAAACAAAGAAGGAAGAAAGAATTAGACAACAGATGGCATTATCAGATCACTTTCCTATGAGAGCTGCCACATGTTAGATCTATCCATGCCATGAGAAAATAAATGCAGATGAGTCACTAATGTATCATCTTTCGTAAAAAAGTTAACCAGAAAATAGTACTTGTACCTCAAAATATCTATTAGATTTACTTGAAGAAGAGTTATCGAAATTTCACAATTTTTGTCATCAAATATCAATGACATAGACTCGCTGTCTTCTGTTGAAAATAAATATCATTGTCTCAATCTACGTAATACTGTTCTCACAGATACAAATCTTTCACCTGAAATTTTAGTAATGGCATCTCAACTTACCACATAACAATATTGATTATGGATATAAAGTGCAGTCAAGCCGTCACCTGATATGGGAGTTCTCAAGGGATAAACCTAATACCGTGGATTTTTTGGTTTGTCTAGATTTATTCTAAATTCAACTTCTTTGTAGAGCCAGTGGCATCAGAGAAATTCGTCAATCAATAACCACCTAAGAACATCAAGATTTCACTTCCAAATAGCTGATTTTCCACAAAAACTTAAAGAGGTCTGTTAACTTCTTGCAGTTACATTTCTAACTTGCTGCAGCTTTATCCATATGCATTCTCTTAACTCTTGGTTCCAATATCAAATAGGATGAGGCTGAAACTTCAACTGGAAACAGTTGGAATAAGCTTCTTTGGATCCCAATATTTCAACCGTATGCTTTATTAATGCTTCCGGTAGGAACCAAATAAGAGAAAATTTAAGGTGCCAACGGTTCACCTATCTAACAAGAACTCACTGTAGAAAAGAAAAAGCACCTTACAGCAAAACTAAGAAGCATACTCTTAACCAAATGGGCAGCTGAATTCTACACGAGAGGTTGTAAATGTCATAGAAACTGGTCATCATAAAAAACTAAGAAGATATATAGCACTAAAACCTCCAAGGAACCCCATGTTATAGCAAGAAATAAATGCCTATCGACCTATCATATATAGCTATAGTCCAGTGAACAATGAAGAACAACTTAAAACAGGCAAATGCCTCGGGAAAGAAACAGACTATGTGCGTCAAGATGACATTCACTCACAAGAGTTCTGATGCTTGCCACTTTGCAAGTAAGCTGCCAAGGGCTCTGTATACGTCAGACACTGCAATACGGAATTAAGAAAACAAGTGTTTCCGAGATTTTCCAAGCCCGCACCCTGCAAGAAATTCATACCAACCTCATCGTTAGACAACTCGGAAATGCCATCGAAAGCTAAGACATCCCAAGGCTTAGGAAGAAATGGCTATTTCAAGCGGAACAGCAAAACTTTTCGAAGGAAATAAATCAAATTGCCCAGTCGCGAGTCACTAAAGTACAGAAGGAACCCCCGATCATGAAAACGAATACCAAAGTCACTAAAGTTCAGCCACGCCACAAGCATCTAAGTGCGTTCCTTACAATTCTTTGGACGGAAGCTCCGAAACTGAGCTCCGGATCCAACCAGCTCTCCACGAGCTCCAATCCGTCCATCTTCTTCCCCGAGGCCTGCCCAGAGCCGCTTGCCCCGAGCTTAACACCCGACTGCGACACGCTCGGGTTCAGCGTCTCGATCTTGAAGTCCCCACCGCCGCTTCCGAAACCGTTGAACTGCTTCCTGGCCGGATGGAACTCGACCCTCCTCTGGAACAACGACGGAGACGAAGAAGACCCGTACGGCGCGAACGGAGAGAGAAGATCCTTGTGCTGGGGCTCGGACACCGCCATTGCAGAATCACCGAATTACAGAGCTGCCCGAAGCTGATCTTGAAAATTCTCGACCGAACAATCTCTCTCTCTCTCTGTCTCTCTCCAGTTGGGCGTTCGAAGTGAGAGGTAATGGGACGGTGCGGCGGCTATGGCGTCGGCAGCAGAAAGCTTCGTTACGGCTTCCGCGAAAGAGGAGCCGGAAGTTTGCCAAACAGACCAAACTTTATAAACCCTACCAAAGACCTCCGGGGGTGTTTTCGTCATTTCAGTTTTGACGATCCAATGAACCTCGTTGCGCCTGGCCAATATTATTGGAGGAGGCCCACGTGCCGGAGGCGGAGGGAGAGGAGACCTTGAAACGTTCGATCGGCGTGTCGTTTTGTGAGCATTAGCTTCTCGACGCTTCTAAATTTTGGGTCCTGGAATTCATTCATATGGTCTTTTAACGGCGCGAAGGATAACTTCTCGCAACAATTTTGATCTATTTTCTATTCTTAAATGAGTTTCTGAGCAAATAAACGCGTTTGACAACCACACAAATTTTCTAATTCGAAATAGAAATTCGTTTAATAACTTAACAAAACTTCTACAGCGTCCTACGAGCAATCGGCGGTTGGCGTCAGGGGATCGAGAATCAACAACGGCATCCGGCGGTTGGCACGACTAGGGACCGACGGCAGCAACCAACATGCAGTAGGGAATCGAAGAACAGGGAATGACGACCGACAGTGGGCGGTCAGGGATCGACGAACGGTAGTTAGCAAATGGTGGCTAAGGACCGATGATGAGAAGAGTTTTTATTTCTGTTTCTGTTCGAGAAATAGAGAAGTTCATTTCTGTTCCAGACCTATATCTGGACTAAAAATTTAATTCAGAAATGGAAAAATGAAAATTGCGTTACCAAATGAATTTATGTTCCAAACTTGTTCCACGAACATGTTTGGAACAGAAACAGGAAAACAAAATAGTTATCGTTTGAGCCCTAAATTATCTCTTAATCTTTATTTTAGTCACTAAACTTTTAATTTATTCACTTTAAATCCTTAACTTTCCGTGAAAAAGTCGAAAATTTTCATAACTCCACTATCGGTCGATTTTCAGAATACCTTCTCGTTTTAATTCACTTTCGTAAGATAGAGCTTGTAAACGGTGCTAAGAGAAAGCCCACTTTGTCGCCTTCCCAAGCAAATTGGGCCGAATGTCGACGACAAGATAGACCATCGGCCCAACGTCGCTTCCCTCACTCAAAGCCCATAATACATGTTTTCCCTGGGACTGAGGATGACTTGAGCCTTGTTCAACATTAAACCCTCATCTTTAAATCCTATATTCTCGCAACATGGGGTTTTTCAAGAAAAATCTTAACGTAGCACTCTTTTAGTTTCCAAAACCTAAACTTTACCACCCTTCATTGCCTTGACTTTCCACCCTGAGTCAACTAGGAATCATATAGTGGCATCCAAGCCAATTACCTTCTTCTTCGATAATTCACGCGAGATACGTGTAATTTCGCATTCATTTAAAGCAGACAGTGAGGGCAATCGAGAGTGCCCAGCTTGACTTTAAAAACTAGCCAGAGCGTGTTAACCATGCGTTTCTCTGAAATCCCGAGGTGCAAAGTAAGAGATTTCGAAACTAGGAAAATGCACGATGCAAGTAAGGACAATGTCAATAGATGATTCACAATGTTAAAAAAAAAAAAAAGGTGTGGGGTTTTTCTTATTTGGTGAATATCTTTGTAGGTTCATATATATTTGTGGGTGTTGTTTGGTACCCCAATTCTTTGCCAATATTTGGTACACCAGATAGCTAAAATTCCAGAGGTTCTTCTATCTAGTAATGGAACCAAATGCAAAGTGAGACTTAGCAAGACAACAATGCATAAACTATAAATATTTTAAAAAAAAATAAAAAACAAAATAAAAATACAGACAACAATCTATTGACTCGGTCTAGGAGTAAGCAAACAGCTTCAACAGAACGAACCAGAAAAGTAGGGACTGTTGTTCTAAGTCCACCCAACACAAAAGCAAACGTGACTAATAAGGCCAATCGACCCCCCCACTCTACACCATGAAAAGATGATTAAAATTGTAAGGTTGACAATGATGGGAGGCCTCTCTTTGGGTTTAAGTTAAAGCTTCTAATTTCATGATGGGACTCAGAAAGAGAGAGAGAGAGAGAGAGAATGATTTAAACTTTTTTCTACTTCTAGATGATTTACTCACCAAATTGGCAATCATCTATGCACTAGTCTTTTCATCACCACTATCGCGACATGTACCCAGCATCGTCGTTTTCCTCGGATCGAGCGGTTTTTTTATTTTTATTTTTATGAGGAATGAATTATATTGAAACCGAAAAGTTACGATTAATCTGTGCATATCGGTCGGTGCCGAGCTCCCGCCGAATTGAGACAGGTCGCGCAAAAAAAAAAAAGATGCGAAATGCGGGTTATATTCATTTTTCCGAAAGAAAAAGCTATTTGGATGTGCTCCAAAGAGAATGATTCCATTCCTGCATATTGGATGAGGACATAGGAATGGAACATATCTTCCAGGTAAGAATTTAGGGCAAAAAGAGTAAAAATAGGAAAAAGAAGATAAGAAGATGCGGAGTCAATGGCCCACCATGCATTCACTCGTCCCCATGGGAATAAAAGTCCGCCATCGCCATTAAAATGTTTCTTCAAAGTTCATACCTATCCACCAAAAATTTAAATAAAAAATAAAATAAGATAAGACCAACTATATAAGAGGTGTCAAAAATACATTAGTTCTTGACAATCCCAAACATTTATTTTTTTTTAATGATTTTGCCGTCCACGGCCCGCAATCGACCAACCGAGGAGGAACGACAAATCCCAAGTCCTCCTCTTTTTCCTCGAAAAAGAGAAATTGGAAAAGGAAAAAAAATCACCCATAATCCATACAAATTAGTCAAATCTTAATCCCAAATCTTGAAATTTAGTGCTTTCTCGTGCGTTGTAAATATTGGCAGATGTGGACTAATCGATGTGATTAAGAAATATGGTTGCACCACTCGTTGGACATCATTGAGGAGAGACTAAGTCATGGCAGATGTGCTGGTTTGTCCATATTAGCTTAACCAAACTCGATAATTTATAAACAAACACTAGTACAACAACATCAAAATTCAAATGCAAATCTATAACTTTCGACCACCTCTCGAAGTTTTTGAAAATATCGTATTCGGCGCATCAGAATAAACTAACTCTATCGAAATTAAAGATATGTTATCTAAGTCGAGGCTTATAATTCACGAAAAATTACATCTTTATAATGTGATTACACAAAAGCGCTCTCAAAATTTACGTTTTTTGTTTTGTTATTTTGGGCATCGGAGCGAGTCATCCATGTCGGGATCGTGTCTAAGTGTAAGCAAATTGACTCCTCGACTCCTTTTGGCACCGCTGGACAGGGTTGCTCCCCGGAAGCTCAATCTCTACAACTTGAGTCCATCCTCGCACGCGTCCGATTCAAATCAAGCGGTTCGAAACTCGAAGTGCGGATTCAGCCTTGAATCGGACCCTACCACGAAACCCAATTCGACCTGCAAAAAGGGTCAACAATGTCCGACAACTCCTTTTGCTAGAGAGAGAGAAGAAGAAAGAGTCAAACTTTTGAAATCCAGCCGCTCCAATTTTCCAAATTCCTCGTCACCAAATCCCGCAATATATAAGACCCACCTCCAAATACCTTCCTTCTTCAACACCCAGATCTCATTTCTGCGATATTTCTCCTCAATATCTGCTCATCATCGTCCTTCCTTGTTCTCTCATGGCATTTCTCATCCCCCATAGCCTGTAGAAAGAGAAACACTACCAACTCATACACGTCTATTCAGTAAATCTGGTCGCTGCTCACAGCTGTTGTCCTGATCCTTCATTCAAGAAGAGCTTCGCTAATTATAGTCCGTTGTGTTCAAATTGTGTACTTTCATTCCATGATTTTCTCCTACATTTCGGGGAATATTATGCATCTTTTCCCCTGAAATCCCCTGTTTCTTTTCGATCTTTTGCCCTTTTCCTATTGCCGTTCCCCTCCGTCTCTCACTGCAATTTTTCTCTGCTTTCTTCGCCCTTTTGAGCTCCCCAGCTGGATTTTCCCACAATCTGATGATGGGAATCCAGAGAGACAGGGTAAGATTCAATGTAGGCGGCAAGACATTCGAGACGACCTCCACGACCCTCGCCAACGCCGGCCGCAATTCCTTCTTCGGGGCGCTCTTCGATGAAAACTGGAACTTGCAACCCATGAATTCGAACTCCGAGCTCTTCATCGATAGGAACCCGGATTGCTTTGCCGTCCTCCTCGATCTTCTCCGCACCGGAGAGCTCTACATCCCTCCAAATGTGCCAGAGAAATTGTTGTGCAGGGAAGCTCAATTTTATGGAGTTCTCGATCATGTCCGTGCGGCGAAGTGGGGCCAATTCGATGGGAATCGGCTCAGGCTCTCGAGGTCAATCACGGGCCCAGCGCCCGGAGATGGGACGGCAATAAGGGCGGGGCCGGACGGCGGTTGCTGCGTGGCTCATGGTAGCATGGTACATGTTTATGATTGGATGATGGAAGAGCACCCGCCGATCAATCTTGATTATCAGAGGGTTAATGATGCCGGTTGGATTGATTCAGAGAGCATAGTGATCAGTGCTTGCGAGCGTTTGGGAACTGGGGATGGAGGGATGGGCTTGTTTAGCTCATCCACAGGTGAATTGAGGTACAAGTTTCAGGTGAGCCATGATAATCAGATCAAGAGCTACACTGCTGGGGCTTTGACCTTTAGCTCAGATTACAAGATCTTCTCGAGCTGCAAAGGGAGGAGCAATGAGTATGGTGTGGGAGTTTGGGACCAGATCACAGGGAAACAGATTGATTTCTTCTATGAAATGCCCGGTTGGTCGCTTGGGGATGCTGATAAGCTGCAATGGCTAAATGGGTACAACTGTTTGTTAGTTGCTACACTGTTTCCTCGAAAGGACAACTGTTACATCAGTTTGTTGGACTTTAGGGAGAAGAAAATGATGTGGTCTTGGTCGGATATCGGCGCCCCGATAACCTTTGACGAGAAGCGAGTTAGGGATGCGATTGCGATGGAGGGGAGCAGTTCGATTTGCGTGGTGAATGAGTACGAGGACCTGGGATTTATGGACTTGAGGAGCACAGCCGCGAGTGTCAGGTGGAGCTCGAGAAGCCGGCTCATGAACGGGAAGATGTCGGATGAGCCATGTTACCCTAAATTGGCATTACACGACGGGCAGCTATTTTCGTCCATGAGTGATTGCATTTCGGTTTTCAGCGGACCTGACTGGGTTCTGACTTCGAGGCTCCGGAGAGGTTATGGAGGTTCCATTTGTGATTTTTCGATCAGCGGAGATCGGCTCTTCGCATTACATAGCGAGGAGAACGTGTTCGATATATGGGAGACTCCGCCTACATCAGTTCTATGATATACAGAGTGACGGTAGTGTTTTATTTCGGCTGTCGGTTCCACCTGTTTGATGGTTACAACTTTCTTCTGCACTAGATCATAGAAAGAGGATTTGCAGTTTTTTCCCCCTAGGTTAGAGGACAGTCAATTTTCTTCACAAATTTGAAGTTTGATCCTTTTTTTCCCACCTGCCTTTTTGGGTTTGACAGTTTTCATATGAGATTGATACCTAACAGCTATGTAACCAGATATACCTGGACTGAGTTTGCACAGAACATTGCCTATTGGCAGAGAGAACTGAAGTTGTTTGCCTATCTCAGCTTATGCATATGTAAGGTAGCTACTGTCATTTCTCATGGTTGTGCCAACACTTGCTAAGAGCTAACAAAACGTCTGCAGAAGATATGCAAGAGTAAGTGCAAGAAAGAAAGATAAAAAAGATCAATTCAACCCTCTTTTTATCTTTTTCTCCACTACTAGACCCCTTCTTTACTTCTTTCGACTTTAACTTTGACAGTGTTGTCAGTGTCCTGACTAAAGATCCCAAATTCGTGTTGAAAGTTGGTGAAGTTCTCCCTCTTTTTCTCTCTTTTTCCTCCTCTGAGGGCATCTTTCTTCCCATGTGAGCAGTTACGAGATTTGATAAGACTGTGAATAGTTTTCTGGGGGAAAAGGAAAAGGAACTTGGGCATTGCTGGTGTAGCTTCAACTTTCAGGTTGAGCTTTATTCCTGTTGCATCATCATCATCCGGACTCTCATGAGGCTGTTGCTCGCAGAATCTCCTAATGATAAGGCCGACACCTCCACACTTTTTTGTCGTTTTACCACATGGTTCACATACAGACTGATCTTCTCTTCTCTTCTTTAATAGCTTCTTGGTTTGGTTGAATTTTGTTTGTTCAGAATTCCAGAAGCCACCTAGTAGTTGGGGTTTGAACTCATTGGTGGGAGCAAATCTCCAAGCACAACGAGCCGAAATATAGTAAATTATAGCCGACCTGTTGACTGCTATCCTCTACAAAAAAGATTATTCTATACATACACAATAGAAAATTAGTAAGTGGGGTTCGATTAAATATCTCCAACCTGTCAAAACTATTATTAAAAACCATTAGTAACACAAACGTATACCTGGAGACAAAGGTTAATCAACTACCCATCATCTTTTCTAATCATCAGAGGTCAGGACAAGGCTAAAATGATACCTTGAAAAGAGCCTTATAAGCTTGAGTTTTATTGACACGCTGCAGGACAAGTTCCTGACTCTCTCGCGAGAAACAGGCTAACACTCGTGCATACAAGCAAATCAAGGCTAATTATATAATCAAGACATGAGTAAATTCAGGCGTGAGAGTAGCCAAATCGGTAATCCGAATTGGTAAACAATATAGGGAGTTTGCGCTTTTTGGCCACAGTTCCAATGAGACAAATGCAGGGCACGGTGTGTTTGTTTCTATAACCACAGGGTAGTCCGCTTCTTCGACCTCCCGGTATATCGTCTTTCAATCTTAGTTTACTGCGGAAAAGCTCGAGTAGGAACGACTTGTCGGCTTCCCTGAACCTTCCTCTCTGCTCCATTCTGATCAGTACTTCTAGTGACAAGGGCTTGGTCAGAAATGCAAATCGACATGAAAATACAGAACATAAAAACAAACGCAGGGTGATTTAAGTGAGAACCCACCAGACGTGAAGACCAACCTTATGGAGCAACACTTGTTTAGGAAGTGTAAAGGGCCAGGACTCTTCAGGAGCTAGCAGAGCAGCATTAGTGCAATAGAAGTGCCCATTCCTATGTAGCCTCACTCTTCAAACACTGTCCGTGTGATGTATTTGCAAACAACTGGAGTCATTGAGCATTGGCATCGCAATGAGGGAAATGTAACCTCACCATCTGTTTCGTGCACGAGGCATTCATGCTGCTGCCGCTGCTCTCTCTCTCGCGCGCGGTTAAAGTTGTAAAACAGATCAGAGGAAAGCCCACATAAAGGAAAAATAAACACACACGGTTTGTATGATCAAAACACACCTTTTCTTCTGTCTGTTGATTTATGAGTTGCCCGGGCTTCATAGATTGGAATCCCTGACGGCCTATCTCGAACATCAGTATCCTCATAACCTGAGGAGACAGGTACGAATCCCTGGAAGTATATGATGGAAGTTCAGCTATTGTCATCGTCCCCAAAGTCGTCAGTTTGACATCAACAGATGAATGTTTGGCCATTGGTTTGCCAGAAAAAAATCCAGGTACCGGACTTCCGGACATCAAATTTCCTGGATCCAAGTGGCCACAAGGTTTCATACAGCGTAGTGTATCGGCACTGCTTGAAGAAGTCTCGAAACCTCCTTCTACTGATAGATGACCAGGAATGTCATACAGCTTACACTTATCACTCAGCTGAAAATTAAAGTCACTAGGAAAACCAGACTTGATCAAAAGCCCAATTCACCTTAGAGCAGTTCGCTGATCAACTCGGTGTCAGTGGCGGCCACTCCCTCTGACCATGAGCTGATGGTACAGCTCTCGCATTTTTGCTCGCGGAAAGTACTCGGACATGCACATGTACTGAGTATTCACTCTTTGAAAGTATCTGCGAAGGTACATATCGTAAGAATGATAGGAGATGAAATCCATAAACCTCACAAAGGTAAATAACATTGCTACAATGCATTGCATTCTCCACACGAGCGATCAAGACTCGATACTAGAGCACTTGCAGAAAAATATGTCCACATCTCAAAACTTAGTTCTTTTTGTTGGGAAATTATATTTGATTTTGAAGGAAACAAAACGACTATACTTTGATGAAAAAACTTTGATTTATACTTCGAGGATTTACTATAAATATATCTCTATGCTTTTATACATAATGTTTCTAATGTTTCTATTCTGATGAAAGCAGGACTCGTGGCAGAGACAGACGCATACGAAATCATATAAGAGATATATTTCGATCTTCAAATTTAATCATCGCTGTTTATTCAACATTATTCTTGTTTATTTTAGCAGGATAAATATCCCATACTAACGGTCAATTATCTAGTTAGGATTGCGTTTCTAAGTTAAATTGATTGACCATCAATCACAAAGATATTCTCATATTCTTTCCTTATGAGGAATCTTGATTGATTGGCAATCACCCCGTAGAAAATTTCCTTTGATAGAAGCTTGATTTATGGCGTTAAGGATTTGATTGTATGGGCGAGCAAATCCTCTCAAATCTCTAGTTCCTCTCACCTCAATGGCTCGTGATCTTTATTCATCAATCAACCAACGGCTAGGTTGTTGAGATTGATCCTCGGAATGGTTCTGTCCAGCGGGAAGCTTGGAAGACGAGGAGTATATAAGGAGCACCAAGTTCGAAGACCAGTGAGAGAGATCAAAAGATCAATATCCATATCTCAAGAGAGTTTCATCTGTTTCAATTATCTACTCGTGCTTAAAGTGAGATCTTGTGAGATCTTGTGAGAGGTGTTATACAGAGTCAAGTGTGTAGAGTGGGATAGCCTTGGTAGAGGCAGAGCTCGCTTCTGTTGGAAGTGCTTGTGTTCAAGCAATCACATCTTTCTGTAATCTCTCATTTGATTACTTAGTGGAATCCAGCCAGTAGGCTGTTCGTGTGGGAGAGTGGACGTAGGCTTACCAAAAGCCAAACCATTACAATCTCTTGTGCATTGTTTTCTACTCTCTACGTGCCTCTATTAACTGTTTGGTAGAAGCACTGCATATGGTTCTGTTAACTCCATCTGCTTCTATCAAACTCGAAGTTTTTAATTCTGCATTATCTTATCAAGTTTGATTATATTCACCTATTCACCCCCTCTAGGTGATATTGTTGTTAGCCAAACAACAATTGGTATCAGAGCCTGAGGTTTGTTATTTGAAGTGTATAATTCTTTGCTAATGATTCCTTATGGCTAGCATTATCGGAGCAGGAATTGTGAAAGGTCAAAGCAACACCAGACCTCCATACTTTGATGGAAAAGACTACAACATATGGAAAAACAAAATGAGAGCTTTCATCAAATCAACTGATCCATTAATGTGGGATATTGTGCAAAATGGACCAAATCCTACAGCCTCTTCGTCAAAGAAAGAAATTTCGGAAGAACATAAAAAAACTAAGCACTTCTGAAATCGCGAAAAGAGAAGCTTTAGATTCAAAAGCACTCTATTCATTTTATTGTGCCTTATCTCCAACTCAATATAATCATGTTTGTTCTTGTCACACCCCGAACTCCGGGCGCGTGATCATCCCTTCCAAACGTCAGATCAAAGGATGATATCCCAGGCACATCATCAACCCATTTATTTTTATCTTATAATTACGCACATGCGGAAGCAATAACAACCCCAGACAACAATTCAACAAGGACAGGCAAGTAGGAGATACAAAAAACAACAACAACATTTTATTTATAAACTTGATTAGTTCGCAAGAAAACATCTAATACACAAGTCCACCTTTGGACCGATCCCTAAGACCCACAAAAAGATATCGGGTCGGGTCAGGGGCATACTATAGCCGATACACTATGGCTACACTACCAGCTAAACACAAGACGGCCACCAAAAGCTCCTCCACGAACCAACTTGCACTCCGGGCTAACGACACCGGGTCAACCTTGGTATCCAGGCGGCGAATCTGGGTCTTCCTCTCCAGAGCTCGGATCCAGGTCCTCGACCTCCCCATCCGGCATGTCAAAATCCATTGTGTCCCACGTCTGAACGACTGGCCCCGCTCTTGAGAGCACATCAAACTCCCGAATCGGTCCTATGAGAACACCACCCTGACGAACGAACCAGGCCTTGAAAAAGTGTGCTACATAGTGTGGCAACCCCTCGTCGACCTAGACGGTCGTCACGCATTGTTCCCACACGTCTTCAGAATTAGCGGCATGATGATAATGAAGGACCGTGGTTAGGTCGACAGGAACACCGAACCTAACGTGGCGCACAGCCATCACGAAGACCTGAAAGACGATCAGCCAAAGCGCATGAGATATGAATCTCAGCGGGTCAACGCCTAAGTCCGATTAGGACGTTGATTCACCCAAGTAGTCCAACCATTCTAGCGAACTAAACCCAACATTCAAAAGACAACCACATGCAATGTACCTTGTCTTGAGCCATACGACAGATATATCATGGTAGGGAATAAACAACAAATCAATCATTCGACCAGAACATTCAGCCAAAGATCATGCACAATGCAATAAGCGCGTTCCGGTCATCAGCAGCCAAGAGATACTCCACTCTCGCCGTAGCACAGCCTCACTGCTAGTACTTTTCCGGATTAACCGGACGTCGTCCTACTACGTTACAACGACGGCATCCGATAGCTCCCTCAAATTCCCTAAGGCGAGCATACCGGGAATCATTCTAGGAGGGACTACGGACCAACACAAGTTGCGACTGGCATCTAATCGACCGTGGTAATCCGGACCATCCGTCGCCGGCACGGACTGATAGGCAACCAATAAGCCGTGGAATCCCGGACGGTACGTCGCCGGCACACAGACTTATTAGGCAGCGACCCATGCCAACAAGGGTATCGCTCGTGTCCCCAATTACATTAGGGTGACACAGTTAAAACCAATGCGTGACCCCGCATTCATCACAGGCACTTAAGCCAATTCGCATTCTCAATGCAACCACACTCACATCATGATCAAAACCCGGCCTGCGGCCATTTTCGTGTTCAAAACCACAATTGGTCACGCGAATATTCAATTCCCATTAAACATGGCATTTCGACACTAGTCTGATCATTCAGCAATTAAGCGCAATCAGCACTCAGTCCGATCCACGATCAGACGCCAATAAATATTAGGCACAACAAAACAGGCAATTAACCATGGTAACTATTCTACCTAACCATGATTAATTCAACTAGCCATAGTACCTAGTTAATCTACCATAGAAACTAATTAATTTAACTATAGTAACTACTTAATCTAATCACAATTAACTATCTAACCACGGTAACTATCTAATTAACTATGGTAACTATCTAATTAATTATAGTAACTAACTAATTAACCTATTAAGTGTAATTAACTGCCTAATCGGGGATTAAGGGTTAACTCACTTTGATAACTGGCGGCGGCGACCGACGATGGGCGGGGGCTTCCGGCGGCGGCGGTGAAATTTCCCGGCGACGATCCGGACGCAACCGCGGCGACGGTTTGCGAAGGTGACACCCGGACGACGATGAACGGAGGTTGGACAATGGCTGTTCTCGCGGCGAAACGACGATGACGGACTCGGTGAGCGGGCGGCAAGATCGGTGAAGCTTCGGTTGAGGCCCAGCGGCGTCTCGGTGGCTCCGGCGAGGTTGAACGGAGCTCGGCGAGGCACGGCGGAGCTTGGACAGCAGCTAGACAGAGGCGGCAAGGGTTGGCTGGGGCTCGGCGAGGCGAGGCACGGCCGAGCGGCAGCGGGCTAGGCGCGGCGGACGGCGGCGCGGCGGTTGGCGATTCGGCGGCGACGAAGATGAAGTGAAGATGAGGAAGATGGAGAAGAAGTTGGCGTGAGAATGGAGGGGGAAAGGGGGCTGCCGTGAGTTTCCAAGAGGGAATAGAGAGAGAGAGGAGAGAGAGAGAGAGAGGAGAGAGAAAAGGAAGAGAGAGAAAGTGGTCTTCAAGGGCAAAATGGTAAATAGCCAAGGTCAAAAGTCAAAAAGCAAGATTTGACTAGCAATTAATGAGGTGGGGCCCACGGGTCAATCGGTATTAATTGTTTCTGGCGTACATGAATAATATCTGAGGGTATTTCGGTAATCTGAAAAATCGGGATTGGTTCAGGATATTTGGTTCAGGGTCGGCGCGGGCACGAAGGAATTCGGCGAGAATTATCTACGGCGCGACTAAACTAATCGAATTACAATTATCTACGCTTCAATTGACGATCAACGTCCTCCAGATTGAACGATTCCGCGTCCGATAAATGTCACTCAATTCCAAGAATCCCAATATTATTCATTTAATAGGCCTTGAAATTTCGGGACGTTACAGTTCTTGTGAAACAGCAAAGGAGATATGGGATAGTCTTCAAGTTACTCATGAAGGAACCGATAGAGTTAGAGAGATAAAGACAAATATTCTTCTTGGAAAATATGAATATTTCAAAATGAAACCTAATGAGTCTATTTTTGATATGATCAACAGGTTCACAGATATTGTCAATGGCTTAACCTACTATGGTAAGCAGATTTCTCAAACTGAAAGAGTCAACAAAATTCTAAGGGGTCTCACAAATGAGTGGAACAACGTCAAAACTACTATTCGAAAAACCTCAAGAATATCGCCTCTATTAGTTGATGAGCTAGTCGAACTCTCACATCCTATGAGTCTGAACGACTAAACGAAGAAGATGATTCTAAAGGCATAAAGGAAATTGCCTTGAAATCAAAGGTGCATGATCCAAGCGTTACAGACTTAGAAGGAGATGAAGATGACAAAGAACTAGCCCTGATGGTCAGAAAATTCAGGAAAATGGCTAGAAGAGGAAGACATTTCAAAGGAAGACGTCAGTTCAAGCAACTAGAAAAATTTTCTACCGAAAAGGAAGAAGGTAAAGAAATCATTTGTATCGAGTGTAGGAAACGTGGACACATTAAACCCAATTGTCCACTCTTGAAGAAAAATAAAAGAAAATACGAGAAGAAAAGGAAAGCTTTAAAGCTAAGACGTGGAGTGACACAGAGTGTGAAGAAAGTAACAATGAAGATTATGCCAATATATGCTTGATTGCCAAATCATATTCTAAAGATGATAAAGAGGTAAGTTTGCTTGAAATCCCTGATAAAGTATCTGATTACATTGATGAGTTGTGTTTAGATTATAAAAATGTTCTTAAGAAAATCTCTGAGTTGAAAAAGGAGAATTTGAAACTAAGGCAACTGGATCTTTCCAAAAAGGAAAAGATTGATTTTCTTCAAAAGAAATATTCAGCTTTAAAAGAAAATCATGATTTACTCAGAAAGGAAATTTTGGAAACTTATGAGAAACAAGATATTCTCAAAAAGGAATTGTTCGAAATTCAAGAAAATCGAGATTCACTTCTAAAAGAAAATGAATCTTACAAATCTCAAATTTCAGCTATTTGCAAAAACTTTTCTCTTGGTTCGAAAACATTGGAACATATTCTCTCTATTCAAATCTCATTCTATAACAAGTGTGGTCTTGATTTTGAAAAGGAAACTTCTTCAAAAAATGATTTTCCCAAAGCTAGAGAGAGATTGAAACAAAGGCCTTCAAAAGCTTCTTACAAAAATCATTTTCGAAAACAATTTGTTAAACCTGTTGGCCGTGAATTCTTCATGTGTTCAAACTGTGGTGACACAAATCATCGAAAAAATGATTGTCCCAAGGTTTGGAGACCAACCAGAGGGATAATCTTGAGAATGGCAGAGTCAACTAATGTGAAAGGACCCAAAAAATATGGGTACCAAAGAAAGCGTGAATCTATCCTCTCTCTGTAGGTACCAAAGAAAAAGAAGAACAAGTGGTACCTAGACAGTGGCTACTTAAAACTTATGACAGGAGATCCAAGCAAGTTCTAAGAACTCATCAAAGTCAATGGTAGAAGTGTGTCTTTCGGAGGCAATAACAAAGGCAAAATCATTGGTAAATGCACAGTCAAGACCGGGAAACTTGAGAATAAATGCACAGGTGTAAGTAGTGACGAAACTCAAACTTTCTCTGGAGGAAGATATGGATGGAAACATCTATTTATTAGATGTAGATTGAAAAGAGATCAGGTGCCTTGTCTCTATCAAAGAAGAATCAGATCTTTGGCACAGAAAGATGGAGCACATTAGCTTCAAACAAATGGCAAAGCTATCTTCCAAGAAGCTTGTGCGAGGCCTACCCAAAGTGAAATACGAGAAGTCATAACTGTGTAAAGCATGTACACTTGGCAAACAAGTAAGAAGCTCTTTTAAGCCAATCAATTTCGTTTTTGCTGACCAAGCTTTGCAGGTTCTACATATGGATATATTTGGACCTACTTGTAGTCTAAGCCTTGGTGAAAATTTTATATTCCTTGGCTACTCGACCTCAAGCAAAGCCTATAGGATCTTCAACAAGAATTCTCGCACTGTGGAAGAGTCAATGAACGTGAAATTTGATGAAAACAGTGTTTTATACAATGTTGAAAACGAAGCAGCACAAGGATATATCCCCACAAGTGATGATATTCAAGGCTTGGAAAAGTCTGATCATTCTGACTCTACTCAAGTCAAGTGGCTCTATCCACAACAGAAGTAGAGTACGTTGCATTTGGAAGTTGCGGTGCTCAAATACTATGGATGAAGCAATAACTCAGCGACTTCGGCATTGAAGAATTAAGTGTGATAATACCAGCGCTATCAACCAGACGAAGAATCCTATTCTTCACTCAAGAGCTAAGCACATTGAGATTGAGCATCATTTTATACGAGATCATGTGCAAAATAATGATGTTCATGTTCAGTTTATTGATTCCAAAAATCAATTAGCTGATATCTTTACAAAATCTCTTGAGAAAGGTCCATTTGAATTTATTTGAAATGAACTTGATATTACTAATCTCTTTGTGAGAAATTGGACAGATGCAGACAGGTGGTTCTACCATACGAATATGGTTCTATCAAAGGCAAGTGACTCTATTAAAAGACATATCAAGTAAGTATCTCTTGCTCGAGAAATTATATTTGGAAGGAAATCAGGTACATATCCAAATCTTTTTTGAATATCTTTGATTATCTGATTGACTTGTTGATTGATTATCTGATTCGTTGAATATTTGATTTTGTTCTAAAAGATTTTATCTCTCGCTCTATTTGTTAAAATAACTATATTTTAAATCCCTAAAATCTCGGGCTTGTCTTCAAAATTAAATCTTTTGTTCAAAAAAATTCTATTTCCCTCTCGTTCAAAGATTCAATCTTTTTCCTTCAAATCATTTCAAACCTTCCAATGGAATCCAAATTTGAAGGAGATCTCTGAAAATTGAAGGTCAATCTGTGATAATAGAAGAGAAAGCAGTGTTGAAAGAAAGAGCAAGCAATCTGTCAAATAGAGACAAGCTGATATCAACCTGCAAGAAGAGAGAATCAAACTTCTTGAGGAGGAAGAAAGAGCAAAAACAAAGGCTATGGCAGAAGCTAACGCCAAAGCTGAAGCAGATGCAAAGGCACGAGCTGAGGCAGAAACATTGTATGAGGCAGAAGCTTAGGCTAAGGCTGAAGAAGAAGCCGTTGCCGCCGTTGCTAGAGTAGTAGCAAATGAGAAGGCCATAATAGAAGCTTAGCAGAAAGCTGCAAATGAAGAGTATGACAAGGGAAGGGAAGTTAAATTTCAAAACACTTTCTTGGAAAACAAAGAAGAAGCATTTGAAAGAGAATTCGATTAGATCATTATTGGTAGAAGGACTCCAGTGAGTTTTTGGGAAAAGTTAGAACTCATGGGAAGTCAGTTGGTGTACAAACAGATGCTGAAATGGACATCTTATTTACCAATCTTGGTGAGTCTGTCTTGAATAGGATGCTGCAGGACATCAAACCCAGACAAGCTGAAATGAAAGATGAGATGCATATTCTTCGCGCTGAACTCTATACGGAAGTTGAGACACTGCAAATGTGCTTACATCAGCAGGAAGTAATTTTGAAAGTCTCTGTGAAGAAGGCTGAGGGAAAAATTTCCTCAGATAGGATGTTATTCAGCAGTCAACTGCTGACTCTGGCAAAGGAAATGCAGAAGCTGACAGAAGTTTTTGACAAAAGGCTGGGAAACCTGTCCTCATATGCTCTGGTCAAGATTCCTTGCAACATCACAAACCAACCACCCACCTCAGTACACCCATCCTAAGTTCTAAAAAAGAACTTCATTTTTATTCTGTTGTTTTTAAAGATTTTTTGGTGTGTTTTGCTGGCTTGATTGTGTATTTTTTTAATTTTGCCCGAGACTTTAAGTACTCTATGTTGGTGTGTTTTCCCTTGATTTAATAATACTTGATGAGGTTCTTAAAATTATCGATCCTTAGTATTATTTATGCCTATTTACGATGTTGACAAAAAGGGGGAGAAAGCAAGAAGTTCAAGCAGAGGCATCGAAGTAAGCAATTTTTTCAAATATCTATGCGTATGCCTTTAATACTTGTGTTCTTATTAAAGGGGGAGAACGCAAAGAGATCAAGCAGAGGCAGTGCAGTAAGCAATTTCATTGTCAAATATTTTTTGCTTATGCTATAGTACTTGTGTTTTTGTGCAGGACTATTAAAAGCGTTTCTTTACACAAGTATCTTTTCATCAAAATCTTTTCAAAGTTATATATTGCTTAAAAGGTTTTGTCTCCATCAAAATAGGGGGAGATTGTTGGGAAATTATATTTGATTTTGAAGGAAACAAAACGACTATACTTTGATGAAAAGACTTTGATTTATACTTCGAGGATTTACTATAAATATACCTCTATGCTTTTATACTTAATGTTTCTAATGTTTCTATTCTGATAGAAGCAGGACTCAAGGCAGAGGCAGACGCATACGAAATCCTATAAGAGATATATTTCGATCTTCAGATTTAATCCTCGCTGTTTATTCAACATTATTCTTGTTTATTTTAGCAGGATAAATATCCCATACTAACGGTCAATTATTTGGTTAGGATTTGCGTTTCTAAGTTAAATTGATTGACTATCAATCACAAAGATATTATCATATTCTTCCCTTACGAGGAATCTTGATTGATTGGCAATCACCCCGTAGATAATTTCCTTTGTTAGAAGCTTGATTTATGGCATTAAGGATTTGATTGTATGGGCGAGCAAATCCTCTCAAATCTCTGGTTCCTCTCACCTCAACGGCTTGTGATCTTTATTCATCAATCAACCAACAGCTAGTTTGTGGAGATTGATTCTCGGAGTGGTTCTGTCCAGCGGGAAGCTTGGAAGACGAGGAGTATATAAGGAGCACCAAGTTCGAAGACCAGTGAGAGAGATCAAGAGATCAATATCCATATCTCAAGAGAGTTTCATCTGTTTCAATTATCTACTCGTGCTTAAAGTGAGATCTTGTGAGAGGTGTTATACAGAGTCAAGTATGTAGAGTGGAATAGCCTTGGTAGAGGCAGAGCTCGCTTCTGTTGGAAGTGCTTGTGTTCAAGTAATCACATCTTTCTGTAATCTCTCATTTGATTACTTAGTGGAATCTAGCCAGTAGGCCGTTACTGTGGGAGAGTGGACGTAGGCTTACCAAAAGCCGAACCACTATAATCTCTTGTGCATTATTTTCTACTCTCTACGTGCCTCTATTAACTGTTTGGTAGAAGCACTGCATATGGTTTTGTTACCTCCATCCGCTCCTATCAAACTTGAAGCTTTTAATTCCACTTTATCTTATCAAGTTTGATTATATTCACCTATTCACCCTCTCTGGGTGATATTGTTGTTAGCCAAACAACACTTTTTTCTCATGTCAGCAATCCTCAGCTCGACTTGGACTACATTGAAAAACTGGGTTGCGAGATTGAGACAGCAAGAACTTAATTTGCACTCACCGATGCACCAAACTAGACGAACAAAGCTTGAAACTTCGAGGTGGTGTGGCAGGGCTCAAGTGCTCAAGGCAACAAATGCGACTAGGAATGGCGACTTAGATAGGACAATCACCATCTGAAAGTCCCAACAAACGCCAAATCGAGTGAAGAAAGCTTCAAGCACCAACCTTTTTTCGACGACTTCGTCCAACTACGTTTGAAGCGTGATCAAGGGCGAATGAAACGCTGCCCCACGCGAGGTATGCAAAATTGCACATGATCTGAGCATGAGAGACAATAATTCACAGAGGAGACAGCCATGCAAAACAAAAAGAGAGAGAAAATTGGCAGGGAAAAGTCCAAGCAAGAGAATGGGCCGAGCTCGATCTCAAAGCATAGCCTGAAAAAAGGTTTGCTTTCGAGGCCCAATGGGCTATTCGGGCTAAAGGGAAAGCCTGCCCAATCCATTTTCTTGAAATGTTTGCGTGCCTTATGTATGGTAGAGTAGATGTAACTCCGGATACGATAACTTATATTCTATTCTATCTGGTGTTTGGATAACGCAAAATCTGGATATATCCAGATATAACCTAGATATAATCCGAATAAAAAAATCCTACTAAAAGAGTGGGATATATCCGGATAGGACATCTTCTATATGAAACAAAAAGAATGAAAAAAAAAAGGAGAAAAATATCGAGCCATCGTTCAACCTCGCAAACCAGTGCGAGCTCCACCGTCTCAGACTAGGGTTCTGGCATGAATGAATGAACAAACAGTGTTGCATCAAGAGAGAGGTCATATAAGTGCCTTAGTTAGGATGCTTTGAGGTTTTCTCCTCCTCCATTTTTCGGTGAAAATTGCAAACCCTTCGCTGTATTAATAATATATATTTCCTCCTGTAGGATCTCATCAATTTAAGTATGTGGAGTGAAAACACATATAGGCAAGGTTCCAACCTCACATTAACATGTGCATTTAAAGGGTTAAAGGTTGTTTTCCCATTAAACCTCTAAATTTTTTTAAGTGAATGACAAATAACAAGATCGGTAATGGTACAAAGTTAAATGCTATTTGTACCATTACCGATCGATCGAGGGTTGGCGGAGGCAGTGGCTCCAGAGCCATCCATCGACTTGTGCTGCTTTCATCCTGTAACTACTGCAATATATGGATTTTCAAATCCTAAGTCTCACCCTTGAGTGAGGTACTGTAAGTTGTCTTCCCCTAGCTAGATCTTTGTGTTGGCCAATTGCTCTCGTACAGCCCCATGATTATTACCAGCATGTAGGAAAACAAGGGTTAGTATATAACATGAAACTAAAGTAAGGTTAGCACCTTATAATACTTTCCAGCTATGGCATCTGCCTGCCATTACCATATGGAAAAGGCCAAAAATAAAAATAAAAAATTCAGCATCTGGAATTTGATGTTGGTGGGAACCTACCATTAAACAGTACTCTTGCTGTTGGGCCATCATATGATTTTGTAATATGTTGCTTTCCTGATAAAAAGAACAAGTGCCCACCCACCCTTTCTGCATTGGCATGATGTGGAGAGGATCTATGAAAAGCAAAAGAGGAATCTTTAATTCATATATAACCTATCAGTTTTATTGGACGACCCCAGCTTTTGATTGGTTAATTGGGTGTTGTCAAAGGTGGTTAAGAACTCACATCTCAACCATTGCAAGGTCTTTCCTCACTTTGATTTCATAGCAGTACAATTTTCTTTTAGGGAAATTGTTCAAAAAGTTCTAAACTTATTACACTTTTGCCAATTCAGTCCTAAACATTTCAATTTTGCCCATTAAATCCTAAACCTTTTCACACTTTGTCAATTGAGCCTATTTGGCCAATTTTGACCGAAAATTGATGACGTGGATGCTAGCTATCTTACGTGGCACGACCGACGCTGAAGTGGATAATTTTTAATAATATTTCAATACGTTTTCAATTTATTGTTATTTCCTCTCTTTTATTATTATTATTTTTTCTGATTTTTTCTTTCCTTTTTTTTCCTTTCTTCTTCCTTTTGCAGTGGCCTAATCACAAAAATATTAAAATATAATAAACATTAACCATTTCAACGTCGGCCATGCCATATAGGACAACTGACATCCACTTCAGTGAATTCTGGCCAAAATTGATCGGATGGACTCAACTAGCAAAATGCGAAAAAATTGGCAAAATTGAAAAGTTTATGACTGAATTTGATAAAAATGCAATGGGTTTATGACTTTTTGGACAATTCACTCATTTTCTTTGTTTTGCCCTGTTTTTTGGTTATTTGAATTAGCTTACGTGCACTAGATTGATTCCTCTTTTTATACTTAATTAAAGGCGGGTAGGCAAGTTAGAAATGGGGGGTTGTTCAGGAATTACTTGATGTGCAGTCGGATGGAGGCTTCGAGTTGAAATGACACTTAAAAATGGTTTACAAAATTGAACTTGACTGCAATTCTATATTAACAACATTAAAGTGCTCACTCATAGTTGGTGTAATAAGTAATGAGACAAATCATCATTGTTTATTGAAGAAAACTCACTTGATCAAATATTTCTCATACACCGACAAAAAAAGAAAAAACATTTCCTATACACTCTTTATTTTGCGGAAGATGGACGACTCGAAAAACATTTCCTAAAAATAATCACGTGTATATCTTGAAATGATTAGTTAATGAGAAATGTTTCATAATCGACGATAATTTATGTCCAAATATTTTCGTGGACCGTGGTTTTTTTTTTTTTAAGTTCGTCTAATTTTGTAAGCGATAATTTTTTAGATAATGTTTTTTTGACTCATTCATTTTTCGCAAAAAAATAAATGGATCATTAGTCTATCTATATTACTCAGTGTAATAATTTTTGTATACCGATTTTGTCTACCGGTGAGGCTTAAGTTATTATTATCTTTTTGGCATCAATGTCAGCAATCATAAATTGACTCGCATGCCACATTTCCACAACAAATCACTTGGTAAATCATTTATTGTAGTATTTGAAAAAAAAAATCATTTATTGTGGTAAGTGTTCCCCGAGAATTTCATCTTCTAATTAAACAAAAGACCCAAAATCAAGCAGAAGAAAACGAAAGGAACTTAGAAAAGTAAAAGAAGAAAAAGTCATTCACTGTTGATTGATTTAGTAGGCCAAAATCCAAATGGGACCAAAAATGTTACCTCGCTGTGATGCAATAGAAATTTTCCACGTTGGACTGCGGGATGGTCAATCTGTCTTCCTCATTCAATATTTATTGTCTTCTCTCTCTCTGTTTTCTTCCTTTACAGAAAACTCTTTCTGGGGAATCTCCAGAAGAAGATCTACTGTACCATTTAGCTTCTTGGCAGCTTCCTTCCTTTACATGGCTTCTGGTCAATCGCCACCGACACGCTTGTACCCACATTTCCCTTTTGTTTTTCTTTTCTTCTCCCTTGGTTCTTCTTTTTTGGCTTTTTCTCACGCCCACACCAAAATAAAGCCCGAGCAAGCAAGGCACCATCTGTCTCTCTCTCTCTCTCTCTCTCTCTCACCATAAGAAATGGCATGTGAATGATGACGGGCTTCTGAATTCTGATTGCCTCGTTTGACGCGCTTCCCCAGATATCTTTTTGGTACCCGAGTCGTATCACATCACACCGAAATCCTTTGTTGCCTTGCTCCCGCTGAAATCTGCTCCTTTTCTCACCAAGAAACAGACACAGAGAGGAAGCAAAACGGAAGCTTTTTTATCGGTTTATTTTGCAGAATCGTGAGGCTTGAGATAGGGAGTCGTACGGGTAGTGATGGATACGAGAAAGAGGAGGAGTGGGGTGAGAAATGGGGTGGTCGCAGGATCAGTTTGGGAGAGGAGGATGAGGTTAGATGAAGTGAAAGGTGGGATCAGCGTCTTTGGTGTGTTCGAAGATGATGATAATGACACTACTAGTGATGTGCCCACCACCCCTAGTTCAGTCACACTGAGAAAAAGTGAAGCTGTGGGGAAGAGAAGGACATGGAAATCAGAGAGCATTGACGGCCCAATTCAGATTGCTAGGGAGGTCGATGAGTCGAGCAAGAGTCTTGATGAGCAGGTCAAGGAAATGAGTGTTTCGGGTGATGGAATCAAGAAAAAGAAGAGCCCAATTCTGGGTGTGAGGGAAAAGAGAGAGCTTGGAATTTCTCAGGAGAGAAAATCGGGGCCTGAGGTGAGTGAATCTGTTCTTGGTGCTGAAAAGGTTGTTTCGGCTGAACTGAGGAAGAAAAATTTGGAGCCTTTCAAGGATTTATGTCAATCTGGTCATGGGGGATCCGAGGAAAACTGCAAGGAGGTCGGGGTTTGTCAAGAGAGAATCATTTCAAGCACTATGAGCGATGTGGGTCAGGTCAAGCCTGCTCCAAAGGCACTAGTCCATGATTACGACCTTCATGGCAATCATGGTAATGATGATGGGGAGGAAGAATTTTTCGAGGATGAGGGATTGGAGGGTCATTGCATTGATGAGAAAGCTGAGACTGAGTTTGAAATACACAGCTTTGACATCAAGAAAACTCACACATTAGAGCAGAAATTCAACAAAGTGGCAAATGGAGAGAGAGTAGATAATCATTTCAGTGAAAAGCACAAACCCATTTGTTTTGATGCTGGGAAACGGCCTTCTTCTATG
This sequence comes from Lenwebbia sp. NSW1173648, assembly GCA_029784005.1. Taxonomy (NCBI): domain Eukaryota; kingdom Viridiplantae; phylum Streptophyta; class Magnoliopsida; order Myrtales; family Myrtaceae; genus Lenwebbia; species Lenwebbia sp. NSW1173648. Next base: position 34,875,077 of record JARCGZ010000003.1, on the reverse strand, counting down.
TTGAACCGTAATGGAGTGCATAGAAATACTTCCTATACTCCTCCAAGTAAGCCCACATCTCTGGGTGCAACTAAAGAGCCTCCTGCTATCCCGAAATCCTCTATGATCCATCAAAATTATGCCAAGCAGAGTTTGTGTAAGTTTTGCATTCATATGTTGTACTTCTACTAGTTCTTTGACACTTTTATCTGCGTCCTATCACAGTTTTATGTTCTTTGTTACAGTATCGTATGAGAACGGACGTTCCAGTGAGACGCAGGAGGGATGGCAAAGTTTGGGTAATTTCTGCTTTCTGGGTCCTCTCTGAACTGCATTTTCTGTGGATTCTGTAACTTAATTTAGGCACAAAAATTTTCTGTTCCTGTAAGTTTTTTCAGTGGACTTGGTGATGTGGAAAGATGCATATAAGTCAGCATTAGCCTTTGCAATTGGAACACTACTGATAATATCATCCTCCTATGCTAAGCATCTCCATTACAGGTAAAAGATGTGATATCGGCTTATTTTGGTTGTTGCTCTGTTTCAGATGCGAATTGAGTTTGAGACCTTGTTTCTTTTCTGCTTCTCCAGCTTCATTTCTCTGGTTTCTTATCTGAGTCTCATCATTCTTGCTGCAATTTTTCTGTACAGATCCATCACTAGCAGGTAATACAGTTACAATAGTAATGCTAAAGATGATGTCGCCGAATTCTTTGTTCTCCTAACTTAGTGCTGGTGTCGCATCTGTTTGCTTGCAGGGGTTATGTGGATATTGCCGCTATGAGATGCGAGTGTAAAGAGGAAGAGGCAATGCAGTTGGTGAAGTTGGTGCTTCCTTGCTTCAACGAATTCTTGTTTATGCTCCGAGCTGTTCTCTCTGGAGACCCATTGACTACGATGAAGGTGAGGTGATTTTGCTTATTAAGCAAACGACTTCTTTTAAGTGCAGAAGCTAATGAGTGGTGAAAATTGCAGTTGGCAGTCCTGCTTTTTGTTCTGGCCAAATGCGGAAGCTACATGACTGTAGGGATGATGGTCAAACTTGGTAAGTTTGCATTAAATTTTTTAGTAAGAGGATTTCAGGATTTGATATAACGCTATCGATAATAAGAAGGATCTTCAAGGCTCTGTTGTAGTGTATACAACTAACAAGTGTCTAGTTGCACAACTTACGGTTAAATTTGGCCCATGTTATTCATCCGAACTGCCTGTGAAAAGGATGTTTTTTTACTGCTAGTACACAGCGGTTACCCATCACATAATGGAAAGTTGGAACTACATTAGTAGAGATTTTCCTCAGCCATCAAGTTGGCTTTTGGCTACCTTTTAAAAGAATGGGGGAGTTAAGGAACGTCACACAGTGCAATATTCACACTCAAAAGACTCGATAAGAACTTCAAAGCATTTGCTCGGCATTTGCTTGTTTAATGCTGAATGTTCACAGGCAACTCTAGTTCTCTTTATCTGAGATGCAGCCAAATGGAAGAAATAACTTTGAAATATTCATGCAAATTACAGTATCTTACTTACACTTTGCATTGCTCATTCCTGCAGGATTTTTTGGAGCTTTCATTGTACCAAAACTCTGCTTTACATATTCCCAGCATTTGACTGCACAAGGTAATCTGTAATTTGGCTGCGGCATGCTTACACGCTGTGCCTGTGCTACTTATTAATGATACATATCCACAAGCTCCATCAATGCAACTCCCCAAAATAAGATCTTACTCCAAATGATCACCAACTCGAGCACTCTTTTGGTATCTTGGCCCACGTGGAGCAAGCTAGGTTGTCACAAATGGCACCAATGCCATGCTCCCGTGACGGCCTAGCCAATTCACATGGGCTCCAGCCCAAAAGGAATTCCAAGGTGATCATTGAGAGTGGATCTTACTTGGGGTGTTGCAATGAGTTCCAAAAAGGAAGTTTAGTACTTCTCTTGGACTTTCATTAATTCTGATTTGAATTTTCCTGTAATTGCTACTTCATCATCCTTTATTGAACTGTTTGGGTAGCGATTGGATCTCAATCATCTGTACCTTTTTATTGAGATCTTAATTAAACTAGGTTACTGTTAGAGAGAGCTGGACAGAACTCGGTATCTTTTCGAACCAGCTCCTTTACAATGTATAATAGTGTCATCTTCAGTGGGATGACATGAGGCTTTAGAAGCATTGTTTAGAGAACGCCAAACCTTACAGTTTTGGCCATTTTGTATCCTAGAAACAATTTTCTCGCATGACAGGAGAACTTGCAGGAGACAATATGGCATTTCAAAGTTCAGTGCTAACATCTAATCAGATCCAATGTGGATTGTGCAGGCAAATTTTGGATTCAATTGTTTCGAGATTCTTGGGGCATGTGCTCTCACAAAAAAGCCATAGCTGCTGCTGCATTTTTAATCTTTTGGAGCTTTTCTTCTATTGTTGGAAGAGCTTGGGGAGGTAAACTGGTTTTTCTCTCGATCTCAATAGCCTTCCATTTTGTTCTCGAGCGCTGATAATAGTTTATTCACATGTGCAGCGTTCTTCGCATATATTGCCTTCAGATGTCAAGAGCAGACTGCCGGCAACAGCTCAGCGGGAGATTGTAGAGGAGCTGAGTTCGTCAAGAGCGGATTTGCAGGAGCGACGACGCAGAGGTACAGACCAACTGTGGTAGATCAAAGAAAGGAAAAGAAGGCATCCTAGTCCTTAGATTAGTTGCTGTGCAGTTACAAAGTCTCATGTGATTGCGTACTGCTCCAAACCATCTCACATTAAACCCCTGGACTCACGGCTGATCGGCACAAGGCGGACACTTCCTGATATTCTCATGAGCTGTGTCGTGGTGCCAATGGATGCCTACAACTCTGGCCATTTCACGGAATGTGAGGTTGGCGCGAAGAGTAACTAGTACCCATCGGCGGATTCAGCTGATATCTGATCCTGGAAAGGCAACCATTGAAGCCTGGCTAATACTTGTTTAGATTGATATCAGTGACTTAGTTACATTGCCCCTGGGCAGGCAATCTGTTCTTTATCAAAGTCAAACTGTCATTCAGAGATCTAATTGTAACTAGATGAGGTACTTTATGCCAACATTCTTCATTTGAAAATGGAGCAGGAAAAGTCAGAGACCCATAGTGCGATCGCCCTGAGGGAGACTTCGGCCACCGGGGTTGCTGGCGGAATGTAGTATATTGTTCGAATGATGCGGCCGGAAATGTCGCCGACTGCTTGTTAAGAGGACAGTTTTAGGCATTTGATGAGTGGCTTCATCTCTTAGGAAATGCAGGGTGAATAATCTTGTCTGTCAGGTTCAATAGCATTGCTCCTAGTCCTGTGGTCCTCCAATCTCATGGGCTGAGAGCTTCATGAGGTCGAGTGGGTTGGAGTCCAATCATTCCATTATGGGCTTCAAATTAGAATTTCCTGCTACTTTTGGATGACTCACGGTCTTAGCCTTGGAAAACCAGTCGGTTGGATTAGTAAATGATATAAGACAGTATTGATCATAGCTTTTCGGAAAAATTGTTCACAGTCGAGATCTCTCTCTCTAGGCAAAATGACAATAAGATATGGTAAATCGATATCTTGATGGGTGTAATTGAGCATTTGTATTGCGAATTTGATGAGAGAGATGATAGAAATAAAAGCAATTTTGTGGATTAGCCTGATAAAGAAAAACATAATAAATTGAAGAGCTAGAGAGAGAGGAGGGTATTTTGGTAAGTTAGCTGAAAAAAAAGAGTGCCGTAACCAAAATGGAGATAAAAATAGCGCGGCAAGGAAAAAATTGGCGCGAGAGTGAGTGAAAGCGACGAGATCCCTCCATATGGACCCTCATGCAAGGCCACATAATTTTGTGTCCTGCACTTCCCAAAACTTACGGATTGCAAGTTCTAGCCATCTTTTTTGAGGCAGAGCCCCATGCATCCGTGGCGTCGCCTCTCCTTAAGGCCGTTCAAAATCGCTATACCTCGACAGGATCGATGGTCGGAGATCGAAATCAGTTCCGTGGTCTCAAATCAAACCGGATCCTCCCACGCGACGCGTGCTCACCAACTATAACGATCGATTAACATCTCGGCACGTCGAGGGCCACTCGCTACCGACGTCGAGTCCTTGTACATTTCGAAGCCACAAAAAGATGCGTTCGAAAACCACCGTGAACGCGGCGTTCTGATTTCAATCTCTCATGAGGGCCTTGGGACTGGTAAGTATACGTTGTGATCAACCAGGAGGGCGTGAGACGTGAGCGAGCGAGAGTCTTGAAATGAATGGATAAGAAAATCGATAGCTTATCTTCTTTCCTTTTCATAATTTTCCTGGCCAGAAATCGATAGCTTATCTTACAATAACCATAAAGAAAATGAAACTCTTTCCTCTTGAAGCTTCCTCCGACCACACCCTCGTCATTAAACCTTTGTTTACAGATGACCTGATCACATCTCAACCTCAGAAATTGTAGAGAGAACAAGTCAACAGGGTCGGTTTCAGAAGAAGCCTCCGTGTCTTTGCGCAACACGCGTTGCATTTTTGGGTGGAAGAGGAAGAGAAGAGGTGAGAGAGCATTTGATATTAATGCCCAATGACAGGCGAAGCTAACGTGCATTTAACACCATACAGTGAGGAAAAGTACCCCAAAAAAAAAAAAAAATTGATACGTTTATTGCATTGGTACCAATACAATCCTAAATCTTTTAGTTAGACCAATTTAGTCCTAGACCTTTTGCATTTCTGCCAATTCAGTTCATCCGGTCAAGGCCGGAAATCGCTGACATGGACGCCAGCTGTCCTACGTGACACGATTGGCGCTGACGTGCACAAATGTTACAATTTTCTAATATTTTTTCTCTTCTTTGTTTTTTTTTTTTACAACTCTAGCCGGCGATCCTCGCTCGGTCTGGTGAGAGCGTCGCAGCCCTCGCCGACCACGGGCAAGGGCCCAGATCCAGGTGAAGGGCTGACACCCTCTCTTGTGTCTGGCGAGGGCGCGGGAACCCAACCCACGGTCGAAAACAAAAGGAAGAAAATAACAGAGAAAAATTAAGAAAATTTAAAATAAAACACAAAAAAATTCGAAAAATGTTCACGTCAGCGTCGACCATTCCAGTAAGACAGCCATTGTCCATGTTAGTGATTTCCGGTCAAAATTAATCGAATGGACTGAATTTGGACTGAATTGACATAAATGCAAAAGGTTTAGAATTTTTTTTTTTGTGATATTTTTTTTCCTGATATAGTGAGAAATAACTAACAAGAATGACTTACAAAGTGATGAGACAAGTCATAAGTGAATATTTAAGTAGGGTATATTTATGTTAATGGCCTAATACGAGCGGGTCAAATAAATAGCAGATGAAGAAACTTATATTTTCAAACTTGGGTTTTCCAAGACTCTCTGAGGAGAGCAGGGCGATATGAAACTCTGTGAATTGGAATGTGCTGTCCTAAAGTGAACCAAAGATTCCCAACTGATTTATTCTCGAGAATTATTTTCGAGCAGCAATGATTTTTTCTAATTATATTACCGAGAAATAGAACAGAGAAGTAGATTTTTTTTTTTTTACTTTTTGTTTATATTCCAAATTTATTCCTTGACCACTGATTTATTTCCGAGAACAAAAGAACATGAATCAGAGAAACATGTGCGATACCAATCAGGCCCTAAAGATCTCATTGCATCGAACCAAACAATCTATATATCTACTAATGTATATTCATATGCGACCTTACCTTATGATAGAAAAGAAATGTATATATATGTGACGTTATGTGCAAATTGCGAAGACATGCAGACAAAACATTGCCGAAACTGTCTGGCTTTTGGGGACTCTCAAATCTCAATCATTAATGACCAACTTGATAACCCAAAACTAAATTCTTTTTTTCATTCTGGGGATGAAAAATAACAGAAAATGTGGTATCATGAGAAGAAAAGAAAGAATTTGTATACGGCCGGCTATATCAATCCACGTTTTTATATTGCTATCTGTGGACGGTTTCACAATATATATTATAAGATGTCGCGAATGGACATGAATACGATCAGACAAAATCCTGCGAATTATTCGTGGTGTTGCTTGTGGTATCAGTCTTTATTGGACCGTCGACAACCATCACTATTCTTTTGAATTAATGCATATGTAGGTCTGGCATTTATTGGGCTCACTAGCCATCAAAAGGCCAAGACCCGTGGGAAAAGTGAAAAAAAGAGAGTCATAAATCTATTGTAGTTGTATCAATTCAGTTCTAAATCTTTCAATTGGACTAATTTAGTCTTAAATCTTTGACATCGATAGCAATTCAGTCCATCCGACCAATTTTGACTAGAAATCGCTAACGTTGACGCTGACCATCCTAAGTGGGGCGATCGGAACTGATGTGACCATTTTCTTTAATTTTTTTTTCATTTCTCTTTTCTTTTTGCCGATGGCTAGCCAAAGACTATGGCTGACAAGGCCACCCTGGCCTGGCGAGCGGGGCCTCGCCGGCGCTCGTCCTTGTCCAAGTGCAGCCTGGCTAGGACGACCCTAAAAGGGAAAGGAAAAAATCGAAAAGATTATTATAAAATTATAAATAAAAAAAATTCGCATCAGCGTTGGCCGTGCCGCCCACCTACGAGAAGAAAAGGAAAATAAAAAATTGAAAAAATCATTAAAAATTATAAATAATGTTTACGTCAGCGCTAATCGTACCACGTAGGATGATCAATGTCCAGGTTAGAGATGTCTAGCCCAAATTGACGGATGGACTGAATTGGTACCAATATAAAAAAGTTTATGACTGACTTCGTATCAATACAACAAATTTATAACTTTCTTTTTTTTGGTACTTTTTCCAGAGCCTGCTAATCATCCCCTGGAAAGAGATCCTCATCCCTAGATTTTGTATGATTAAAAATTTTAAGTAGTTTTTCTTTTGCCTTTTCCACCTTCGCATGAAATTAAAATGACTTTCCAAGTATATTTTCTTTTTTTCGCGAAACATGATACATCAAAACTTAACTTCCAGTTTTTCCTTTAACAATATCAATATGCTGTCATTTTTTTGAGTGCGCTATTTCTCTGGCAGTCGAACATGTAACTCCCATAGTTGGTTCATGTCGACCAGACCTAAAATATCACAGAAGGACTCGGGTTCCTTGTGGCCAGATGTGGGACACCAGCAGCTAAATTAGGGATTCTCGTCACCATCGTAAGATGGTCTCCTACTCATCGCTGCCTCCGGCGTCGCAGCAACGGAGCCTCGGCCTCTCTCTCGGCTCCCTCCACCACCACTGCAAAATGTTAGCTCAAATGTTCCGAGTTTGAATGGAGCTACAGGGGTCACGCATACGTTTCTTGAAAGCAGAGGGAAATTTTCTTTTTCAATATACTACTCAATTCCCCACAGATACAGACGACGATGTCGAGAAGGCGAGTACACGACGTATTCGCTTTCGTACGCCAATAACGTATAAGATTCAAGAGAAGGGCCACGGTTTCCTGCTAACTCTTACCCATAAACATCAGGTCAAGTCCTCCTTATCCCAGAAAGGATTTACGAGGAGGAAGAAGAAGAAAAAAAAAATGCATGCATCTAACGGCGATGAACGGGCACGTGACGATCACGTGCCGCATTCCCCGTGCCTCTTCAACATCGCGACTGGAGAGACAAGAACCTGTAGCACTACGTGTTTGTCGCCATGCATGGTTTCTGTTTGGAATCTGTGGACGCCCTCGGCTCTCATGCAAAGGCGCAGAAGAGACGCGAATTATTATTACGAATTATCTTTTCAAACAGGACAGGTCCACCAAATGGTGAATTATTTTCACGTGGTGGCGATAGAATATTGTCTCGTTGCACCCATTTGATTCCCTCCTCTTCAACCTATATTATGTATCAGTTCTATATATCTGTATTAAATATTAAATCAAGCTTTCTATAACATATTAAGTTTTTAACATAGTTGGTAGTAGTTCCACAAAAATCTCACACACTTTATATATTACATAAAACTATGGCCATCTTTTCCCCTTTTGCTATTGAGAAACTAGAGCAAGATTAGCATTCGCCTAGACAATTAGACTTGCTCTATATGGTAGCCGGTTGATTTCGCGACTTTAGGAGTACTTGTGCCAACTAAGTCCAAGCGTTTAAGAACTTAGTCCGTTCGTATTGAAGATTAGAGAGTGGTGTCATCTTCTTTGCAAGGTTCATCGATTCGTTCGTATTACTATTTTTGCCAAAAAAAAAAAATTTACTTGATTTGGTTCAGGAAATAGTATTATATTCACGACATGGTTTTTGAATACTGACGATGTGTGCTATAATTTTCCGATTTCCATACTGTGTTCACCAGAAACTCATTGAGCTAGTAGAATGTGCAATGTGTTTTGACCCAGTCTAGTGTGTGTGGTCTTTTTGGAACGTTGTCCCTTGTATCTTCTTGCACCATATAATGTTTTGATAATGGGCACCCACCTTCCATTATTCAGTTCGATGTGAATTATCAGCTCCTAAATTGAGGACTGACCATTGAAACTTAATATAGTCTATCTTGACTCCACAGCGACAATTATTCCCTGGCTCGAAGAATTTAGGGTTTCTGGTGCACGATAACACTGACTTTGAACCTCCTCATCCTCCAATTCTTCAGCTTGCTATCATTCCATTTGGCGTTTCGAGAAATCTGGATAACATTGCATGCACGCAACGAGAAAACCTTATCTCAAAAGCAATGACAAACAGGTATATCCTGTCGATACCCAAACAAGAAGAAGAGAAGAAGAACAGAAAAGTTAGCTTTCATGTGCAGCCTCGTCACATGGTCGTGGCTGAGAATTCACCACATGCGAACAAATACATCAGTGTCACGCACTGTCTTGGGGGGTCTTTTCATGTTCCTATTGCTGACACGAACGACTAGGACCACTTAACCTACCTTACAATGCAAATTGATAGAACCGAACCACGTGAATCTCTTGCCTTGCGGACGCTTGAGTTCTTCCTTCCGCAGCATAGATTGATAGCTCCTCCTGCTGGTGTGTGCCCTCAAATTCTCAATCCACTTACCTAACATGAGCTAACAATTTGGTATGGACAATGCATCTTTCCCACAAATGGAAAAAAGAAGGAAAATCCAGGAAATAAACGAGATTTTATGAGGGAAAAAGCAAGAAATTCTAGATCTGGCGAATCAGATTATCGGTGGCGACATATTTTCAGGACATGCGTCGAAGATACCCTTGATCCGATCGACTGATATGTTATCGATGATGGAAACACAAGGCCAAGAAGCTATCGCAAACCTTGACCTGTCGATATATTCGGCAGGCGTAAGCCAAAAGGCAAAATAGATCGAAGAAAAGAGGGTCAAGTTATATTCTACCTCGACCACATAAGGAGTTGAATTCGACTAGAGCGAGATTAGTTATGGTGTAAGATGTTCGGATTAGGCACGCAAACACTACGAAATAGAGAGTAAAGGCGAAAAAGAGAAATTGAGACATGTCTAGTTCACCTATTATATATAATAATAGCTATTCATGATTCCAAACCCAAAATATCAGTAAAATACAAGCTCAGACTGTAAAATCTCTCTCGTGTTCAGGGGATGCTACCCCCTTGCAACCCCTACCTACTCATAGGGGAGCGAGGCCCCCGTGCCTTCTTGGAGAGTATGAATCACACCCTAACACAAAATCGGCTCAAATTGGAATGAACGATTAGTGCAAGATGCACAATAGACGTGAAAGTTGCTAAGATCATGGAAATTGAAGAAAATCATGGAAATGTGGAGCAGCTAGAGAGGCGATCGCATTGTGAATTGCAATAGCCTTTTGAGGAAGATCCCAAGAGCATAGACAGAAAGAAAACAGAGAAACTAAACATGCTCGGACTATGCCAAAACTTTGCCAATTTTTGCTCGGCTTAAGTACACTACAAGTTTCAAAATTTGTGTACGACGTTCACTTTAACGCCAATTCAGTGCCAACTCCGGTGAGCCACGTTGGCTCAAATCGGAGTTGACACTGAAGTGAGCGTTTTTCAAAAAAATTGGCTTTTAAGTGATTATTTTGAAAGTTTTGGCACTAAAGTGAGCGTCGTACACAAGTTTCGACACTTATGGTGTACTTTAGCCATTTTTGCTATGAAGATGTAGATTTTCCTTTTGAAGCAAATGAACGTTTCCGTTTCCGTTTTAGCTTTAGAGCAAAGCTGGTCATTCGCTATGAATATCAGTGTAGTGTTCGTTTTATTATCTTAAATTTCATACTTTTTTCCATTTAATTTCCATTGATTCCTGCGGCTGCGCTATACTTTTCAAGAAATCTACTTTCCTTGTCATTTAGGTCGAATTGGTAGGCTTTAGTGGCATGTCCTAGTGAAAAATGAGTTAAGAAACGCGACTCAACTAACGCTTACCAAAAAAATTTAATCCTAACCCTATCGAGCCATCCGATAGGCAAAGTCGATTAATACGGATTCGGATCACCTAACATTGGGGTTTCTATGACATGGGTAACATTACTCAAATCAGGCCGTCCATTTTCATTTGGACGGCCAAGAATGGGTCACGTCATTTGTTGAGAAGGGGGGAAAAAAATTAGGCGGGAATTTTTTTGGGATTTGAAAAATTTTGATTCTCATCCCTCTCTCAAATCAGGCCGACCATTTTCATTTGGACGGCCTGATTTGAGTAATGTTATCCAAGTCATAGAAACCTCAACGTTAGGTGATCCGCTTCGATCGATTAATACAATCTTATAAGTACGGGAAAAAGAGGTGCAATCACCAAGCAATAGTGTCGGCACTGGGAGAAAATTAGCGATATCACCATCCAATTTACCATCATAACAAATCAAAAAAAGTCCTGATTTTGCGTTGGGATTGTCGGGGAAATTCGCCCTTCATCATTTCCTTTTTCAATAAAGCCTAATCACGTCTGCCCTAATTGTCCTTTGAAATCACCAAACAAGAAGAGACACAAGACAAGTGTAATCGATTAATGAAAGAGATTGGTATTGGTAGGAGGACCCAAGATGTACAACAAACCAACTCGTCACCCATCTGCTCCATTGAATCAACCTCTATCTTTCCTAATTTAAAACTCCATTATTGCCATCATTCTTGTTTATTCAATAATTGATGCAGGGGGTTCTCGATTGCGATCATCGGTTCAGATGACATCGTTTGTGTCGCCTGCAAAAACGAGACGGAAAATGAAAAATAATTCGTTCCTTCGCGAAATTATTCAGACATAAACTGTTGTCCGATGATTCAGACATAACAGCATCAGGCTATTGGATGGTTTGGATAGAGTGAAAAGGGCATACGTTTCTCCTGATCAAGGATTAAATAAAACTCCAAACGTGTCATACACGTGGCTCGAAGAAATCAAATTTGAGCACGACTCTTTAGAAGACGTCGGTCGGGTGGTAAATTCGTAAATACGTTCCGGGGCCGCCATAGTTGAACTTTATTAGGCAAAGTAAGTTCGGAAGCTGGGTTGGACTCGAGTCAACTTGTTTTGCTGACCACACGATTTCCACAGATACTGGTAGTTCCCGTTCTGATGGCAGTTCCTAGCAATTTCGCAGCAGCCATTCGTGACATTAGTGGGTGATTAGAAGCAACAACAATCAATTTCAGAAAAACATAAAACAACACCCTTTTTTTTTTCATAAAAAAAAGCAATTTGGGAGTTAATGTTAGAATTCGGCGCTCAATCACAATGAAGTAAAAAACATAAAGAGAGAACCAAAAAATCAGAAGATTTCACTATAATTAACATATCGCAACTCTCATTACATTACTGAATTACAAGCGAAAAAGAGAATATGTAGCGGTAGCTATTCATAGACCAAAGCCCAAACTACTAATTAAACAATATGGGCTCAAACTATAAATAGGAGTAGCTATTCATGGACATAAGGGATCCCCGTGCTTTCCTGTCGTTGGGAAGTATGAACCACACCCCAACAGTTAACCCTCAAGTGAGACTTGGGAATTTTATATGGTGTGCCAAAAATGAATTTAAGATGATGTTCATCCAAAATTATGCCGCTTTCGTTGAACTTTGGAAATTTTCTCGAAGGAGTTTCAACAAAACTGGAATTTTCGAATCTAGACGTATCGAACAGTCATAACTCTGCGAAGCTAGACTTGTGAAAGAGCTCGAGTTCAAATTCGAGATTTGAGGAACAAAATCATAATGTGTCGGCCTTTTTGCATAATTTTTACTCATACACACTCCGTCATGTATATGTACATGCGACTTCAACGATTCGATTGCAATCGTAACTCATAACCTGTCGATTCACTAGTCATGAGGAGAACTCAAATGATGAAGGGATATTGACATAGAAGGTCCCCAAACTTTATTCAAATGTGCAATTAAGTCCATTAACTTTTAATTTGTTTAATGAGATCATGGAACTTTAACTCAATGTGCAATTTGATCCATGAACTTTTGATACATGTTCAATTTAGTCTCTGAACTATATGAAGATGTTCAGTATTTCCTTTTCATTAATTCATGTTTAGGAATAATATTGAACATTTTCGTACAGCCCATATGATTAAATTGAATATACACCAAAAGTCCAGAGAGCTGTCGCGACCTGGGACCTACAAAATTAGGTGTCAACGAGACCATATTAAAAATTTTAAAAGTTTAGGGATCACATTACACATTTGAGTAAATTTTAGGAACACATTATAAATTGGGTCAAAATTCAGGGATTATTTGCGTAATTTTTTCAATAATGGAAAACTGCGATTCAGTTCAAGTTCTCGGCCGTGGTGATTGAACCGGATGGCCCGAACCGAACCGAACGCTTTCCACTTACGTGGAAGTTCTCGCCGGGGATGGGCCCCCCACAGAATTATTGAGGACCTCCATCGTGTGGTGGGGACAAACCCGTAAATAAATGCATCCCCAGATCTCATTGGCGGTTATCACGCGCAACCGTCCAGAACTAATCTCGACCTTACACCTGTAACTGGACACTACCCATGGCTCGACACGGGAACGATTAATCATCTGACCCCCACGATGGCGACACGTGGTGGCTAGGGCCCCACAGTCTCCCCATCCTCAGCCGTCCGATCCTCCCCTTCGAGGCAGCCCTCGAGCATTCGCAGAACTGCTATATAAGCCCGGCCGCCCCCAACGAGAAATGGATTCAATTGTTGCCTCCAATTCGAACAATTCCTCCCGAATTGTAACCCTAATATTTGTTCGGATTGGGAATGCGGAGAGATGAGAGGCTTTTTGCTGAGAAATCCTGAATTCGGCAGCCGCGCCGCCTCTGCCTCCGCCTCCATCACCACCACCATCGGCGGCCGGAATAGTCACCGGAAACACGTCGAGGACGGGTGAACTCGCCCGGTTCTCGTTGCCCCTCAAATTTCTTTCAATTTCAATCTCGGTGTCAAGTTAAAAAACAAAATCACATCTTTCGCTTCGAAAGGTTCGATTCTCGCCACGAAAATGGCGGACCCCAAGGACGGAGACGCCAGTTCCTCGGTCCTCCATGGGAAGTACGAGCTGGGCCGGCTGCTGGGGCGCGGGACTTTCGCGAAGGTGTACCACGCTCGCAACCTCCAGACGGGGAAGAGCGCGGCGATGAAGGTGGTCGGCAAGGAGAAGGTGATGAAGGTCGGCATGATGGAGCAAATCAAGCGCGAGATCGCCGTCATGAAGATGGTGAAGCACCCGCACATCGTCGAGCTGCACGAGGTCATGGCGAGCAAGTCGAAGATCTACTTCGCGATGCAGCTCGTCCGGGGCGGCGAGCTGTTCAACAGGATCTCCAAGGGCCGCCTCCGGGAGGACGCCGCGCGGATGTACTTCCAGCAGCTGATCTCAGCGATCGACTTCTGCCACAGCCGCGGTGTCTACCACCGCGACTTGAAGCCGGAGAATTTGCTGCTGGACGAAGATGGCAACTTGAAAGTCACCGACTTTGGGCTCAGCGCGTTCGCGGAGCACTTGAGGCAAGACGGTTTGTTGCACACGACGTGCGGGACCCCGGCTTATGTCGCGCCGGAGGTGATTGGGAAGAAAGGATACGACGGCGCGAAGGCCGACCTTTGGTCTTGTGGGGTTATCTTGTATGTCCTCCTTGCAGGTTACTTGCCCTTTCAGGATGATAACATCATGGCCATGTATAAAAAGATTTACAGGGGAGATTTCAAGTGCCCGCCATGGTTTTCCTCCGATGCCCGGAGGCTTGTTACCAAGCTACTTGACCCGAACCCGAGCACGCGAATCACCATTGCCAAGGTCATGGAGTCGTCTTGGTTTAAGAAGTCCGTGCCAAAGACTATCAGAACGAAGCAGGAGCAGGAATTCGACGCCTTTGATGGGGAGGATGCGGCCGGGAAGCCAAAGAAGCAGTCGGAGACCCTGAACGCGTTCCACATAATCTCGCTATCGGAGGGCTTCGATCTGTCGCCGCTGTTCGAGGAGAAGAAGAGGGAGGAGAAGGAGGAGATAAGGTTCGCGACCACGAAGCCCGCGAGCAGCGTGATTTCGAGACTGGAGGAGGTGGCCAAGGCGGGGAAGTTCAGCATCAAGAAGAACGAGTCGAAGGTGAAACTCCAAGGGCAGGAGATGGGGAGGAAAGGGAAGCTGGGTATCGCCGCAGAGATCTTCGCCGTGACGCCATCCTTCTTGGTGGTGGAGGTGAAGAAGGACAACGGGGATACTCTGGAGTATAATCAGTTCTGCAGCAAGGAGCTTAGGCCCGCACTCAAGGACATATTCTGGACATCCCCTGCTGAGAACTCAGCCCCTGCATTGAGGAGCTGAACCTTTTGTGTTGTCTGAATCAATTGTTTTGTTAATGTCTTTACTGATAGAGCTCAGCTCTCAAGATTCATGGAATTTAAAGTAGATTCCTTGTCTATGACTCTCGGTTATGTGATCTGTTCGTGTGATACTGTGAATAGACTGTGCATTTGGGTCCTGAGATGGAAATTGTCTCACATGTATCCTTTCTCTGTGTTGGGTTTGTGAAGTGAATTGGTCTGTGGCTTTGATAGAAATTTGGGAGCTTTGCTTGCTTTTCTGGTTTCCATCTTTCTGTCATCATTCTCTGGTGGATCGCAATCTCGTCCCAATTATTGTCCTTCACACGCAATGGGAAAGGTCTTGTCCTGTCCGCCACACAGTTATCTTTCGGCCCACAGCCAATTGAACGACAACTTCTTTTCATGTGGTACCCTTAAAACTATTTTTGCTTTCGTGATTGGACTTTTGTTTCAAACCCCTAAAAGAATTTATGCCGTTTGCTTTGTTTCGTTCCAAAGTGAAACAATCTGACCAGAGGGGGGACAAACATGGCAAAATCATACAAAATTCGCAGGTGCATGTGTTTGATGTTAGCTGTCTCTCTCCTGTTCTTGTTTGTTTTTTGCATTTTTGGTACCAAAATCGACCTCCGTGACGTGAAAATTGCAGAAAACGTTTAAACTAACTCATCAGCCATTTGCATCCTATGCATTATATCACGTGAAAATGATTGCCCCTTTTTCATGTTTGTCATTCTCCGTTCATGTTCAAGTTTCTCACATTGAGAAAATTAGTTCATTCTGTTTTGATAAAGAAGACACAAGTTTGATAGAACAATGTGATAATGTTGTTTAGGTACACCAAAACAAGAAAGTGTGCTATATCTTGGACATGAAATAGAACAGTGCTAATATGAATTTGTTGTTTCAATTGTTTTTGACAAGTTGTCTCTCTAGTATGAAGGAAGCTTTTCCGCCTTTTTCGCCGGACCCTTTGATCTTAAGAATGCTGGTTTTAAGAATGAGGAATTGCCTTTCTCCGACCTTTACTGTTCAACCTAAAAGCGGATAGCTAATGCGTTCCACTTAATGAACAGGATTGGATTCTATGGTCGGTCTGCGACCTCAAAGACGCCACGTGCGGAACTCTCAAGAGCTCCTTAGGGTGCGATGCATCTCTATTGTGTTTAAATCATAATAGATTGACACATGCCGACCGCAAGTTGAGGATAAATAAGTGCATTATTGGTGAAGACCTCTCCTTGTCGGCACCTTATTCGAAAACTACTACCATGAACGTTTTCGACCTCACAATCAAGAAGACATTGAAAGCCTTAACGAAGTAAGCTCCCACCACACAACCTATTGGTCATCTTTTTCTCTAGAATAGAAGCATGCATGATAGGATGAAAATGCCAATTTCGTTTTCTCATGTCAAACCAACAAAGCAAGAATCACAAGCTGAAATTCGTCGCGCACCTTTCATAACGGGTAAAACAATATAAACGGTCCATGAATTTTGTCCCGATGTGCAATGTCGTCCATGAACTTTTAATTCGTTCAATGTGACTTCTGAATTATTGGTTAATGTTCAAGGTAGTCCTTTTGTTTACTCAAACGACAAATTAGATGTTATTTGACGACGTGAATTATTATATGTTAAGTTAGAGCATTGACAATGATGAGTCATTATGTTCACCTTTTTATCCATCTACTTCAGAAAATGAAAAAGAAAATTAGGGAATTAACATGTCCATTATTTTTATAACATGGATTATACATCTTGATTTGGAATGAATATCTTATTTCGATAATTCACATGCAACTTATTTTTTTTGTTGTCCATTGTTTAAACTTAACAGATTGGAAGTCATGTTAGCAGATTCCGTTAACTTAAATTTACGGACGAACGTCATTGAACATTTTCATATAATTTAAGGACTGGATTGAACAAATCAATAATTCATGGACGATATTAAACAACTAAAAGTCTAAGGACCACATTGCACATTGGATCAAAATTCATGACCATTCACGGCAATTTCTCTCCATAGAATGTCATTATAACAATTGTCCTTGCAAAAACAGCACCTTTGCAGAGATGATTTGAGTACTAGTTTTGGCTAATGAACGTAATTAACTAGCCAGAAATAGGATAGAACATGCAATTTGCATTCACATCCTTCGCACGGAATCAATGCAGAGTGGGTTTCAGATTCAAGTAGGTGACTTATCAAGCCTCAACCCGACCATTGGCCATGAACATTATTGACCGGGACGAGAGTTCACGTCGCGATAACTCGACAGCATTGGACCAACTTCAGCAAAATGTAAAACCAATTTGGATTGCTTCAAAGTGAATCGAGAGGGTCAATACACATTGATATTCTGATTAAATGCATCTGCTAAGCATCATCTTGTCCTGAAATGGGCTTTTAAGCCTTTTAGCATACTATGATCCAACTTTGTGAACTTGGTACCAAACCCAACTTGAGTGATGATGGCCCATGAAGTTGCAACCCAGAAATCTGACACTTTTGTGAATTTCAAAGGAGAAATCTCACACCAGTACCATTAAAGATAGCACCGGTTCATCTGACCTAGAGAAATAAATTTGCAATTCCACCAAATAAATCTTGGCATTTTCAAAACCACATTGTTTGTGACTGAAGCAACTTAGGAAGCATCAACTCCCACATCTGCCATATTAAACTTAGAACAAACATGAAGCAAATAAATGAAAAGACTCACTGTTGGCTAAAACCCCAGAATCAAAACATGTTTAAGCCCAGGGGTGTTGATTTTTTAACTGATTACAACACCAAAGAGTTTGAGGCCCTTCTTCATCATCTTACTCTCACCCTTCTTCTCATCACCCTCTGCCGGCATGATCTCGATGCTTCCCTTGGCCTTCTCACCCAGCCCGCCGCCGTTATTTTCCCTCCGGTGCACGTCGATCATGCAGAACGTCCTCCCTTCCTTCCGCGGTTCTCGGTACTCGCACATGTAGAAGGCGACCGTGTCGTTCGCCTTCAGCTCCTTCTCCTTCACGAACCGGTTCCAACCCCTCGTGAACACGAAGCTGTGGCTGCTGCTCCAGTAGCAGTACCGGAACTTCCACGACCGCATCGACCGGTCGTAGAACACCAGCTGCACGTCATCCAGGCCCAGGGTGCGGAGCTGCAGCGGCGCGTCGCCCTTCCCGCCCTCCGATCCCCCCGAGATGCGGGGGAGGTACTTCATGGCAAACTTCTTCGGGATGACGAGCCGGTTTAGCTTCCCCACATCACTAGGCGTCAGCTCCTTCTGGAAGAGCTGCCTGCACACGAGCCCCCCATTGGGGTGGGCCAGGACTAGGTCGAGGCCCGCCTCCTGGTGGGGCGCGTTGGTCCGGGCCCTCACAAAGTCGGCGAACTTGGATTTGTAGGTGCCGTCCTTGATCATGGCGAGCACGGCCTCGGTGGAGTAGCAGCTCTGGAAGTTGAGCTCCTCGACCGAGAGCTTTGACCACGGAAAATTGCGGTGAGGATCCCCGCTCCGGAGCTTTATGGCGGCGCTGTCGTAGGCCATCGCCGCTTCCTCGTCGGACTTGAAGGTCCCAAGCCAAATTCTCTGGTGGTTGGCGTATATTTGTGCTCCCCAGTGTCCATTCTGTTGCTGGACGACTCCTTTGAATTTCGAGGTCGCACCATTAGGACTCTGCCGAGCGCGCTTATTGCTTGAGCGTGATGGCAAGGCGCTGTCATTTGAATCCGACCCTTCAACTAAGATGTTCCTATCGCCGTTCGAGATCACGCTCAACGTTTCCTCCTCCATGGCCATCCTAGGAAGACGAAAATGGAAAACGATCACAGGATTATATGTGTCGCTATCGATAGAGAAAATGTCCAGAATTCACTTCAAAACAATCAACATACTGCTAAGCAAAGTTCTGGCACATGCAAAGTTCTGCTTATCGAAATCTAGAGAAAGAGTCGAGAAACAACCGACGCAGGGTGGTGAATTCGTGCAATGTAAATGACGAACATCACAATTATGAATCTACCAAAAACCCCAAGGAAGAAAACAAAGTAAAAGGAAAGATAAATGAGAAGTATCGGATGCGGTAAACAGCCACAAACACCATCAGAATTATATCACCTCGCCTCTTGCGGAAAGTGAAGTATGAATAGTCAATGACAATCATGTGACACAAAGACACACAAACATCATTAGATCCAAATGAACTTTCCATCATTAAAAAAGGCAAATTCCAATCCATGTACAGATTTCCCTAGACTAAACCTTCATGGTCTGATTTCACAATCCCAGTTGCTGCCACTGTGACTGAATCACAAAGCTAGGAAAAACCAAAACTACTACTCATGAGCCTGCATCCAGTATTCACACATATGGCATCTATCCATCTGAGATCAATGACCATTAAGTTGGACTGATGTTTAACCTAGCATCGCATACAAAATACATGATTCCTGCGATGAAGTTGGGCTGTAAGCTAGCAACAAACCAGGCAGTGAATATCACATGAACTGATTGTCCATTCACAGAATTTTTATGCGTACTGAAAAGTTTGAAACAAATCAGAAAAGGGTCAAATCCTTCGAGCCAAGCCACCGAAAAAAGTTCATTCTCTACTTTCGGTCTAGACGAAAAAGGCAGAAACTCTTGATTCCCTAGGCAGTAAATATGAATCTTAGATCAAATTCCTTTTGTAGCCTTCACACCCCTGTATAATTGATGTCTTTGTAAGAGAATAAGAAATAAGGACTGACACCTATATAAGAGATAGCCCCGCGCCATCCAGCAGCAAATCACAGCTGCAAATGAAAACTCAATGATAAAAAACCTTTAACCATAACACACTAGTTCCTCTAGAGACTTTGAAAAGGGGAAAAAGCCAATCCATAGTGAAATCTAAGACAAGCAACTGTAGTCATTCTGTAGAAAAATCTGCCATCCTTTGAAACAAAATCGTGATCTTTCAAGGAGATCTAATGAACATCACAGGGCAGACAAATCTAAATTAACACAAGAAGCTAATGCATATAGAACCAGGAAACTCACTCAAAACATTAAGTAGTTTTTTTGGCAACTTATGTGCAAAACGAATTGAATAGAACAACCGACAGGACGCACCAAATCCACTAAATGTATTCTCCTCTTCAACAAAAAGATGAAGACTGCAAGTGCTATTTCTATCATTGGAATTCAACCGTATTTAAAGTTGCTCGGACCCTTAGGACAGATTCAACCTTTAAATTGCATACCAAACAAAAAAGTGTGTAGAATGATGACACGTACTTATAACTTGGAAAAATGTAGAATAAGGAATAGGACAACATCATTTATAACCATCTCCTTTAAAACTTGCAACATTCTATCATCGTGAATATATGGCTAGTACTACATGATAGTAAACTATGGGTACCCTCAAACTTTTCGGGTTTTGCATTCTACCACTAAGGAAATTACTTTAATTCTTTACTAACTTTGAAAAGTCTTCCAGCATAAATAACCAATTTTTTTTTTTGGTACATTTTAGATAATTGAGGAGTTTGATCATAATTGACAAAAGTGCAATTCCAAATGCGTAAAGCCATAGTTACCCCAATCATACACAAGTGCATCACTCGACATATTTCTCCAACAGACCATGTTTTTATCCATTCTTAGTCTTCCAACCATGTCTTTGATTGGAAGGTCAGAAACATGAGCATCAACCACATTTATTTAGAGTTAAGTTTGTATGTCACCTATCTCCACGAGTTGTAACCCATCGACGAAAGGCATGGCTCGAGAAAGTTTCCTCCAACAAGAGAAGAATGAAAATATAGCACTTCCAATTTCCTCTCAATTGCACTATTCATTGCTTGCAATATAGTAAAAAGACGCATCCATATAAGAGACTTCCTACACTGGCAAGGTGTTGAGAGAGGGTCATTTTTTATATGTGGCCTTGCCCTTGCTTTCTCTACTAAGAAGCTGTTTCCATGACTCAAACCCATAACCGTTAAGTCGGAAGTGGACTTTATCATTATGCTGGCTCATCGTCAAGACGACACTCTCACATCAATCTCCCCTTCTTTAGAAGAAATCTAAAACAAACTAATTCATCTTCTTGTGTCATCCCTCAATAAAAACTGGCAAGTCTGTACAATGTCGAAGATAGCTAGGTAAATTAATCATCTATCTATCGCAAGTCTACGCTCAAACTCCTTTTCCTCCCCCTTCCTTCTCCAACCCCCATCTTTTTCTCTCCACAAATCCTCAATTTTTAATCATTTACCCATTCCTCCATTGCTCAACCCATGACTACAACTACTGGTGGCGCTTGAAATAGCTTAGATTCTAAAGGGCTCTACTAAAAGTACCCAACTTCATGAAAATATAGATTGGTAGAAATTACTAAGTCATAATGTTAGTTTTTCTCAACTAAGAGTTTCATGGACCATAAAATCACTGGCAAGAAACTCTAGCTAAGTCACAACCTAAATTTGCTTCTCAAAGACATAAAAGAATTTGACCGAAAAAAAGACATAACAGAAAAGAAGTCACTGTTGTGCTAAAAGTAAGGTTCTACTAAGCCTAATGTAATAATATAAAGCGGGCACAGAGTGGGCATGTTGAGCAAATGTAAATCCATTTGTCTACAATAAGTCCAATGGCAAAATACTTCGATTAGGATGACCCAACAAAAGATTGGCCACAGCGCAACTTTGATTAATGCAGTAGTCTAACATTGCACAATTCAAGGGAAGGTATTAAAATTAGGGGAATAGATTACCCAAAAACGTAAGATTGTTTAACTCTTGATAAGATAAAACAAAAGACCTTGTTAAAAGTGTAGCCTGCAAGAACTTTAACTAAAGCTTCAAAGGCAGATAAAATATGCAAACTTATACCACACTGACATAAACTAAGTTCTTTGGCAAAAACTCATCATACTAATTTGACGGAAGAGTAATCACTTTTTACAACCACACTAGGAACAGACTAGGCGGGTTCCAAGCTGAGTACTAAAGATCACATGTAGGTTGTAGGTTCCAAAAGTTCAGAACCAATCAGAACAGGCGTCTGTAATAGGGTATGGTGTCATATCCACCTTGTACCCTCTATAAGGATTTCATATGTGAGTACACTGGCCACACGGCTACATGGTTCAAGCAACCAATAACGTTATCCAGTGGAATGCTTGTCATCCCACGACACTTAAATTTTGAAATAACTTATTTGTTTTGGTTTGTTACACCATCTCATTGCCACATGATGTAACCATCCCATGAAATACCTTCTTCTCCCTGTGTAAGCCACTATGCACAACTATACATGGTATTTTTCGAAATGATGTGTATGCAGTACATAGACACAAGAATGTGATTCGATGTTAGTGATTTATGTCTTCTTCACAATCTTTGATAGGAAACTTGTAGAGCCATTTTATGAGATGAAGAAGTTTCACTGTTGTGCTTGTTATGTTTCATGACTCTTTATATTATTCAAGTAAATTTATGTTCTAGTACATGATATACTTTTTTTGAAGTTCAAAGAAATGATCAGGGTACTTGGAACCAATGAAACCAACATATTCCGCATTTGAGGATGAATCTAGGAACTTAAATAGGGTAGTTTTTAAGTCGCAATTTTTTTGAATTGGTCCATAGGATAATTGCACAGTATGGAAAATACCTACTTATATCGGGAATCAGATTCAAATTGGAAAAGAACCTTTCTTATTCTCAAAGAATGAGGGGCAAGGAGATTGATGGAATTTTCATTTTACCAGTTTTACCATAAAACACCCCTAACCATATATCTTCATTGAATAACCAAGAGTATTAAAGAAAAGCCAAAAGTAGAACACATCGGTTTACCTTGAAAGGGTGGTGTTTCAAAGCAAAAGAAATATACACAATTGACAATCCCCATAATTGCCCAGAAGAGGAAAATTTCAACAAAGCTAAGAAAGAGAAATAAAAAACTTAGCCGCAGACGTTAGCCTAGCAAAATCTAGACTTTAGATCATGCAATCCATATGGCTAACACTATGAGATATCAAGGTCTTTAAGTACTAGAACCCTGCCAAGTAGTCTTTCATTAAGAGATATCGTAATAACGCATCCTCCAAGACACATAGAGTAAACTAATATGGATCAAACACCATTAAGAGGAAATCTCAATTTGGGAGCCAAGATTCTTTCACTTAACAATGGCTTTTCGCGCAGCATCAGTTTCAATAGTCACTAAAGAAGAGAAACTATGGTATAACACAATCATATATTACTCACCTCTTTTATGGCCCATTACACCTCCCTTCATATCGAAAGATCTCACAATAAATTCGAGAGGGAGAACATACTACCGATCAGTAGCTAATTTTCCCGCTAAGAATAATCATGTCCAAATAATATATATAAGTAAATCCTCAAAGGTCATCCTAGAGACAACCTATCCAAGATAGTCAAATTACCAGCCGCCCGGAAAAGAAATTATTAAGTGTATACTTCTCTTCGGCCAAGATAAGTCTATATTGTAAAAGAAGCAACTCTTAGCTTTTGGCCTCTCCACTTTCAAAATCTAGCAACCTATCACTTACCCCAAAGATCTGAATTTTTAGCATAAATGGGGAAAATCCAGCAAGACCCGTGAAAGGGCTCCCTTCGAAATCAATGCTCCGCCGACAAAGATTTAGGGAAAAACTAAGTAAGAGAGATTAATTAATTCTAGTCGAAAAAACGAAACTTTTGTTCTAAACTCTGATTGAATTTATAGTCATATCAGGTTTCAAAGTTCATCCGGCGTCTTTGCTAATGCCAACCACCAGCTTGACACTCACATCCTTGGCTCCCACTAGTTCAAGCAGTCCACGAACTAAGCAAAGCTAAACACACATAAAATGAAACGAAATCGAAAACAACGAACCACACTAAGAAGCTATAATCGACTGGGGAGGATGATGGTGCTGAGATTTTTACCTGCTCCGCCGCGCGGTCGGAAATAGAAGCAATCAAATTTTGGTGCTCCCCAGGGAGAAAGCAAAGCCCTTTTCCAGATTGAAACAATTAGAAAGAAAAAACTCAGATCACGACTTAAGTAGGAAGATTATAGAATCTCAGACAAGGAAAGAAATAAGAATGAAATTCCGGATCGATCTATTGACGGGGGAGGGATAGCAATCAGATACTGACCATAGAACCCATGAAATCTTCTCTTCACTCATGGCAATAACACAGTGTGCATCGACCCAAAAGAGGAAAGAGATGGATCTTGCCATATTTAGCGCCAATTCGTACTGGAAACAATATATATTTCAGAAGGTCCTCGCCCCTCTCTGCTACAAGATTTTCAAAAGCTGCAGGCACTAGGGAGGGAAAGAAAAATCACAAGGAAAATAATGCTTGATGAGATTTCAAGAAACGAAATATAAGTAAACTTTCTCTAGGTTTGAATTTTCTTGAACCCAGAATAGGGTTTTCGTATATGGAAATTCAAGAACCCACCATCAGCGCCAGATTACGATAAAACTTACCTCCACATATTGCCTTCTGAGGAAAATTGCATCGTGCTGGAGAAAAAACATGAGAGAGAGAGAGAGGGGGGGGGGGGGGGGGGAGAGAGAGAGAAAGTGTGTGTTGGCTATGTACTAAGCATAAAATTTCGCAGTTTTTCCGTTAAACATGAATAGTGGGACAAAGGCAAAATAGCCATGAAAAGTCACGCTTCCAAACCAAAGTTCCAGTTGCCCAATTTTTCATTCTTTAAGAGATATTAACTATGCATTTCTTGGATGGATAAACAAGGGAAAGCTATCATTCCACAATTAATAAAACAATAAAAAGAAGAAGCACACGAACAATGACCGAGATAATCGGTCCAGCACGCTTGAATTCTCTTGATCTTCAACCTACCAACGCCAGACACAGTGAGAATAAAGGCAAAAGAAGCTGCAGAAGATGAAATGGGTGAGGAAATACTTGAGTTCATCTCTCTCTCTCTCTCTCTCTCTCGAACACCGCCCACTTTGTCAGCTACTGATCGCCTTCACAAAGCTTGCTTGCTTTCCTTTCTTTTCCAGAACTCTCAGAGAGCAAGAGACATGTGGATACGAGATGGACACCTGGCCAGGCATGAAAGTAAATAACGATTGCTTCTGATTCAGAAAGACCAAGAAGCCGCTCAGATGGAGAAAGAAATCAGCACAGCCCTCCTTTGGGGACACGTAAAATTATGTGTCAAGAACTCACAGCAAATATAAATCTTTTCTTAATGAGCGAGAGAGAGAGAGGAAACAACTTGGAAAGTGCAAAGGGAAGCAAGTGGAAACTGACAGAAGAGAAGTGAGCACGCACCCGCAAAGGCATGCCCCTCATACAATTGCCTGCGTGTGCTCACTCTCTTCTGTCACTCTTTCTCTCTCCCTCTCTCTCTCTCTCTCTCCCTCTCTTTAACAGACAAAAACAAGGAAAGCTTCGAAATCATCCTCCAATCAAAAAGCACCCGGATTCTTGTGTGCGTCTGAATGTTGGATCGCAGATCTGCAAACCCCATGAACTTGAACCGCCTCAGCTACGTTTCTATCATCAAGAAACTCCAGCCCAGATCTTACCCTCCAGCGAAAACCAATCAAGATCCGTACTTTGAACACCAGCTAGGGTTTATATCATCCCTGTCGCGCAGAAACAGCCCAATATCATTCCAGGAGCATCATTTCATCTCTACCATACCCTCTCTCTCTCTCTCTCTCTATCTCAGAGCATCATCTTTAGCTAACACCTTCTTTTTTTGAGTTTCTCCAGGTGGATGATGTACGATGATGATGCTGCGCGTGCAATGCATAAAACGAGTGAACAAGAAATAAATGTGGGATTAGTTGGGTGGTGTCGATGGAATTCGTGGGCTAGTGGGGGAGAAAAGAGAGAGAGAGAGAGACAAGGGAAACTGCTAATCGGGTGTTTTACGAATAATTAATCGGCTTTTGTTGGTGATTTGATTGATAAGGTGGATTTTGAGCCGTTGATGGGTCATCGTGGTGGGTCCCATCCGTCTGTTTTTTCTGATGATGGGTGAGTCGTGCGGATTAGGACTGCGTCAAACCAGGGAGACAACATAAAGCCGGTTCGTCCTCTTATAAATATCTCCCCCGCCCCCCACTCCCATTAATTAATAATGGAAAAAAAAAAGGCAAAGTTTCACAAATAATACTTAAACTTTCACCCATGAATTTTAATTTATTGAATATAATCTTTAAATTAATCCTAAATGATTAATTCAGTTCCTGAACTTTCAATATGTTCAACCTAATCCATCGCGATAATTAAATCGGTCACAAGTTTTTAAAGTTACATTTATTGCCCAAATTTTAAATTTTTTTTATTTCTATTGATTTCCTAAATCAATTCCAGGATTTTGTTGGGGTTCCAGATACTTATTCTGGATGCCCTATATAGGTACTGTTTATCATATTTCTTAATGAATGAGGTATATACCTTGGGAATTAATATGCTATTTTTGTTACATTTTGTTTTATTAGTCTTCGCAACTTTTATGATAATTCTACTTAATTATATTTTAGGTAATGATCTCTATAACAGTAAAAGCATATCACCATCTACAGTTATATCGGGTTGATATTCTTGCATTTTAAGGATGTGTTTTTCATAAGGATATCTAACAACAATACTAATTTATCTTAGATAATCGTACTTATATTGATCTATATCCGGTCCCAGTACAACTCAAAATCACGTTCTACCTTTTGTATTGTAAAGATCATAAGCGGAAATATGATGCTTAAAAGGAACTATTATAACATTTATAGAGACCAAATATGTATTAGAAGCATAGCATACTCTTGTTAATTTAGGAACTTGATTGAAATGAATAGATTTTCTGAAATCTGGATAATAGTATAACTATGAAAATTGTGATCAGTACCCAATAACTTATTTGACTTTGTCATGAAAAATTAAGGAACAAGATTGAACAAATTAAAAGTTCAGAGACTTAATTGAACATTTAGGATTAGTTCAAGGACCACATTGGATTAAAAGTTGAAGGATGATATTGTACATTTTGCAAAAATGTAAGGATTATTTGTGTCGTTTTCTAAAGAAAAGAATGGCTAAAAAATGTTAGAGTTTTGTATTTTTACTTTTTTGAAGTGTCTACCTTAAACAGTAATCTTGAGATTTCCATCCTCAACTATTCCTAACAAAAATTAGGGACGCATTTGTTTATATAGCATACTATCATAAATGATAAATATATTAAGATTGCCTACTACAATAAGTGAACAATTGCACTTGAAAATTAATTTGGCTAACTTTAATAAAAATATTTGATTTTTTTTCATTTAAATATAACTTGTCTATAGATGCGATGACCCATATCCTCTTATGCAATTTTATGAATTCACAATGAAACTAAAAACGAGATTTTGTCAGTATTATATTTCATGCTTGTCAATTCATCGATTTAAATCTATGTTTGATTTCATAAAGTACACTTAAATAAGAAAAATAAAACTAGAGGCAATTTGAAAATTCAATCATATTGAGATATCTAAAATAAAATTTAGACAAAGATATAATCTCTTGACTTTTTACTACATACATTGAAGCGATTTAACTAGGTAAAAAAAGAACATTTCACTAAATAAAGAAATCCACTCAATTTTAAAATAAATTAAAGTAAAAAAAAACTAAAGTTATTTGGTAATAATATGTAACTATCGACCACTTAAGCATAACTATGTTAAATATTAAGCGCAATAATCTTTTGCACTCAAACGATCGCATCCGCAAAATTAAAAAATTGTGGAAGCTTAAGGTATTGCTCATTATTTGTCATCTTTATTCAAGATAATTTCATTAATAACTTCTATCTTTTGAAAATGATTGTTCATTGTTAATTTCATGTAATCAGTTATTCTTACTTACTTAATCCAGGTACCTTAAACTTGTAATTTATCCTAAATTACATATTATGAGGGATTACCTAAAACTAAAGTTTTACTTTAGCCTTTAAAATGAATAAAACGAAAATCAGATTTAACCAAAAAAAAAAAAAAACCTTGTAGACATGCTAATAGTTTTTAAGCTCTCCCCTTCTAACTTCTCTATATGTTTTCAGTTTTGTATCATCTTTGAATATCCAACTTTGCAAAAAAAAATTCCCATTTCGGTATCGAATGTACTCAGTAGACAACAACCCCAAATAACATAACACGGTACAAAGATAGAAAATAGCTGAGTTAACATCAAATTCCAAGCGACTCGAACATTATTAGAGTTAAATTTTCTGAAAATTCGAACAAAAAGAAAAGAGTTAATTTCTGAAATATCAATTACCTATGTTTGTGAAAATTTTACAAAATGTCCTCTCACAAAATCTCACTCTGGGTGACTTTATGGTCCAAAGAACAGAATTTGATTTTATTGGTGATGTGCACCATCCTCCACTCCACTCCCTTATCCCACTAATACATTGCAATATTTGGTCATAACCTCGCCCACCTTACCCAATAATAAAAATTTACAAGATATCACCATCCCACCCAAAAAAAAAAAAGTTCCCAACTTTATGAGCACCACCACACCCTCCTCCACCCACTTCGGTGCGAGGAAGCTGCTCTGACCGGATACGGATCGCACCAGTAAATATAGCCCTTATAACAATTAATTTGAATAAGTACGTATATAAATAATTGCTACTTTTCGTTGGCTGCTTCCATCCGTCGATATGGTTGAATCAAAGTAGATAATTGTGTCCGTCCGCATAACTTGAATTATGCATGTGCATGATTGTATTTATAGATACAAGAATTTTTAGGCTTTACTTTACTTGACCATTTTCAACTTTCTAGGGTTAGCTTGCTAAAATTTTTATACTTGCGTGGTAAATATAATCTCAAGAAACATTATCCACTAACCATCCATTTTGGTACTTATTTGAATGTCGGGCAAAAGTTTAACGAGCAATGAGAGGTCGTCTAATATATGGAGCTCAACATATGAGCCAATAACCATTGCCCACCTTCAATGAAAAAAAAAACATACCAACTCTTCTAACATCTTGCCGATTACAACTTTTCGTATCTTTTTACCAACTTTCATTTGCCTCTTTCCTATTTATTATCAATGTCGTGTTATGTTTATTTATACAAACACTAAAACGATAAAAAGTTAATGATGTCTACAGTTAATTCTTATTTAAATGCCGGTAAGTAACTCAAATAAGAGTTGGTAAGTCACTATAATTTTATATTGGTATTTTGATGTAAGAGTTAGTATATTCAAAACATTAGTAAGTTATGTGTATAAAAGTTGGTAAGTTAGAAAAAAAGCAAACTATAAAAAAAGCAATATTGACAAGTTACCAACAATTTATTTGGAAAGAAGCTACCGATTTTATTTTTTTTTCCATTTAGAGAATAGTTTTTAAACATTTAGCAACACTTGTTGAAATTTACCAACAAAGAAACAGTAATATTCCATTCTCGTCATAAAATAAAGTTAGATTCTCTAGGACAAATTATGGTTCTTCTAAACGAGGGATAGAAAGTACATTTAGCAACAATCATTACATGTGGGATAGGAAGTGCATCCGTCAAACAAGTGGGTCGGTTGAAAATGGTCATACTCAGATTGACCTATTTTTACGCAATATAATTATAGTGACGTATACCCAACTTGACTCGGACCCAGTCAATACCCAACCAAACTCTGGCTTCAATTCTCAGCAATTTGTCTCCTCAAGTTGTTGTCTTTAAAGAATGGACAACTCCATGGACTTGCTCGCAGAGTCTGTGAAGGAACTCAGGTGCCCGGGTCGGGTCAGCGGCTATGACTTCGCGTGGCATGTGAGCAATGTGAAGGCGTGGGTAACTGCCTCAAAAACAAAGAGGCTTTAGAATTGAGAACCGGTTATTTTATGATTTTGGGTAAAAAAAAAAAATGAATTTTTATAATAAAATATAAAAATCACTCTATTTAATTATAATAATATATATTGGTCAAGTGGTCATATAGTTATTTATCCAATGTCAAGACCATGATTCGATTAGAATCTTGATGCATGTAGAAGTATTGTATTTTTTTTTTCTTGTTTTTAAAAAAGGCTTTAGAACAGGCTAGGTACCGGTGCATAGCCGCCGGGGACTCGAACACGGGCACGAAAGGGTGTTGTTCTTGATAAATTGGTTAAAGTTGGGATTTTTTTTATTTTTTATTTTGCAAACCCATTGGAATCAGGAAAATTGTCAAAAAAAAAATCCTAACTTTAGCACTTTTGCCAATTCGGTCCTAAACTTTTTAAGTTTGTCGATTCAGTCCTAAACCTTTTTACATTTTTTCAATTCAGTCCTATTGGCCGGAAATCGCTGATGTGGATGCCGGCCGTCCTACATGGCACCGCCGACACTGATGTGGATAAATTTTAATAAATTTTTAATAGATATTTTGAATTTTTTATTCATCTTTTAATCATATATTCAAATCTGGGTCCTCGCCCGTGGTCGGCGAGACATCGCGGCCCTCGCCCACAACCGGCGAGGGCCAGGTGACCCTCGCCCACAACCGGCGAGGGCCAGGCGACCCTCGCCCAGTGGCCGGCTAGAGCCCGGCGACCCTCACTGGCTGCCCAAGAAGAAAACTTGAAAACCAGAAGAAAAAAAGGAAATAAATAATAAATATTATTAAAAAAATTCTACGTCTTCACAGGTGATGCCACGTAGGACGACCGACGTCCACGTCAGCGATTTTCAACCAATAGGACTGAAATGGCAAAAGGTGAAAATGTTTAGTACTGAACCGGCAAACTTAAAAGGTTTAGGATTGAATTGGCAAAAGAGTAAAAGACTTGGGATTTTTTTGACAATTTTCCTCATTGGAACCTATCATTGATTGAGCTTCACTTTATTAGACGCATTAAACCCATATTTTTAAATTTGAGACAATCCATATATCGCTAATAAAGGACCACCCATGAGAGCTAATACTGAGCAATTGGAACTCCTATCATACATTCATATTCTAGAAAATAACATTCGTTTCATGATCACGAGATCGTCCACTTTTAAGTGCGATTCCAATGTTAGACTTGGTTAGCAATTTCAACTCGCTCTGTCACGTTCATAAAGTAGTCCACTCGAACCTAATTATACCGACATATTTAGATTTTGATAGACGGAGGCCTGGTTCAACACCGACGCATGCACCATCGAAATAATCTTATCCTGGATTGACAAGACAAGATGGACTTGTCTGAAACAAATAAATATAAAAACTTACAACCCAAGATGGACTTTTTCTAAGACCATTAATAGTGGACAAATATATATTTTTTTTTTCCGATGGACGAAAATGCTAAAATATTTAAATATTAAATCACGCATTCTTTTAATAACTTAAACTTTAAAATAGTGGCATTAGTCTCATAAAAATTTAAACCTTCGGAACTGTTGACAATTGTCTCACAAATTCTCGCATGGTATTAGAGCAGAAGATCCCAAGTTCAAATCTTTTCACGCCTCTATTTGCCTCCTAATTATATATCTCCACGCTTTCGGCTTAGGCCAAAATTCAACCTCTACGTGAAGGGGTGTGCTATGATATTTAAATATTATACTACTCCTTCATCTAATAATTTAAACTTTTAGAACAGTTGGTAGTGGTCTCAACAAGGTCTCACATAAGCTTTTAGAATAGTTGGAGTGGTCTTACAAAATCACATGGCATTAGAGGAGGAGGTCTCCCTAATAACATATCTTTACGCTTTCGGCTTAGGCAAAAAGATCAGCCTACACATGATGGGGGTATTAAAATATATAGATATTAAAACGCCTTCAACTAATAGCTTAAGCTTTTATAACAGTTGGCATTGGTCATACAAAATCTCACATCGCACCCAGTGCACCCTTAGATCCACTTCAGGTCCACACCTAGATGACACCCCAGTGTATATCGGAGTATAATCCCCGACGTACAATGTTCACTCGAGTGCATGCATCGTTTTGTGTAAGCGCCCAGTCAAGTCCATTCAACTATGGTCATTGCGACGCTAGCTGTATTGGCCGCGTCGCCAATTACTATTTCGTCAGCAAAGCTAGTTGCATCTACCGTTTGTTTTTTCTCTTCGATTCTTGGCTAGGTCATTATGATGCCAACCATACCGACCGCGTCACTCGGTAATTGTTTTGAAAGTAAAGCTAGTCACATTGGTCGCTTGCTATTAGGACGCCAGCGGTATCGGCCACGCTCGTCGAATTACTATTTTAGTTAGCAAAGCTAGCCATATCAACCGCTTGTTATTTTCTTTTGATTCACGACCTTCCACTTCTCATGTTGGACAACCAACACCACCACCGCTCATAGCCCTCAGACTAGAATTTCAAGTGTTCGCGGCACTGTTCAGACTAGTATTCAAAATTAACTATACATCTTCTATGCACCTTGAGTTTGAGGTGATGTCAGAGATAATTTGGATATTTCATAGTGATATTCATGATTTTTTCTTTGATTTTTCATATCTCTTATGATGATATGTATACGTAGGAGATTCTCCAAATATCCATTTGATTATTCATATCTAATACATTGCGTGATCTCATAAAACCTATAAATAGACCAATGTATTCTTCATTAGGATAT
Organism: Lenwebbia sp. NSW1173648; assembly: GCA_029784005.1. NCBI lineage: Eukaryota > Viridiplantae > Streptophyta > Magnoliopsida > Myrtales > Myrtaceae > Lenwebbia > Lenwebbia sp. NSW1173648. The sequence goes on along the minus strand of JARCGZ010000003.1, from coordinate 34,842,685 downwards.
ATCCATATACGGAAAAATATATAGAAAATTTCATGCCCCTATTTGCCTCCCCAATTACATATTTTCACGCTTTAGGCTTAGCTCAAAGTCCAACCTATTTGTGGAGGAGAGTGTTCGAATATTTTATATATTGAATCATGCATTCATATAATAACTTATACTTTTAGAATAATCGACAGTAATCCCACAAAATCTCACAGTCAGCACATTCACCCTTTCACAAATGCCTGAAATCCTCAATTCAAACAGTCGATGATAGAACCATGGCCTACAAATTCGAAACAATGGAAGGCCAAAAGGAAAGGTAAGTTCATGATCAACTCAGTTTAGGTGTGGATTTTCCTAAATTGAGTTAAATATGAAGTGTTTTAAGAATATGAATCGGGTCAGATCAAATGTCTATTACTATAGCATGAAAACTGGTCTATATGGGTCAGATTACTTTCCATCCGACCTGACCCGACCCGACCTACCCTTTTGACGAGTCTAGCCCTTATACACGTGAGTCTCGTCTATATTCACTCCAATGAAAATCCACCTTTTGCCGCAGCAGAATTTCGAGGCTAGAAGCCTGAAATTTCATGGCGGAAAGGTCGTGGCGTTAGCAACGAAATCGAGTAAATTCTAGCCAAAAGTATACTTTCCGCCATCAAAACTTTTCCATGGCAAAAGAGGTAAAACAAAGACTCAATAGCAACGAATTTTTGTTTCGTGACTATAGGGTCCAAACTTTTACGATGAAAATTTCAAGGGTTGCCGTAGCTTTGGCAATGCCAAAAAACTTATGGCTAATGATATGAGGTCACGAAACAGCGGTACCCTAGTCCCATGAAGATATCCAGACTTAGGATGCATTTGTTTCGCGAAAAATGAATGATTTGAAAAGGAGATCATTTTCTTAAAAATGATCGCTTGTATCGCTTACGAAAATGAATAAATAAAAAATATTTTCATTGTCCACGAAAATATATAAACTTAAATTGTTATTGATAATGGAAACAACTTTCATTTTTTCGCGAAATAAACACAGCCTTAGATCTGAAAACAGCCTCTCTAATAATCTCTTCTTCTTGAACAACCTGCGATGCCTCGCTTTGTTTATAAGTCGTACTTTCTCTAATTTGTCTCCCCATTAACACTAGCGGAGTTAACACCGGCAAAACGTTCCTTCGAGTTCTCCATGCGCCTGCTTCGCAAGACATCACGTCCTGTAATAATACTCAAGCACGTGATTTTCGATCAATTGCGTGCAACTAGCTAAGCATCGGACTCCACTATGTACGGGTCGAAAATTTAGACTCAATCAAATTATGGGGTTTGTAAGGTGCTCCACGGGCTTACGGATAATTCTTCCTCCGCCTCTGTACTCTCGAACCATTAAAAATGACAACAACAACAACAAAAGAGTACCTGACTATGTATATACCCAGGACCGACCACAAGTACATAACAAATTGTGCGGACACTGAGTGTTTATCTCACAGTTTAAGGTAATGTCAACGAGAGAGCTACTCGTACGGCTTGATCGTGATCGTATCCTCCCAAGGACGCATGTAGTACAACTCTTTCTGCCAAACTACTTAAGATCTACCCATTTTGCAAGTTCATTAATTAACCGAATAACTGACAAACCTTTAATTAAATTTTGGCGCCATTTTTCTAAGCCTTTATAATATGTACTTATATATATATATAGAGTCCACCTTCTCTTAGGTAAATAAATTCCAAGCCCACTTCCTTTTTAATGTAAAACCCCGTGTCGAAAACCAACGGAAAATCCGAACAAAAAATTATTTGTCATCTCTAACGTCTTGTTATGGTATCGTGACCTAAATGAGATTCTACAGGAGCTTTTGCACCAAGAGATTGGGGGCAAAACATAATATTTGGAACTTGAGTGAAAGTAATCGGATAACTAGTTTAGATTTTAGAACTCCAAGAAAAGTCAGAATTTGTGTAGAAAGGGCTGTGGAATAGTTTTTTTTTATCAAACATAAAAAATCTTTCCGTCAAAGGACATTTGAAGCCCAAAGTGTTTTTTTGAAGTTTTCCCACGCTTACAAGTCTCTGAAGCAGCTGGGGACTAAGCCAGCCAACCAACTGAATCTACGTCGAACTTTATCCCGGCCCGACCACCGGGTAGTGGTGCCTGGAGATCATGAGTTCGATCCCACTAGCCGTTGTTGTCCGTATAAGATGTTTTGACCTATGGGCTCTTAGGAGGTGCATGAAAACCTTTTTACTTCTCTGTTTCTGTTCCAAGCCTATTTCTGGAACAGGTTTGGAACAGAAACTCGTTTGGTAACGTCATTCTATTTTTCTATTTCTGGAACAAAAAGTTGTTCCATAAATAGATTTGGAAGGCAAATGAGAAATAGAAAATTTTAGCTTCTGGTAGAAACAGAAATCAGAAATAGAAAACTCTTAAAAGTCACTCGTGTCTCCTCTTAGCCGGCCACCGCCGACCGCCGCCGACCGCCGCCGCCGACCACAGCTGCTGACCCTGCCGCGGCCGACCTCCGCCAGCCACCGCTGCCGTCCATCGCCGACCACTACTGACCACCGCCGGCCGCCGCCTACTTCTATTCTAGAAGTAGAAATTTTCAACTGTTGTCAAACGAACTTCTATTCCAGGATCAGAAATTTATGTCGTTATCAAACACATTTTTTTTGCTCAAAAACTCATCCAAAAATAAAAATAGAAAAATCTATTTCTAGAACAGAATTGTTGTCATGCACCCCCTTAATCTCTAGCGCCTTGGTAGAGGGCAGTAGTGATAGGACTTGCCTGCCTCGAACGGGTCGCGAGTGGTGCCGAGGAAGGGTGCCCTCAATAGTCTTAAAATTCAAGCATTTCATAACGGGTGCGGGACTAATGTCCGTAGATACCGGCACCTTTTTAGTGAAGAGGAAACCCAACTCATATTGCCTCAAGTCAGTCGAGTTATTAAGAACTGAACTAGGTATGGGCCTTCGATGACGATACGAGTTTTGGTGATTGACCGTCGATTGTGCTATGATGTTATGAAAAATCCGTTCTTGTGGAATGAGGGAGATGTTGCAGGCTATACCAAGTTGATCTATTTTTCGGATTTACACTTGATTGTAACACTTTATGATTGGTTTAGTCTTGATGTCATGTACCTTTCTTTTATGTGAAATGAAAGTTTCTTTCTGACCAAAAGAAAAAAAACTAGCTATGGGCCTTCGACAAAAAAAAAAACGAAAAAAAAAAAACTAGCTTTGGGCCTTGATAACAAAGCTCAACACCATTGTTAGTCCTAAGGCAGTCACAATGATATTGTTTTCAAAGGTTGGATTCATTACGCTTTCTGACTGTAGCCATAGTCCTCCCTAAACAAATTGAAAAATATCCCACATTGCTGGACACTTGACAGTAGCTTTGGGTCTACATGTTCTTCATATACAATTATCTCCTTTCATCTATTAGCTTAAACTTTTGGGATTAGACTTTCTAACATCAGCCTCTAATAACTAAACATGCTAAGCACATGCCTGCTGGGTCGAACAAATTGATTGTCAACCGTCGGGTGACAAGCATCTCCCCATTCATCAGATTATCCACTCCAATGGACAAATTCTAGACCTGGCACGACATCGTTGTGCAAGACCTTTGGCACCAAAGAATAGACGGTCCTCAATCAATAGTATCAAACGCGACGAATCTCGTACTTGAATCACAACACTCCCGCTCAAACTCAGAGTAACCCTAGAGCTCCCACGCTCGCAAGTTATGAGAGAATCTTCTTCGATGCACGTGGATGGGCAATTCCCATGCATCCATGGGGACGGTTCAGTCGGAGATTCGATGCCTCGTGTTTATTCAAAGCGAGAAGGAAAAGAACGAAATTGGGTTCGGAAAAGACATTGAAATAGACCAAAGAACAGCTAATATCTGCCATCATTGACCAAGGAGAGATCTAATATTCTATGCTTGGCATGAAATCACGATGCATTAGAGACCCTTCGTCGCTCTCCACTATCTTTCTTCAAAACCTATATTCAGATTGATAATGTTCAAACCCTAGAATAATAATGTCCCAGACGCAACTCCTGTCCATGTTCATTCACTACGAAAACTGATTTGCTGTTGCTGAGTTTTGTTGATGCACGAAACGTGGGGTCGATAAACTTTTTCGTGCATGACACGAATTAGCTACTTAATTCTTTCCCAAAATCTGTGCTAGAGAAAATGCTAGAATAATGCTTTCATTTTCATTAGGGATAATGATACAAATAGTCCATGAACTTTGACCCAATGTGCAATGTAGTCCCTGAATTTTTAATTTGACCAATATGGTCCCTAAACTTTAACCCAATGTGCAATGTGGTCCTTGAACTTTTCGAACATGTTCAACTTAGTTCCTGTACTATAAGAAGATGTTCAACATAGTCCTTCCATTGATTCAAGTTTAGGGGCTAAGTTGAACATGTTCCAATAGTTTAGGAACCATATTGGTCAAATTAAAAGTTTAGGGACCACACTGCATGTTGGGTTAAAGTTCAGGAACCATGTTGGTAAAATTAGAAGTTCAGGGACTACATTGTACGTTGGATCAAAGTTCAAGAGCCATTTGTGGCATTTTGCCTTTTCACTACTAATTATGGCAAAGCTCGTCCATCCTATTCCAATAATAGAAAAAGTTTACCACGGATAGTTCAACTCATTAGCTGACCCAAATGACATCGAGTGTGTGTTTGTCCAGAGTGAAATGGATTTTCGATTGAATTAGTTTTCTGAATTTCCACGCGTTCGGCTTGCTGAAAATGATCAGTTAACAGATAACTATTTACGGTTAAAGAAAACATGAATTTTTAAAGTTTGGAAAATGAAAAAAAAAAAGCACATTTTTCATTTTCACAAAATTTTCCCCAAAAAAGCTATCAAAATACAACGGCTGGCTGCTACTTCAATTTCAACATTCTTAGGTGAAGCTAAAAAAAAAATCTATTTGATTACGGAAGCTGAGTGGGAATTAATCCCGTGATTAAGAAATAATTAAGAGCTACAATTTGATAATCATGATTAGCATTTAAAAACAATCCCATCAAAGGAAAAATGAAGGACGGATAGCTTTGGTTTTTTCAAATAACACAAAAATATAGAAAGTAACAAAGAGGAAAGTACTCGTACTAAAATAATATTAATGTCAGAACCTCAAACAAAAGTAGGTTCGCTGAATTTGGTTCAATCTCATCTTCCTTCTTGTCTGTAGCTGTAGTAGTAGGCAGCACTTTCTGTTAAAGTTAGCTTTCCCCCAAAACGTCGCTACCGCAATGTCGTATTGGCACTTTCAGTTCAAGACCTAGGATGGTTCGTTGATTCCACGTCCTTAGGCACCTTTCTGGCCATTTTTCACCCCGGGTTTTCCGTGCCAGATCGATCGAAACGGTCGGTCATCACGGCTTGGACACGGAGGCGGCATCTCTGCCGGACCCGCCGTCGAGGCCGGGGCCGTTGCCGAGGGTCGCCGACTGGACGGTCAAGACCGACATGCTGGGAGAGGCGGGTCCCTCGCCGTTGGGCGCGAGGGCCGGGTGGTGGGCGTGGGAGCTGCCGCCGACCGCGGCATTCCTCGACCGATGAGACGTGGCTGTGGATATCGCGGTGGCGAGGGATATGGGCATGAGGCAGAGCCCCTTGCCCTGCAGATATTGCATGGCCGAGCCCATGTCCTTCTCCATGAGCTTGGCCACCTGGCGCTCTGCAGCCGTCAGACCGCCGCCGGTCGACTCCGCCTGATCGCCGCGGCTGCTGCCGTTCTGCCCGAGGGTCCCGCCGTTGGCACCCGCTTGGACACAGTTGCCACCTCCTCTCTATGAAACGACCATCCAATGTCATTCTCTAACGATCCGAATTTTTAATTTGGTATAGAAAAAACGACCGCGCATCGACATGTTTAGATGAACATGACCTAATTCTATACGATTGTTACAGAAGGAGAATGATATGAACAGAAAGAAAGGTCGGGGATCAGTGGGCAGGCGTGCTGCTTTTGGGATTTGTCGTTTTATGTTGACTGAGAATTTGGGAATACGATGTCGTAATTCACGTTCTTTTTTTTCTTTTTTCGTTTTTCTAGAAAAGCCTCCCGAGTTTCTCTTTATTGTTATCATAATACAAAAACCCAACCCCACAAAAAAAAAGAAAATCTGCATTTTTGTGTTCTATTTTGTAATTTTCGAAATAATTCTTTTTGTTAGGAAAAGTAAGGAGAGAAATAGAAAATGTACCTCGGAGGACATATCTGCCACGAGAGGAGCCACCGCGGCCGCACCGCCCAGCCGACTCACGCTCAGCACCTGCTCCCAAAAGGAGAAAAAAAATTAGAATTCCATATTTAACAAAAAAAAACAAAAAGTGAATTAGAGCAGTTCAATTTTCCGTAACAATAACAGAGGAATGAAATAAAAAGAAATAAAATTCAAATTTTCTAATACAAAACCAATTAATGACGGAATTTCGAAAAAAAAAAAAAAAAGGAAGAAGAGGAAGAAAAGAGAAACCTTGACTTGGAGCTGCAGGAACTTCACATAGTCTATGATCTCATCCAGCATCGAGGCCTTGTCCGACTGTTATTCCAATTAATCCCCCACATCAAATATCATTTTTCTTCCAATTAAACCGTTAAATAAATTAAAGTAAATAACGAATTAGCAAAAAAGGGGGAAAATCGGTACTTAATAATAATTTATAGGGATGCGTACACTGAAAGTCCTAAAACTTATCGCGAAGGTGCAATCGATTCCTAAAACTTTTAAAAAGTGCAATCAAGTTCTAAAACTTGTCACGAAAGTGAAATCGAGTCCTAAGAATTGTCGCAAAAGTGCAATCGAGTCCCAAGACTTTCAAAAAGTGCAATCAATAAAAGGACTTGATTTCATCAATTTGGCAAGTTTTATGACTTAATTGTAGTTTTTAAAAGTTTTAAAACTTAATTGCACTTTCTGACATACTTTAGGATTTAATTATATTTTTTATAAGTTTTGAAATTTAATTGCATTTTTTTTTTTGATAAGTTTGAGGACTTTCGAGGCATTTATCCCTGATTAATATAAAGATTTACTTTTTCGCGCAATTAATAATATCCGCCCGATGAATACGGTAACGGGAAGTGCAACGGTGGGGACCACCTCGAATTTTCCGGACGCACGGAAGGACACACAAACCCCCCAAAAAAAAGCGAAAACGAACAAGAAAAAGGATAAGCTGACTTGACGGTGATCCATCGGACGAAGCAACTGCCCTCCCACGATCGACACGTGTCGCCTCAAAATGCGCTCCCGACATTGTTTATTTTGCAAATACCTTTTTTTTTATATATCCTCGCAGTATTTTGCCAAGCATGACGTCATAAAATACCCGGCAAGTTAGAGAAAATGTTCTGACCTTGTTGGTGTTGGGGACCAGCTCCTGAAGAGCTTTCATTCTCTCTGCGATTCGTTCTCTGCGGAGCTGCAACAATTGGAAGGGACAAAAATGACTTTTTCTATTTATTTATGAAATATGTTTAATTCCAATCGAAATTGAATTTAAAAAGAAGGAATAATGAGGATAATTTGCTGAAACTTTAAAAATTTTTTCATCAATAACAAATGGAGAAAAGGAGAGGGAGGGAATGTGGGATTACCCTTTCAGCAATACTGTGGGGATCGGTGGCTTGGCCTCTCCTAGCCCTCACCCTCTGCTGCTTCGGCTGAGCCGGGGCCGGGCCAGGGCCACCGGCCGTGGACACGCTCGCCGCCGCCTGAGCCGCGAAATTGGGCGCGGCTTGTATTGCACCTCCCTGTGAGACGGTTGCAGAGGACAGCCAGAGAAGGATCAACTTTGATCTCTGGTAAATTCGGTTGTTCAAGCAGAGAGAGATATAGAGAGCGAGAGAGAGATGCCTGAGGAGGGTGAAAGAGCTGAGTCGGGTTCGGAGCCTGACCCGACGCGTGCAGCGATCCAGCGAACCCATCGTACAGAGATTGTACGGAGCCACCACCGTGTCCTCCTCCCTGCAAAGTCAAAATCGAATCCGTAAAGATACGATTTTTTTCAAAGTTCAATTTTGAAAACGACCTGATCGTGCCAAAAAAATCGAACTCAAGTTTCGCGTATGATCACGGTTTACGATCGATTGGATTCCTCTGTAATCACAGTCCCAACTTTTTTATTTTCCTGAAAACAGAGCAAAAACGAGTCCAAAAGAGGACGCGAACCTACCTGACCCGAACCGTCGACGACGTCGTGGGGCATCAGCAACATCTGGTGCTGGTGCACCATCATCGCCGCCTTCGGGCCGCCATTGCCGATCTGGTGGTTCCTCAGCCTGGAGGCCAGGATCGCCGCCGGCTCGTCGAAGTGGTGGAACCCGACGCCGCAGGCCTCGTGCTTGGACGGCGCCGGCTCGGCGGGCGAGTCGATGGGGCCGTTCGCGTTCGCCGGGGTGAGGTCGGGCCACGGGGGGAGGGCGGCGGAGAGCATCATTTGGTGGAAGAAGTCGTCGCTGGTGGCGTGGAGGTCGTGGAGAGACATTTCGGAGGAGCCAAGGAGGGAGTTCATGCTCTGAATCTCTCCGGAAGACGGAGGAGGTTGCATCTTTGGGTGCTCTGAAGAAGAGGAAGTGGGGTTGCGTTGAGTTGGGGAAAGAGAAGGAAGCGACGAGTGATGGACTTCCGGATTCGAATGTTTTCTTATGGGCCGGTTCGTCGAGTCATGTCTCTCAGCTCGTGACGTCACCAATCTAGAAAAATGGATTTATCTCGCACCGTATCAATTCTTAACTAGTTTTAGCGCGTCCGTGATTTATATTTTATTCCTTGTAGAATGTCTTGTTGTAACAATAACACACAATTAAGGAGTTTAATTGGATGGAGAATTAAATCATTTGATATTATTTGGCGTCTCGCAGCGGGGGCGCAGAGGGAAGTCAACTGCGGCGAAGGCCGTGGTGGAGCGGCAGGTCGACAGTGGCCGTGATGGAGCGGCAGGCCGTATGCTAAGATTCATAGCGAGGTTGGTGGGTCGGGGATCATGCAGATGCCACAAGGGATAATTTGGTCTTTTCAAAATAAAGATTTTGTTTAGAGGTAACAAATCGCTGTTGTTAAAGATAAATATTTTTTGTCATTAGGTTAAAAGCAAGGCATAGTTTTCCTAGATAATAAAAGTAATATGCTTATGTGATAGTTTTTATCTAGTGTGAGATTGGCAGCATGTTGTGGGTCACAAAATATAAATAACAAATAATTAAAAATTATTGTGGGGTCTACTCTTTCAAGAATTTGTAGATCATAACATGTTGTTATTCGCGCGGTAGATAAATAGGCCCTCAGATCCTTCATAATTTGTCTTCCCCATGAAAGTATTTTTTGCTTATTTTTGGTCTTTCTGAACAATATCCATCAGCATTATAAATAATTTTTCTTTTGAGATAAGTGCACTGAAAATCTTAAAAATTATTAAGAAAGTGCAATTGACTCCTAAAACTTGACAAATTGATGCAATCAAGTCTAACGTAACTTTTTTTATTATCATCCTACGTGATGCTAACGTGCTAAAAAGACGTCGTTTTGGTCTAAATCTAACCTTTTAATACAACTTTTATTTAAATTTATAATCGAACTTTAAAAAATACTAAAAAAGGAAAAGAAAAAAGGAAGGAAGATGCAAGCAAGAGCTAGTAGCCCTCGCCGCCGCCCCGCCATCGCCCGAAAGGGTCGATGATGGTGAGGGAATGGTCAGCAAGCCAGCCCTTCCCAACGTTATGGGCCGGCCCTCGCTTGCATATGTTTTTTTTTTCTTTATGTATTTTTCTAAGTTTTACTTATTTTGAAATATAACTTGAATAAATTTCATAGTATAAAAAGCAATTGGACCAAAGCAACGCCGTTTTGCCACGTCAGTGCCATGTAACATAAAATAAAAAATAAAAAAGCCACGTCATCATTTTCGATTAGTCAAATTGGACGTAATTAATAGAAGGACTCGATTGCACCAATCTGACAAGGTTTACGATTTGAATGTACTTTTTTTTTAAAATTTTAGAATTCAATTGTACTTTTATAACAATTTTTATGACTTCCAGTGTACTTATCCCTTTTCTTTTTATATGAAAAAAGGAATTAGAGATAGAAGCAAAATCAAGGGATGGCCAGGGAGATACCAAAGTATTTCACCTTCCATGCACGAGCGACCCAATCAAATATCAATTCCATTCTCCACATGGACTCTTTAATGATGGCCGAATTTCTAATACAGATTGTATTCTTTTATTGTCTTTCTTCCCTGAAATATCGGGTCTAAATTAAATGTGCCTTGGTGTGTTTGTTTCACGGAAAATAAAAAATTTGGAAAATATTTTTCAAAATATAAACGCTCGTATCTTTTAGAAAAATTAGTCAACGGAAAATATTTTCATTATCGATAACATTTTATGCCTAACTATTTTCACGGTGATGAAAATATTTTGCATTCATTCATTTTTATGAGTGATACAAGCGTTTATTTTTTGAAAAATATTTTTCAAATCTTTGATTTTCCGTGAAACGAACACACCCTAAATGAATAAAAAAAAAAAAAGTGAAGCCACGCTACTCGACCTTGACTTTACAATTCTCAAAGAAACTAGGGGGGTATAGGTTTATTTAACTCGGCTTTTGTGGATTCATATTGATTAGATTAGCAAGATTTCCTTTGCTTGTGTTAATGCCAGGATGCACGCACAATATTCACATGCTTTCGTACTTGTACCTTTCTAATTAATAAAAGGAAAGAGTCATAATTCTCTGTAATCACATGATCAAATGTCAAACACCAATGAATCGAATGATTATAACGGTGTCACGTAAACACATGTGCGATAAGTTTTATATAACCACCGCTCTTGTAGGATAGCATAGAAACATGATCAAGCAAGAGATTTCTATTTTCTATGTGAACCTCCTTCTTGAATTGACTAGAAATGTGCTTTTGTTTCGCATAAAAAACATGATTTGGAAACTGTTTTGCAAAAAATGATCGATTATATTGCTTACACAAATGAACGAATGAGGAATATGTTCATCATCCACGACAATAGACAGGCATAAATTGTTGTCGATAATGAAAACGCTTTCTGTCGTCTGATTTTTCTGAACGACATAACCAATCATTTTTTCGGAAAAATATTTTTCAAACCTCTAATTTCCCGTGAAACAGACGCACCCTAAATTCAAAAAGCTAACTGAAGACCGATTATATGAAATTGAAGTTTCCCTAAACATAGATAGAGTCTAATTATCTTTAGAGGGTGTAGGCACTATCACCACTTTTTCTTAAGAGTTCCAATGTATACTCTTTCTCTCCCTCTCTCCCTTTACACATCATTCTACCCAATAGAGTCCACAACCAAGTCAACATTAATACCCTAATTCCATATTAAATGATGCACGCGCAGGTAATAATTATCTTTCTTTGCTCCTTCTATAGTCCTTGATGAAGCCAGAAATAGCCACATGGGTTCCACCTACAACATAAAACTCAATCTCAAACCCTACACTTGCTTGAGAAATCGGTATGATTCTCTCTTGGAAACTTGGCCAATTCATAGACTCAATGACACCACATAACGTTTGGATTGATTGCCCTTCAAGAATTAGATAAGCTCTCAAATGACAAGACAAGACAAATAGAAGTATTTTAAAAGGGGAAAATTATCCAAAAAAAAGTCCTAAAGCTATTTTAATTGTGCCAATTCAGTCCTACTTTTTTCTTTTTTACCAATTCAATCTATCTAGCCAATTTTTATGAAAATCACTAACAACGTTGGCCATTCTACGTAGCGTGGTGCGACTGGCACCGACATATATAATTTTTAATATTTTTAAAGATTTTTTTCTTTCTCTCTCTTTTTTCTTTCTTCCCTTCCTTCTTCCTCCAGCCAATCATCCAGAAGAAAAAAGAGAAAGAAAAGAAAAGAAAAATAAATAAATAAATAATTTGAAAAAAATAAAATATTAAAAATTGTTCACGTCAGCGGCCGCGCTAGGACTTCTGGCTTCCATGTCAGTGATTTTCGATTAAAATTGGCCGGATGGACTGAATCGACACAACGTTTAGGACTCAATTGGCAAAAAAAAAAAAAAAGTTTAGGACTGAATTGGCACAATTGCATCCACATGATATGATTACAATGGCTTTCACATCTTGTGTACAGTTTTTTTATTCGTGAAAATTGAAGTGCCAATGTTTGTTCTAGATGATTAAGTTGTTATCGACGGCCAAAGTATATTTAGATCTTAACAATCTCCCTTAAGCAAAGCCTAGTAGGATGATGGAAGTCTAATCCAGGCGACTCCAGCACGTGTGGGTGAAATAATTTGTTAAAAATGTGTGATATGTCGAACTCGATACCCTTAAGATTTACTCTCATATTAGTATCTTAACCCGGTTCATGAAACCCTTTCAACAACAGGATTTCGTTAACGAGTGCGCTAAGAGCATTGGTTAACCAACTAAAAAAAGAAATTTGTAGCAACAAATTATTGTGTTATGCGTAATCACTACCTTAAAAACAATGAAAAATATTCCTCGTATACTATAATCACATTTGTCTGGAGCATCGAAAAGGATCCTAAGTAAAATACATGGTTTTGACTTTCTAGACAGCTGATGTGAAGTTCCACTTCACAAAACTACATGCTGTTGCAAGGATTTTCAATTAGGATTCCCCCTTTGACTTTTTATTTTCCAGTATAGTTTAAAAGTCGTTCTCTGCTATTTGACTCACAATCACATGAGAGATGAAAGGAATGGTTTGGATCCACAATTAGAACAGATTAAATCGCTTAATCCAATGATTATGCCCTAAAGTGCTGTCCAGCAATCAGGGTTTCATTAAATAATCTGGTCGGCTGGGAACATCAGATCAGACTCCACCATCAACTTTGTTTTCAGAGTCACAAGCTGACTACAAATTGTAGAGAGAGAGAGAGAGAGAGAGAGAGAGAGAGAGAGCCATTGTTATAGGTCAAACCTAACCCATCTGCTGCATAATTAATAGCAGATAGGATTTGACCAAGTTTGTCAATTCCAAAGCTCAGTTCCAAAGTCAAAACAAGAGAATAGTACGGTGCACTATCAAAGCGCGTCCGCAACAGTTCACAAGTTCAACAACAGCAATGTCTGTAGCAAAGATCGAATATCAAGTTCTTTCTTGATAATCACAGATCATGACTCAAGTTCTTGAATAATGTAAGATGATATCAACGTCAAGCCCTTCAATAAAGAAGGAAATTTATATTTTTGTATACGTACAGATTTCATGTCTCATGATTCACCATGTCTATTATAGAACCATATTATCGATTAAATGAATTGACTCCGCTATATGTTTCTCACTTATATGATTAATGGCTGCATTGGACCAAAAAGGAAGATGTAAGCTTATTTATCTCTTTTTTCTTAGCCCAAGAGAGCCGGGTCTGATGGACATCTTACATTGTGATCTGGTGATGATCATATATGACAAGGAATTGTTTAGTGAGTGGACAACATTTCTAAAGTACATGTTGTCAAATTCAAAGTTCCATATCGATCTTACATGCACCTGACGAGATGCAATGGATCTGGATTTATTTTGATACATATAATTAACAAGATGTTGGTTTTAGATGGTCATAGAGGTCGCTCATCTCTTTGTCAAATTCAAAGTCATAATGGAAGCACTCCAGAAGTAAAATCCCGAATGCATTACACCGACGTGAAAAGTGCGTACCTAAAATCAACCGGAGTAGACTCATCAAGGTGCGCGGAAAAGGTACATTGTCGAAACCCAAGCCATAGAGTAAATATGAGCACATTGTCAAAACTCATAAACATAACCACACCAGCTTGTTACGCTAAAATCTGGGTTGGTAAGAGTTACCAACTTACTATGCTGTTTTCAGTTTTCTAAATACCAAACTCTTAAATATCTTAATAGAAACATTCAAAAATTCCCCAAGACCAGATGCCTTCTATCAAATGTTCCCCCAAAGCCTCGACTCAAAACATCCCTCAAAGTGGATCACCGTGTTAAAAATGACCCCGCCCCGCCTCATCGCCAGTGATGAAAAGCAACTCCCGACGACCATGCGCCGGTCATGTCAGTTTGGTCCGCCAAGGCAAGCGCTACCTTGAGAGTTCTTCCAATAAAGAACGTCTAATCCAGGTGTTTTTCTCCATCTTTTTCCAAATTTTCGCAATCCATTAATATTCTAGTAAATGCACTGCTCTAGTTTTAGCTCCCAAAAGCAAGGACTTCAAAAAATTCAGACTTCGCCAAAGAGCACTCGAAGAAATGTACAGATTAGGAAGCTACTAGACAATAGCCAACATAAACTAAAGAAACATACCAACTGAATCAGGCATCAAACAATAAACCACCACCTGAAAGGATGTGATGCAGAGTTCTGAGCTCCCAAATCAGATGGTTGTGCAGGGACCTTCATGGAATATGATGGACTGAATAGGAAAATTTTCAAACTTGATAATTTGATACATCCCTCATAGTTGAGCAGAAACTGGTCAAAAATAAGACATGGTTCAACTATAACCATCACAAAACCTCGGAGCATTGAACTAAGGAAAGCCTCTCTTGACCAAAAGAGCTCCATACTGCTCAGTGTGACTTCACATACTCCAAAACGACATGGCGAGCCTCGGTCTCTTCTCCAAAATCCTGCAAATTGATACAATAGTAATGAGAGGGGCTTGATAAAGATTATATGCAAGCAGAAACAAACATTCAACACCACTGTTAAGCATCATAGTTGACCACTTATCCATTATAAACTTATACTTGTTAGCAATTTTTCTACGATTTGTCAGTATAATAAGGTTACCACACGCCATTGCGAGAAATAATATGGGCTAGCAAGAAGTTACTGAAATCCGGTAGATTGTGAAATAAGTACCTTTAGAACAACACAGGAGCAACCAACGACCTTCCTTGCTTTTCCTTCGGAATCAATCTTGCATAACTGCGGAAACAATTCTATTAGAAAACAAGATCCTGACACTATACTACAGCTTCATACTTGGTGATTCATTCATCTGCAAAGCTGTCTGAAGAGAAACACAAACAGATTGAAAGTAGAACTTTGACTTACCCCAGCCCACTCGCCGAGAGATTTAGCACTGGGCACATTGATCAAACTGACGTTGTGCTCATTGCAAAGTGCCTTTACAAGTTTAATATAATCAGGCTGATTGCAGTCCTCTGCTAATACACAGAGCAACGCGGCATGCTTTTCAATTGACTTGGCACCTTCATGGAGACCACGTACAAGCCCACCATGGGCCAAAGACTTCCTCAGGACAACTTGTAAAGCAGTCATGAGGTCCATGGGCTCACCAGGAGCCGGTGCAGGGGTCTCAGCAGCAGGCACAGCTTCTTCTCTGTAAAATAGAAAGGCGATGGGAAATGCACGAGTGAAAAGCGAGCACACAGGACAAAATTGCAAACTTCCACAATGGCAGAATAAAGGAGCACTCCTGCAACCCTAAAGCAACAACAAAAAAAAAGAGCAGCAATATCACATAATTCACATAGCTATTTTAGTCCTTTGCACAAGATAAAACTCTTAAACTCATTCCTTCAAAAATTCAAAATTTCTGTAATATCAACCAACCAAACGTGTTCGAAATCACATGTGAGTCCGATAGTGCCAGCTGAGTTCAGAAAACATCATATCCCTATCTCCACAATAGAATAAACAGCTTACTCTTCATGTGTTCAGATAGACTTGGATACGTATATCCACCTTCTGGAGGAGCTATGTGCTATAAATATCTACTCTTACCACATACTATTATCAGCAGCAAACATCCATTTTCTGGATTCCAAGTTCTGAAAAATAAGTCTAACTCTATTTTCTGAATCACAAAATTCGTTGATGACAAAGCTCCTTCTTTCCAAATCAAGGTAAACATATACCAGCATCTAATCTTCTCAGTGAATTAACAACAGGATTCCGCATTGCAATTTGCCACTCGTGATAGGTACACAGAAGCGACAAAAAATGGTAATGGAACATAGAGAATGGCTTTGTTTCCACTCACCCTGACATTTTTTCTGATTGATGATCAGGCTAGACTTTCACTTTCCTGTGACAAACAATACGATACAGAGTAGCTCAAATTAATAAAAATCTCATCTTTCCAGAAAAGAAAGAGAGAAAAAGAAGCGAAACAGGGGAGGAAAATCAGGATTCAGAGCACACTATTGCAATTCAAACGAGCTAAGAACCTTCCCAAGTGCTCCTTTTATCTTAATCTAAAAGCGAAAACCTCACCAAGTGCTTCTATTAGGGACATAAATTAACACATACACTATAAAGCAGACGAGCTCAATCAATCCATTATGTGCAGGGTAATTCTTCTATTCAAAAAGAAGACTGGGCAATGCATGAAACATGAGAAGCCAGACATGTCCCAAATTTAGCATAAAGCTCAGTGACTTCATAAGCTCATGCCCAGAAAAAGAACACCACCAAAACCCATCAAGACTACCAACCTAGCTGGACCTCATCTTCAATGCATTAAAAGATCAAACCTTTACACTCTAGTCAACTCATATGCAGAAAAATGCATCGAATATAAAAATTTCCAATCGAAATATCGCGAGAAATCGAGTTCCAGTGATAACGGAGGAGGCGAAAAGGGAACCAAAGAGAGATTGCGGACCTTTGCTTTTGTCGACGGCTGCCCGTTAGACTGCAGTTGAGTGAAGATGATACGTTCACTGATTTTATAGGGGTTCTAAGACCAAAAACCCTAATTTAGGTGAATTACCGAATTACCCTTCTAATTATTTTTGCTTGTTTATAAGTTCGAGTTCGAAGGAAAATGAATCATAGATAAAAGGGAAAAGTCCAAATAAGGGCATGAAGCATTTTTATTTTTTTAAATGAGGACTTGAAATGGATTTTATTTCAAAGAAATGCCTGAAGTGTCCTTATTGTTTTAAAGAAGGGTCTGATCAAGGATATTTTCGTCATTTTATATTTTCTGAATTTTTTTCTTTTTTTTCCTTTCTTTTCACTAGTGGCCAATCTCAGCGATGGCTGGACGAGGCCAGCCTTGCCTCTGGCGGGCGAGGCAGCCCCGAGGCCATCGCGAGCCTCGCCCCAGTGAGACCCTCGCCCAGTCGAGGCCTTCCGACCCTCGCCCCAACGAGCCGTTGCGACCCTCGCCGCCCGAGGCCTTCAAATGTGCGGTTGCTAATCCCTGTGTTTCTTTCGATTATTTAACGCATTTTGAACAGTAAATTTTGTACCGAATATATCTCTTAATTGAAGAGTTTGCGCTTTTCTTGAATGGATCATGAATCTCCCTACATTATAAATTTATTTTACTCGATCAATCCTACTCGAGGCATGTTTGATAGAGCCTGCATTGATATGAAGGCACACGATGAGAATTACTTCACATGTAATTGATCGAAATGCTCGAATACAGCTCATCATGAAATTTTATCGAACAAGCGATCAACAAATGGAAGTTGAATTGTACATAAGGCCTGTCTGGAGTGGGTCTACTTTGTAAAACTTTTTGACCATTTGTAAGTTTTGTAAAAACTCGAGGTTTTACATTTATTAATCCGAAACATTAGAAATCTTTCAAAAGTATTTAGATATTGGCATGTAAATTTGGGTACTATTTTTGGAAAATTTGACAATTTTTTTTTTATTTCAATGACTTAGGAGGGAAAAATCATGTACAAAAGCAAGAACAGGCAGGAAGTTGAACAGATAGTTCGCTGTCATTGCTGACTGCCAAATACAAGAGCTGTGTCTGTATCATCACCGGTATTGCTCTAACATTCGTTCGACCCCATTTTTTCGGGCAACAACATGAACTGGCACGCTATAATTCAAATATCATGTCCGGGGGTAAGACCATTACTTATCACTAGATCTCATGCTCGCTCATAAGTCAAGCTGGAAATAGGGGCATTTTGGAAATGACATAGTCTCTGGCAAGTGAAAACTACTTTGCAGCAGCCAAATTCTCCATCATGACCATATGAATTGAATCAAAGTTGAGGAAAGTAACGCAGGAATGTGCAAGGAACTCAAATTTCATTTGAACAAGAGTTCATTTGAACAACACTGTGTCATGAAGTGAGGAAAAACATACTCCTCATAGGTTTTGATGGAAAGCAAGGTGAGTCATTTCTTGTTGACTCAACCATAAAGAGGCACGAAATAGCAAGACGACTCTTATTAGAACTCATGGCTTGAAAAACTTTCTGGTGGAAAATATAGCCAACGACTGGATAATTTGAGCACGAAGCGCTCATGATTATAAAAAGGTTAGAAGTGCTTGTCAACGCTTATATTACATCATGAGACAGATGAGATGACATTGCATTTAATGGAGGAAAACTCATAAGGGACGTTTCCGGAGTCAGCAAAAAGAAAATATGCAAAGGCTCATTTGAGCATCAATTGCATGAATTAAAAGGAGCGATAGCAAAAGGCAAGAATAGGTAAACAAAAAGAATTTAATGAAGTACAACATAAAACGGGTGAGAAGTTGGATAGAAACCCCTTCTGCAAACTTTATCAAGATTGTAGTTCGAGGTTGTCACAAAGCTGATTAGAGAACCTACGGTAAATAGGCAAGAGAGAAGAAGGAAAAGAGGAGAAAACGAGAGGAGAAGAAGAGAGGAAAAAACAAATGTAAAGCCAAAAGAACGGCTCTCAATTTCAGTGTGTTCTTTACCTTACACCTATCGCAATATATTATATAACTTATACAATGACCATAATGCCCCCATGTAAGTAGAAAGAAATAAAACCTACAAAACACTCAAGTAACGTAACACTCCCCCTCAAACTGGAGAATATAGGTCACTCATGCCTAGCTTGGTACAACCACTAACAAAGGCAGGACGAAACAACGCTTTAGTGAACATATCAGCAAACTGATCTCTAAAAGCAACGTAAGGAGTAGCAACCAACTTTCGCTTCACAGCATCACGAACAAAGTGACAGTCCACTTCTATATGCTTAGTTCGCTCATGAAAAACAGGATTCCCAGCAGTATAAATAGCTACCTGATTATCACATATCATATCAATAGGTTGATTAGTAGAAAGTCCAAGCTCATGGAGAAGGGATTTCAACCACAATAATTCAGCCACAGTATGTGCCATGGTACGATATTCAGCCTCCGCACTAGATTTGGCAATGGTAGTCTGCTTCTTGCTTCTCCAAGTAATCAAATTACCACCAAGAAAAGTGCAATACCCAGTCGTAGACCGCCAATCACACGCTGACCCAGCCCAATCAGCATCAGAATAGCCAACCAGAGTAGAAGAACCATTCGGTTTATAAATCAGTCTCTTACCAGGAGAGCCTTTAAGGTACCGAAGAATGAGACAAACAGCATCCCAATGAGCCTTCTTAGGTGACTCCATAAATTGACTCACCACATCAACAGCAAAGGAAATGTTGGCACGTGTAACGGTAAGATAAATTAGTTTCCTAACTAAATGCCGATATTGATGCTTATCTTCAATGTCATCTCCATCATCAACTCCAAACTTCAGTTTTGGATCAATAGGAGTGTCTACTGGCTTGGATGCTAGTGTACCAGTCTCGGACAAAAGATCAAGAACATACTTTCGCTGAGATAAATTTATACCTTTCCTACTTCGTAAAACTTCAATACCCAGAAAATACCTAAGGACGCCCAAGTCTTTAATCTGAAATTGCTGCTGAAGAAAAGATTTGACCTCAGAAATGCCAATCACATCACTGCCAGAGACAATTATGTCATCCACATATACAACAAGAATGACCACCCCCGACTCCTTCTTGCGAACAAAGATAGAATGATCAAAATAACATTGGTGGAAACCACACTTGGAAATCACTGAACTGAATTTCTCAAACCATGCTCTTGGAGATTGTTTCAACACATAAATGGCCTTATGCAGCCGGCGTACTTTACTATGATTCTCCCCCTGAGCAATATACCCAGGAGGTTGCTCCATATATACTTCCTCCGACAAATCACCATAAAGAAAAGCATTCTTCACATCCAGTTGATATAATGGCCAATCAAAAATCACAGCAAGAGATAATAATACGAACAGAATTGAGACGCGCCACAGGGGGAAATGTCTCAAAATAGTCCACCCCATAAGTTTGAGTAAAACCTTTAGCAATAAGCAGGGCCTTAAGATGCTCAACTGAGCCATTCGGGTTGTACTTAATAGTGTACATCCACCGACACTTCACCACATCTTTCCCAAGAGGAAGATCAACTAAAGACCATGTCTGGCGGGACACTAGAGCTTCCATTTCCACATCCATAGCTCTCTTCCACTCAAGGTGAGACAAGGCCTCAATGGTAGAGGTAGGAATTGTGTGAGTATGTAATGATAGAGCAAAGTCATGTAATGGGGAAGGAAGATGTGAGAGAGACACATAACGCTCGATAGGGTAAGCAAAAGAGGATTTTTGTGTACAAGAACGACTACCTTTGCGAAGGGCAATCGGAAGATCGTTTGGACCAGGAGACAAGGATGGAGATTGGACAGAGGGCATGGAAGAGCTGGAGACTAGTGGTTCCATAGACTTCTTTCGCCGTTGATACACCTGCAAGGGAGGAGATATAGGAGGACTAACAGAGTCTAAGGGGATAAATTGCGGGATAGGAGGATTGACCACAATGTGAGTTGAAAACTCTTTACCCTCAGTAGAATAGTATGGTGTGCTCTCGAAGAAAGTAACATCAGCACTAACATATTGTGTACAAGTCACAAGATCATAACATCGATATCCTTTTTGAGTACATGAATACCCAAGAAAAACACATTTGGTGGCACGAGGGGATAGTTTATCAGCGCCTGGACATAAGTCATGGACAAAATAGACATACCCAAAGATGCGAGGGGCAAGAGAGAATAATGGCTTGTCAGGGAACACAACACTGACAGGTGACTGATTATTGAGGACAGTGGAAGGCATACGATTTATTAGGTAATAGGCGGTAAAGAGAGCATCACTCCAAAAAGATTTTGGGACCTGCATATACAACAAGAGTGAATGAGCAACTTCTAAAAGATTACGATTCTTTCTCTCGGCCACACTATTTTGCTGAGGGGTATAAGTACAACTTGTTTGATATATAATGCCAAGATTAGAACACAACGAAGAGATTGATTTCTATGAGTATTCTAGAGCATTATCAATTCGCAAAATTTTAAGGGATGTGTTAAATTGATTAGTGACTTCACGATGAAATAATTGAAAAACAGATAAAAATTCAGAACGGTTATGAAGCATATAGAGCCATGTTAGACGAGAATAATCATCCACAAAAGTAACAAAGTACTTAAAACCATTTCTATCAGCAATACGAGTAGGTCCTCAAATATTCGAATGAACAAGTTCAAGTAAAGTAGATGCACAAGAATCACTACGACCGGGAAAAGAGCTATGATGATGTTTCCCAAGTTCACAAGCCTCACACTCAAGAGTAGAAACTGATTTACACTCAGGAATTATTTGTTGTAACTTAAATAGAGATAAATGTCCTAAACGAGAATGCCATAATAGGGGACTAGTAGAACTAGCAGATAGAGCATTGGCATCAACAGTAGAGACACCATCCAGATAGTAGAGTCCATCACGTTCATGCCCTCCACCAATCGTCTTCTTTGTCTGAAGGTCCTGAAATATGCAAAAAGAGGGGTAAAATGTAACAGAACAACCAAGAGCTTCAGTTAACTGACTAACAGACAACAAATTCAAAGGAAGTTGGGGAACATGTAAGACGAAGGATAGAGATAACAAAGGTGTGAGTGAAATAGTCCCTGATCCAATCACCTAAGTAGAGGAACCATTAGCTAAAATAACTTGAGATGAAGGACTAGAGTTATGGAGGAAAGAGAATAGTTCTTGCTTACCCGTTATGTGACTAGAAGCTCCCGAGTCAATGACCCAGGTGTTAGGAGATAAAGTAGAGAAAAGAGCCATGTTACCTGTTCGTGCAAGAGTTGCAGCAGATGAGGAATTGGAAGCCTCTAGTTGCTGGACACACTTGAGAAGTTGTGTAACTAGATCATCCCGAGCCGCAGACTCAGAAGAACTACCCCCAGTTGGGATAGATGGATTCGTGTTACTAGAAAACGCATTTCCAGCACTCCCTTCAGACACAGCAGCATTTGCAGTAACTAATCGCTGAGCCCACTCAGGCTTGCTATGCTTGGCCCAACAAGTGTAAAAAATATGACCAGATTTACCACAATATGTACACTGACAGCTGTCTCGATCAAAACTTTGTCCACTACGTCCACCACCACCACCACCACCACCACCACGGCCTCCCCCTGAACCACAGCCTCTATAAGAAAATCCACCACCACCACGACCACGACTACCACTACTAGCCACAAGTGCTGAATTGTCTTTAGATGATGTAGAAGATGGAGGGACAATGCGCTGAATTCGACAAAAAGCTTCATTCATAGAAGGAACTTTCTCTTCAGCAAGAAGCTAGCTCTTCACAGGCTGCAAGTCAGCATTCAACCCAGATAAAAACTTGGCCACTTGAAATTCAGCTCGTTGTGTCTTTAGTCTCTCAAGATCAGTAGTGATGGGTTGATAAAGATTGAGTTCTTCCCACATGCCTTTCAAAGCACTATAATACTCTCCAAGAGAGTTGTCCCCCTGTTTAAAATTAAAGATCTTCTCGTATAATTCATAAACTCTAGACATGTTTTTGTCTTGTGAGTAGCTCTCCATAAGATCATCCCACACTCCCTTGGCAGTTGTGTGGAATATCACATTAGCAGCAATAGATGGTTCCATACTGTTCCATAACCACACCAAAAGTGTGTCATTCTCTCTCATCCAGTCACCATACTCTTTAGCTCTTTGTCATTAATATAGACTTTGACAGCTTAAGCCCATAACAAGTAATTAGAGGCCCCATTTAATTTAATAGTGGTAATCTGAACATTAACACTATCCGTAGAAGACTTACTAGTACTCATGGTGATAATCTCGAAATAAATATATATCTACCACCGATCAAGAAGATTGAAACTTCAGCGCAAGAAATAAAACAGCCCTTCGCTTGGTATAATCAATACCAACAGTCATGTATTTTTGATGAAAATCATACAATACCAATCGACCATAATCAACGGAATATTCTGATCCTTGAATCCGTTGATTAGTAAGTGTTGTAATCCATAGCCGCAAAGAGAACCTGATGGATTTGATTTCTCCTGATCTTATATGAATCGAGACTAGGAGAGAAAATAGATAGAAATTGCAGCTTTAGGTGGCTGTGCACCAGAGAAGGAAAAGGGGTATTAGGGGACTCTCAAACCAGCAATACGATCAAAGAATCAGGTAGCCAGATCTGCTCTGATACCATGTCACAAAGCTGATTAGAGAACCTGCGGTAAATAGGCAAGAGAGAAGAAGGAAAAGGGGAGAAAACGAGAGGAGAAAAAGAGAGGAAGAAACAAACGTAAAGCCAAAAGAACAGCTCTCAATTTGTGTGTTCTTTACCCTACACCTATCGCAATATTATATAACTTGTACAATGACCATAATGCCCCCATGTAAGTAGAAAGAAATAAAACCTAGAAAACACTCAAGTAACGTAACAGAGGTCTTTGTTGGCCCTCCACAGGAACAAAGTGTGCGGTTATGACCGATGGAAATCCAGCACTATCCAGAACACCCTTCAATGAAGCATAAAAAAAAAAAACCGTCAAAGCTCCAGATCGCCTAACTACCAGCTAATGAAGACAAAGCAAAGTGGCACTTACCCTTACTATTCCAGCCACAAATGCCCCACAGTTAAACGTCCCCATATCTTTAGGGATAGATGTAAACCTACACATCCAATGAGGTTGGATTTATCAGGTTCAGGCCATTAGCTAATAATACAGCTTCAGCTGGTTCCCGTGATTATATAGACATCATAAGCAACCAGGGAATCATTACCGGTTTACAAGGAGCTCCTTCTCGCTAATCATGTATTCACTAACATATATACTAAAAGAATGCTAAGAGCCATCACTTTTGACGGAGGAAAAGAATTGCAAGTTCTATGAATGCAAGAATGTTTCTCTTCTTCTGCCATGAATAAAAAGCCCCCAGTCATATTCAGCCTCACAGCCCACTACAAGAAACAAAAACGACTCACAACTTTTAGGCTATGTTTGGAAAATGGTGGAAAATTAGAGGAATCTGGAGTGGAAAATCGCGAAAATTTTAAAATTTTGCGAGTAAGAAGAGGGAAAGTTCGAGATATGAAGAAGTTTCTCTCTATTTTCTTTCCTCAGTATGCTCCCAAACATAGCCTTAGGTTACCATGAATGATGAAGCAGAAAAAAGCTGTATGATTCACCTTGCCAAATAAAACCTTCCACACCGTGCTGTGTACAAAAGATAGAATACCCAACAAACGGGTTTCCCTCCTGTTTCCCTGTGACAGGAGCTCCTATTTCCCTGTGACAGAAGCAAAAATAAGCACCAGATGAGCCAAAAATATCATATTCACAGTTACACTCCTTTAGAACGACAGTCCAACATAAAAGGTGCTTATTCATGAGTGATCAATGAAAACACATTGCATGGCACCGCAGGCTCCACAGAATTCTTGAGCCAATATTATATTGTCTTAACAAAGTTGTTTTCATGTCTCTTAACATCTAGCGCCAAAAGAATAATTGACAGGACAGAAACGATAAGTCGTCAGCAAAATAAGAACATGAGAAAAAACAATAAAAGAGCTATGTGAATGACCTAAGCCCCTGATGCAAGGATGATGACAATGATCAACGGTTGGAAAATGGAGGGTCACAAAGCAAAATGAGCATGAAGAAATTTTTTTCAGGTGTTCACTGGCAAATGTCGTGAAAAGAACACAAGCTTCCAATTTAACAGTAAGAATCTATTTCAGTAATGAAAAGCATTACAAGATTTAGTTCAACAGCATTATAATAAAAAGACAAAACACCTGGCCACATTCTAACTTTAACTAGCTCACAGCAAATATAGAACATTTGTTCTGGTGATAGAATGCATCAGTGATTTGGAGAACATAATTGCAAGATATTGAGGAACCATTATGGTCTACATTTAATCTAAGGAAGAGTATGCCTATATGCCTATAAAATTTCCAGAACTCAAACACAAACTTGAAGAACTTATACACAGTGTATTGATGTGCAATGTGATCTAATCCAATATCTTACTTGTGCAATCAGAGTAGATCTGCCTACATGCAAAAAGATTTGTTTAAAAAAACATAAAAAGATGCAGCACTTCAGCAGAGGTAACTATTGCGCCAAACTACTACAGGAAAAGCCATTCCCATCAATACAACTTAAAAAAAAATTTATTCACTAAATAGAACCAAAGAGTCCTAACAGTAATTTTCAGCGCTGACTAACTAGGGAAATCACATTGCACATCTTACCTTTTCCCTGTAGCAGAGAAGTTCCAAAACTTGAGCTCCTACGGGTAGCTTGCATCCTCCAGCCTGAGTCACACAAGTGAGGGTTGTCCAAGGTGTATAACAACGTCTCTCAATTTGTATATATTGGTGGCTGCTTCATGTTTAGTTATATAATTGTACAAATGAGAACAAGAAAAATACATACCTGCACTCTAGCTCTGCTATATTGTCAACCTGAGTCTGGTCATACTGAACAAGCTCCGAGAACAAGAAAGAAAAAGCACTCAAACTGACCTGCACCCAGAGTAAAAACCCGTGTCGATTAGTTCTGCCAAAGCACACATAATCCATCCCATGATCCAATCAAAAGGTCCAGCCATCCAACAATCCATTCCACTATTCCTCGACTATATATGAACGACATAGAAGCAAAGTGAATAAAAACAATGGCTCTCAAAGTAAACCTAACTACGAGTTTCACTGTCCCGGCTAATCTGAAAGAATAAGAGAGCTAAGCAGGCAGAAGCAAATTGAACTTGTCTGGCTCTGGCTTAAAGGATCCATTTTTCGTCCCCCTGTGTAAAAAGCGAAGACCCTTTCCTGCAAATTAGAACAATAGCAGATTCATTTGCCGAGAATTGACCTGCCTCTCCAATAACTGCCCCTCGAGAACCAAAACGGAGCAATGTAGCTGGAGAAGAACGAGCCAACCAGATGAGCTATTCTAGTCCCAGTGAAACAACAACCCCAAACCAAGCATTGCATTCAAGATGAAGTGTCCAAAAGAGTGCGCCCCAGATCGAAAAAAGAAGTCCTCGTCGCTGGCCCGGCCAGGTGAACAGTAAAAATCGAACGAAGCCATCCATGCTCGCGCGATCCACGGCGACATGGAGCCGCACAGAGAGAGAGACCTCTTTGCTTGCCCTTGCTGAGAGGCTTGTCGAGGACGATGGAGTACTGCTTGATCTTGCCGACTCCGATCATCGTCAAGGATGATGGTGGTGACGATGGTGAGCTTCCATCTTTCTTCCTTCCTCTGCGCTCTTCAGCGGAAAGGAAAAGAAAACATTTAAAAAAATAAAAAGAAAAGGGAGCTAGTTTTATAGCTCCTCCTTTTTACCATTTGTTTTGAAAATTAAATGGCCTTTTACTCAAATTGGGTCTTATAATTTAAAAAAATGCAACCAAGTTGTAAAATTTGTCAACGGTGCAAACAAGTCCTTATGTTAACTACATCAATTTTCCTAACGAAAAATATCAACTTGGCATTTTTTATTATGGTCTTCTCGAATTTAAGTTAGATTAAAATAAATAAAAAGTATCAATTCTTTTTATATAAAAAAACCCAAATTTAAAAAAATTGGGAAGCACAAGCTCTTGCCGGTGGCCGCTGCCCATCCCTGGAAAGGGCCTGTGGAGGTCGTCGAGGCCTTGCTAATGGCTAGCAACCCTCGCCTGAATCATGGTAATTGCTCATGAGGCCTCTCATAAGGTTGGCGACCATTAGTGAGGCCCTATTGACCACTGCTGGCCCTTTCTGGCGATGGGTGGTGGTGGCAGCGGCCCACCAGCAAAGACTTATGATGTGACGTTCTGAAATTTCAAAGCTTGTAAAAATGAATAATATTGAATTTTTGAGATTTAAGGGACAATTATCGGATGCGGATTCATTTGATCCGGAAGGATCTGGGTTTTTACTTTTAGCTTTTTATGTTTTTTTAACCTAATTTAGTTCGTGTTTCTTTCTAGTTTTTGTATTTATTTCACATAACACTTGGCCGGCGTGTTTTTGTCTGCATTTTCTGTTAGCCAAATTCGACGGAGTTAACGAAAAAACTTGATTGCACTTTTTGAAAATGTGAAGACTCAATCAAGGTCAACCTATGAAGTTCAATTATAACTGCTAAGAACATAAGATTTTGCTCATTTTGTTCTTTTCAGCATATCGTCTTGCCTACAAAATCAGTTATACTTTTGGCTCAGCCAAAAATTATCTGAGATGCATTCCATATCTTACCACCTGGCTCAAAGGATAATATTCTTATTCTAGAGAAAAGAAAAATTCCATTTTGATATTTCCCTTGAAGAATAATATGAAAAAAAAAGCAAAATTTCCTAGAAAGGGAGCTAAACTTTAAGCTCTATTTATTTGGATTAAAAAAAAAACCTTTTCAATAAAATTCATTTTCTCCTTGGTCTGGTGCATTTCCTCAGAAACCATCACATCTCTCTCCCCAAGAATCTTCTCCAAGAAAAACCTCCACAACACAGTCAAATTACCCCCACCCAGATCATCATCCAAGCTTCCTTGGACACGATAACCTCTCAAACTCTCCAATAAAACGTAGAAAATTTCAATCTTAAAGTCAATCTCTAGTTAATTCATATCGGAACCTTCATAGAAGCGATATATTTCGCAGCAAGCCTAAAACTTGCATGCTCCACCGGCACGGGTGACCCGAAAATTTGAAAAAAGAGCACATAGATCACCATTTTCACCCTCTTCTTTGCACGACGAAAGGAAAGGCGGAGACGAACGACGGGGATTGAAAAGTCACTGCCCTCGGCAGCGTCGCAGAAGATCTCGCACTTGATGTCACCAAGATTCGTGTGCAGAGTGACAGATTGCAGCGAAACAAAGATAGGTATAAGAGGAGGGGAATAAATGAATGCAGGCCAATTGTTCGATGAAATTCTCCTGAAAATAGGAGGAGGAGGAGGAGATTGTTTGCTCGTTTCAGTGAACCCAGCGTCACCGGTGAGTCGTTAAAGAGCAAATGAACAGAGTTTTGCCTCACAAGATCGGATTTTTGTAGAGAGCTATGCTTTTGTTTTGGCCAATATGTTCTTATAGCCCATACAAAGTTAGAAATAATAACCATGCTTTGTCTGGTTTGTTCGACGGTAAAATTTAACGGACGCTAACGGGAGGGTAAATTTGTCATATGCATATCAGCTTAGGATTTTTGGTAATTTGGGGTAAATTTTATCGTTAGTGTACCGATCGAGGATTTTTCGTGGTATTAATCAATTTTTTTATTGAAAAAATATTGAATTAGGCTATCAATATAATTTTGTCGTCCGATATGCCCTGGTCTCAATAAGCAATTATCTCGTGATTGTACATTGGGTCCTCGAGTACCAAGCTCCCACGCCTTTGTAGTAGAATCAAGACCCTAGCGCATGGGCTTGGGAATCCCGGCGGTCAGGCCCCAAGTCCCTTGTGGTCCGGGGCCAATCTTGGACACCGGAGCCTCTTGGGTCTTCGAAAAATAGTTGGATATGGCATGTGTATTTCTCATATCGCATAAATAGTGCAAGTCTCTCTCGGAAAACAAAAGTCAATATTTGTTATCAAACAATCGAAAATATTTTTCATAATTCATTTTCGAAATTTCAGCCAAATATTGGAAGATGACTTTCTTGAACATACCTTTCGAAAATAACATATTTTTCACCAAAAAAGCGAAACCTACGAGGATGCAAAAATTTGTAAATTCCTTGTGTTTGTGTTGACATTTTCGATATGGAACAGAAAGTAGGAAAAAACACATCATAGAACTGATGAAATACTATATAAACCCACTTACAAACACAACACGCACAGATTTCTACCTAAAGCCGCCCTTTCTCTCTCTCTCTCTCTCTCTCTCTGACAGACCTCAAAACCCTCCTCCTCCTTCCTCTTCCCTCTCTCCTCCGATGGACGACGACGACGAGTTCGGAGATCTCTACACCGACGTCTTCAAGCCCTTCACCTCCTCCTCCTCCTCCGTGTCGCAGCCTCCCCAGACCTCCCCTGAACCCGCTCCTCCTCGCCGCCCCCTCGATCTCAACCTTAAAACCTCCGACCCTGCTGGCGCGGACGATGACGCCGAGGACGATGATGCGAACCTTTCCGGAGCTCAGCGTCGCGACGATCCTCCTCCCCCTAATAAATCCCTATCTCTCAGCCTCAATTCCGTCAAGAATGAATCAGCTGGAAGTGGCGATTCGGATTTGCCGGCTAGGGTTTTGGACCCCCTGGGCGAGAAATTGGATGCCCAGAGAGGAGCGGGAGGTGGGAATGAGAGTAGGGATTTGGATTTGATGGATGCGGACGTCAAGTTCGATATCGAGGAGAACAACGAGCATGGGATGGACCCGGTGATTCCTGGGCTGTCGGGGCCGCGGGAGCTGAGTGGAGCTCGGGATGGCAACGGGGGCGATGATTGGGACAGTGACAGCGAGGATGATCTGCAGATAGTGTTGAACGATAACACGGCTCATCAAGGTCCCATGGGAGCCAGTGGCGATGCTGGCGGGGAGGACGATGACGATGACGATGAAGATGGAGATCCGCTCGTGATCGTGGCCGATGGAGACCCGAACCAGCCGCCGGTCGAGCAGGAGTGGGGCGAAGACACGGCTGAGGCAGGGCCTGATGGAGAGAGGAAGGAAGGTGGCAGCAGCAGTGAGCTAGCGAAGGCGAATGGAGGAGTGGGTGTGGCGCCCAAAATTGGGTACAGCAATCTGGGTTATCATCCATTTCATTCTCAGTTTAAGGTCAGTGGTGTTACATGTGGAAGTCCATGCAATAATTGTATATGGGGGGTTGTGTTTGTGTTGAACCCCTCTGTCAGAATTTCATGCAGTTTCTTCTTTTGTATCTGTTACGAACTGCAAATAGTGCTCTATTCAGCTAATGAAATTGGAATTTTCTTTCTTTGCGAGGGTTTTTAGTTCTACCTATGTATGCTAGTTGTTTCTTTTCTTCTTTGGCAACTTTTGACGTTGTTTAAGAACAAATGTGCGAAAGCAGCTAGCTGCGGCGGTTGAGTGCCTGGTGATCCTTTGAAGTGCTCGCAAAATGCAGCGGGTGGTTCCAAAGGATAATGGAGACAGTTGCTGTGAGATCATCAAAATGATTTGTCTGGCATCAACGCCAAAAGTTTTCCTAAGCTTCTTGAAACGTGAAACATTCAATGACGTGGACCTTTCTCTTTGCCCGATTTTCTTGCTGCCCACTTTAAATCTGACAGAAAGATGCTTTGAGGTAGTTGTTATATTACAGCTAGATCAGTATGAAACTGGTGATGAAGCTACAGTGACTTGTTTCTGAATAAGCGATCTTTTCTAAAAGTTAACTAAAGAAGCTCAGTCATTGGAAATTCCTTCTCAAGCAGCCTACCTCAGGCTTTATACATTAGACACAGAAGTTTTTTAATCAATCTGGAACCTGTCGCGGATGAGACTATTTTCAGCAAAGACGCTAGTAATGTTCTGCTGTTGTCATTACCATCCTCGCGTGGTACCTGCAAGTATACCAAGCATTTTCAGATTATTTAGCATGCTCAAGTAGGATCATTAATTCTCTTTCTGGATCTAACAATTAGTGCTTGGAAACTACCATATCCTGATTTTGGGTTCTAGGATAAGATGAAAAGATGATGCAAAATTCTAATGCTAGGTGTCATCTAGGCTAAAAACTTGTGCATGGGGTAAGAGCCTTAAGCACCATACCTTGTACCTGAAAATGTAGTACCAAGAATGCTTTCAAGCTTTCATGGCTGGACAGCTTGATCTCTGTAACCTTTATGATCTTCTTACTTGGTAACCTTTCTCTTCCACTGACAAATATGCAGTGAGGTCTAGATAAAAAGTCTTGGAAGCCACTTTCCAGTAGATATTAGGCATCACTGAGAAAAATTTCATCATTTATTTGCGGGAAATGATACAAGTTATTGGGTGAAAGTTGGGAACTCTAAAAGGTAATAGCATGTCATCCATGTTGCATGAGAGGTTCTGGTTAATTTACTAAGTTTTGATTGAAAACTTAAGGTCCCTATAACCCAGTAGAGCATGTATCACATTATGCATTTAGCTTCTTGGGCGATTGTTCTGCTGAGCATTGTTAGATTCAATGTGGTTCAGTTCCTAATTGCCATCAGAAACATAATGATAATCCAGTGTCCTGTAAATGTTTCAAAAATAGATTCCTGCAGATTTTTAGTCGGACAGAAATTTGTTTTTTCTATTTTCCACTTGTTTGCTTTAATTCGAGCGTTTTGGGAAGCTGTTTCTTCTCCACAATAACAATCTGGATGCCAGGATGGCTGGCCTCCTGTCCAACTAGCAAGGACTGATGATTTATCTTCAAGTGAAAATACTGTTCACATTAGAGGTTCTATGAACAACATGGCTCATGGAAATAGTAAATGGTTGCCGTTACATCTGTCTTTGAGGTGGTTGAACCTGTTTGTCGTCATCTTTGTCAGACTTGTCTTTTTTCATGGTTGACATAACATGCTTGTGTGCTGGATTATAGAATTCAGCCATTTACTACTTTTCCTTCTTCCTTCTATTCTACACAAGGTCGAATTTCATGCTGGCCTGATGAACTTCATATGATGTCTTGCCTTGTTAACATGAGTGGAGAATAACCATTCTGACAAATTATATGTGTCATTTTAATGGTTTTTATGGTTCTTCCAGCATGATGTAGATATATAGCAGTGTTTGCCTTTATCTATGTCAATTATATCACGCCATATCAGTATTGCTGTTCTATGGTTTCTTGGCCTTTTGTGCTCTCTGGGGGAGTGTTACTTAAAGTCATTCATTCGCGCGCCCCCTTTTCTTGGGGTTTGGTGCTTGTTCATTGACCTTCTCTGTTTCTGTGTACTTGTAGTATGTAAGACCTGGTGCTTCACCTATGCCTGGATCAACTGTTGCTGCTCCAATTGGAGCACCAGGTCAAGTTCGTCCACCTGTCAACATGGGCCCTTTAGCTGGTCGTGGTAGAGGTGACTGGCGACTTTCGGGAATGAAAAGTGCTTCATCTTTGCAGAAAAATTATCACCCAGGAATGACTCCCTGGGGTTCTGGACGAGGTTATGGGGGTGGACTGGAATTTTCACTTCCCTCACACAAGTAATCTCTCTTCTCCAGTATTGATACTGTAATTGATTCTAGTAGCTATTATACAGGCTTTATGTTGTTGCTATTCTCTTCTCATGCCTTTTTAATTTTCATATTATGTTACCTATGACAGTTAAAGCTGTTAGTGGATGTATCGCAGAGTAATATATTATAATTTGCAGTAATTTTTTCAAGGGAGGTAGAATTTTTTATTTTTTCAAAATTTTTGCTCTCTGATTGTGCAGTCTTCGATCTGTGATGTGTTCCTCCTCTATCAACATCCTTGTTAGAGAACTAGACTAATAAGTCCTGTAACAATTTTCTGCACCTTTTCATTCCCTAATGGTGATTCCTAATTGGTTCTTGTTTTTATGGAGATCCCTGATTTGATACTAGGTGCTCGAATTTTGTGCATACCAACTTCTGCTTTCCTTTGATTCTTTACTTAGTGCCTGTGCATTACATGCATCACTGATAAAGCAAAAGCGCTACTAGTGTGCCAACCGTCCCAATTCACACATTTTGTTTTCCTGTTCTGTGGGCAAAAGGACTTTTTTGCTGGATATATTCCTTTCAAGATTTATGACTATAGAAGACAAACTTGTGTTTCCTGTATGGCAAGATTGCTTGAATTCTTGTTGAACTCATAAAGCTCTTCTCAATCCTGTGAACAATTTCAGGACTATTTTTGAGGTCGATATTGATAGTTTCGAGGAAAAACCATGGAGGTACCCTACTGTTGATAGTACAGACTTTTTCAACTTTGGTCTGAATGAGGAGAGCTGGAAGGAATATTGCAAGCAGCTGGTAAATATGAACCTTGAATCAGTTGTTAGTAGATGAATGGATTTATGACTCTAGTTAAATATTATGCAGGAGACTCTGCGACTTGAATCTACCATGCAAAGCAAAATTCATGTTTATGAGAGCGGTCGAAAAAAGCAGGTAATGCAGGATTTGTAACTCTTCTTACTGGGTTATTTTGCAATGGAACCTTTTAAAAAAATTTCATCGCAATGATCTGCCTTGTATATACATAGTTCAAATGTATATGGAATATGGATCTTCATATACTTTGCTCTTTACTTCTTTAGGAGTTTGATCCCGATTTGCCTCCAGAACTAGCAGCAGCATCAGGAATTCATGATATTACAGCTGAAAATATGTCTAATGGGAAGTTGGACGCTGGACAAAGAGATATTAAAGCATCTGCTCATGTGCGGCCACCATTAGTATGTCTCTGCTTTTGAACTTATTCTTAAGCTTGCATTGTTTTAGGTCGTCATCTTATTGCTGAATTTTTGGGCTCCAGGAGTCATGAGAATTCTTGATCTTGATTTCCATTGTACTTCAAAAATCAGCAGTCTAGTTTGGAGATCCCACTACCTCAATAGACCTTTTGTTTTTTACCCCGCTGCATCTCCAATGTCTCACTTTCATCGACGGGGCATTTGTTTACTGAGCATATACAACAGAAATGTAGAGTTGTAGAGTCCTTTTCTTGATCGAAGCCTTACTCTATTGGAGCAGTCATGATTGGAAGTAAATAGATATTTTAATGCATGGAGCCTTAGTGCTTGGACACGTTGAATTTAACTAGAGCTATCAGCTATCCTTCATATCCTTCACAACTATCCTTCCTTCTAGACTCTTTGTCTTGTAACTGGGCTCATTTCTTGGTTCTTGAGCTCTTTCTATATATGGGTTAGCACCCCTTTTGTCCTATTTCATTCTTCAATATGTTTGTTGCTGGATATCCTCAGGTGAAATTAGCTTTCATCGTTGAGTAGGTAGTCAATGTCCGTATTTGAATCATATTATTAAAGCTGATCAAATATAATGAATTCTCGAATTCCATGTTAATGCTGTCATCACCACTACATAAAGACCATTCTCTTGAACTTAACTTACTTATTTCTCATCCAGCCAACTGGGCGAGCGATTCAGGTTGAAAGTGGTTACGGTGAACGCCTTCCGTCCATAGATACCCGACCTCCACGAATTCGTGATTCTGATGCAATTATTGAGGTAAAATTATCTACTGGTGAAGTTTTATGTCGATCTTGCTCATACATGGTCCTCATATTTCTTATGGGTTCTTTTATGAATTTGGATATACAGATTGTCTGCCAGGATTCTGTTGACGAGGATTCCTCTACTGAAAATGGGCTCGCGGACAGAGTGGATAATAATGATCCTACAAGTGAGGATCTTAGAGGAGCAGAAAAGGCAGAGGACCTCCTTACTCGCGAAGAAGCTGAATATTGTGACCGTAACTCTGAAACTTATAGCGACCAAAATAGAGAGGTGGTCGAAAAAGCTCAATTCATTGAATCTGGTCAGGATGAACTTCCTGAAGGAGAGAGTTCACCCTTACGTCGCGAAGGATCAGTTCAACATCATCCATCTTCTAGGGAACAGACTTCTGGATATCCCAGTAGGAAGGCTGCTATCACTCATAATGAGCGGTATAAATCTTTTCTGATAATCAAGGATAAGAATATTAAATGACCTCTGTTACTATTATATGCAAAATGAAACCGGTGAACTGACAAACTTAACCAAATTAACTGAGACAAAAAATTTCAAGTTAGTCGAATTTTGGACTGTGGAAGAATAAATAGTTGGGCCCAAATCAGCATCGGGATTTCGGTTCAATTTGGATCGTGGAGGCAACGAACTGGGCAAGCTCAAATAGGATTAAATTGCATATGTTCAAATATAGGGAAAGAATCAACAAAAACCCCAAATATGCTCAATGTGGCACATTTATCTTGACCTTTTGTTTGTGACATAAAAACCCCAAACCATGCTCACTGTGGCACATTCAACCTAAACTCATTCTTGTGATATGATAAACCCCAAACTTGTACTTGTGACATATTTGCCTTCTGTTATGCTTCCGTCAGATGATTTTTCAATAAAAACTTCGTTTTTATTTCACTTAAGCCATGTGGGCGCCGTGTCAACACCGGGCATTCATGTAGGCAGATTTTTAACAGTGTTCATTGACGGAACCTTAAGGGAGGGTAAACGTGTCACACAGATACAAGTTAGATGCAAGTTTGAGATTTTTGGGGTCGCAGATAAAGTTTAGGATAAATGTGTCATAATGGGCATAGTCTGGGTTGGTGGCTTTTTTTCTTAAGCATAATAGCTTACTACTCCTCTTTTAGGCGATTAGGAGGAGAGGCAGAAGGTGAGATTTGAACCCTGGGCCATGTGTCTTTGGGAATAGACCATCATAGGGGCTTATTAGTTTCTAAGGCTTGTTTGTTTTTGACTGGTCAAAAGCGAAAGGCAACTTTTAACTTTCCCATGAAAAAACAAAAATATTGTTCAATTTTTAAAAAATTACAAAAAGTATGTGAATTTACGTGTTGATAGTTGTATATTGTGAAAGCTTAAGGTATTTGGTATTTAAAAAGAGTCAAAATTTCATGCCCCGTGCTATTTGGATTATGTAGTAAAGTAAAAAGTAGAAGTGAATCCATACGAGGCCCCAATTTTCACTGAGCATGAAAATCAGAAAATTAGAATACCTCATGTAATTAACCACACTCTAGGCATTTGCTTTTAATATTCTGAGCATAGACAGTTGTGTGGACACAAGTTTATGTATGTGAAGTATGCCTGTGTCTCTGTAATCTTTTGCCAGCTTCTCTATTAACTTTTTGCTGTTTGGTGAAAGATTCTATTGTTCTTACACTGAATGATTGTAACAGCGGGTTATCACACAATTTATATGTACAAATCTTTCTTTGTTTGAAAATACAGGCATATGGAAGGTAGAGCACGTGACCAGTCCCCAAATGTGTCTCCTCATCAAAGTACAGAGGATAAAATGGCTATTGAAAATCAGGGGGCACAGATGGTTGATACTGTGGAGAGTGAAGAAGCTCTTCATGTGTCCAGCGTGGATCACAAAGATACACTTGCTGGTAAGTCTTTGCCCGGTGACAGAAGCTCTGAGCTGGAGAGAAATGAAGTATCTTCAGATGCAAGCAAGGCTGGTGAAAAGTTGCTTAATCCTAGAATGAAAGACAAGTTTAATTCTAGGGGTGAGCAAGTTGCTCTCAATGAATTTGATGAGGGGGAGGATTGTAGAGCTGCAAGAAGTAGTGAAAACAGCAAAGCAAGATCAGGAAGCAGCAGAGATAGTCAGAAGTGGCGTGATGGTACAGAGGAGGAAGTTGCGCAAGTTGGTCTTCCCACTCATATGGGAGGTTCGAGGAGTCACCTTGATGAAAATGAACAAAAGTTTCGAAGAAAAGATCATGATAGGAGACAAGAAATGGAAAGAAGCCGAACAGTTGTAAAAGATAAAGTGGATCCTAGTTTGGTTCATAATTTGCCCGTGAAGTCCGATAATTTTGATAGGCGAAAGGAGAGGGAGTACTCTGATGGAGCAAGGAGACTGAGAGATGATGAACCTAGTTCCAGAAGGCTCAGACTTGAAGATTCAAGGAAGAGGGAGCGTAGTGATGAAATAGGCTCCAGACATAGAAGCAGGGGTCGAGAAACTGAGAGGAACGACAAAGAGGAATATCACTCATCCAAAAAACAGCTGGACAATGGCATGTACAAAGTTAACTATGACAAGGAAGTCGCTTTACGAGGCAGGGAAAGAGATGATTCTTTAAGGAGCAGATATGAAGTTGCAGATGAACACCGTAGTAAGAGGAAAAAGGCAGATGAACATTTTCCGCGAGAGCGAGACCACATTGACAAAGAAGAAATCCTGCGTGATCAAAGAGAGAGTTCTGGTCGTCGAAAGCGAGGCAGGGATGACATTAATGATCAGAGGCAGAGAGAGGACCAGTCTAGAGTTAGAGATAGTATGGATGACCACCACTCTTCTAGACATAAGGATGAGAGCTGGTCACAGAGGGATAAGATTGAGAAGCAGAGGGATAGAGAAGAATGGCATAAAGCCAAGCAAGGTCGTGAAGAAAATCGTTTAAAAAGGGAAAGAGAAGAAGAAAGGGCTGCTATAAGGGGTGGACGTGGGGGAGAGGAGAAAGCATGGGCTGGCCAAGATAGGCCGAAGGATGATCATAGAGCTTCGGGTAGAGATTACCAGTTTAAGGATACAGCTCGACAGAATGAACATGCTAAGAGGAGGGAACATCAAGAAGATGAAAGTGTCTTGCAGTATCGTGGTCATGAGGAGGTCCATGCGCGTGGTAATCAGATCAAGAATGAAGAAAAAAGATCCAGATTTGAGAAATCAAGCACTCGCCATGATAAACCTGCCAGTGTTTCAGATAATCAAAGATTGCATGACAAAAAACACAGCCATAGAAAGAACAAGGAATCTGAGGGAGGCGATCACCATACTTCCAGGAGAAATCAGGACGATCATGTTAGTCAAATGGTATGTTCTAGATTCTAGACAGTCTAACTCAGATTGGAGATTGTACAATCTCAAACATCAAGGAAGACTTTTATGCCTAATAACTACTAAATGATACTAGTTCTTGTCAGTTTTCACTTATGTTGTTGGTGGCTCTGCTGGTATGGAGTTTTGAACCTCAGACCCATCAGATAACCAAATTCCACGTGACTCTTAGCTGTTACTTAGGGTC
This sequence comes from Lenwebbia sp. NSW1173648, assembly GCA_029784005.1. Taxonomy (NCBI): domain Eukaryota; kingdom Viridiplantae; phylum Streptophyta; class Magnoliopsida; order Myrtales; family Myrtaceae; genus Lenwebbia; species Lenwebbia sp. NSW1173648. The sequence continues at coordinate 34,804,729 of JARCGZ010000003.1, read as the reverse complement.
CGCATGAGCTTGAGTAGCACTCAATGAATGCATCAGGGGTAGATTCTATGAAGAGGGAGATGGTTCCTGGAGAGTCGATGTCTGTCAGAGGTTTTCTCATCTTTTCTGTAGTCTTTTTCTTGGTCACCATCTTCCTTTTCTTTCTCTTGGGGAGTGGGTGCTGCTTCTGTTCTTAGTTTCCGCAGCCGTTTAAGTATGTTTGTGTATAAAAAGATGATGTATATACATATATATTTACATGCATACATATGCACCCATTATACCTTTCTGTTCAGAGGATGAGCAGGAAAAGATTGGGGGGGAAGGGGGGGGGGGGGTCCGGTTTTTTTAATTTTCCATCAATCCTTTTTCTGCCCGTTCTTTCCTTTTTCCTTCTATATTGTCTTCTTATTCCTTTCCTTCCTCTCTTGGAAATTTATCCCCGAGAAATGAAAACTGTCACCTACATAATCAAATGCCCTTCAGCTGTGCTCGGTACCTCATAAAGCAAGAGGATATAGTTTCAAGAGACCGTCCGCTTGATATAATTATATGGTTTCGCTTCATGTATCCACTAGTTCTGAAGAAGATAAAAATGAAGGAAACATGAAATTATATTGTTGAACTCATATTCTAGACAAATTTCTTGTGGAAGAAAGTTATCCATTGCTTCTTTTTGTTCTTCTACTCTGTTTTTCTTGTCATCATGCACCTTTTGTTGTCTTGTTGTTAACTTGTTGAGTGTCATAATTAATTTTCTGCGTTCTATTAGCTGCCAAATGCTTTTGGGTACTAGAGATAGAACATTGTTGCTCTGCAATTGTAATTTTGTCCTTGAATATAGATTGGGTTTGTGACCGATTCCTGGTAAACTCGGATTACTGCTTTGTCAGTGTATCTTGTAAATCCTGCATGATTCTCTCTTTCTTATTGATACTTGATTACTTCTAAGTATGTTCATAATCATGGATGAAAGTTCATACTAACCTGTAAGAAGTCGCAAAGATTTGGGTATCAGTTCAGCTGCAATTGGTTCTTCTGTTCCTTGTTCCACCCGACTGGTTGATCATTAGCAGACCCTGGTACAAGTCGAGCTTAGTTTTCATGATTGTCATTCCTTCATTTAGGGCTCTAAGGGTTTGGCTGAGCAGAGAACTGCTGATCCTGGAGCCATGCAACAGTTTCATTCTTCGAGAGAAACGAGAGAAGATATGTCGTCAGAGGATGAACAATCAGAATCCAGAAGAGGACGCTCCAAGTTGGAACGGTGGACAAGCCATACGGAGAGGGATTACAGTATCAATAACAAGTCATCGTCTTCCTTGAGATTTAAAGAGGTAGGAAGGAGCAACAACAATATTGTATCCTCTGAGGCCAGCAAACTTCCTGAATCTGTTAAGACGTCTGAGGAAGTTGACGAGCACCATTTCTTGGCTGAGGATAAAGATTTGGGTAATGTGGAGAAGAAGGATGCTGATACAAAGCCGTTAAATGATCGTCATTTAGATACAGTGGAGAAGTTGAAGAAACGCAGTGAGCGATTCAAGCTTCCTATGCCCAGTGAAAAAGAAGCCTTGCCAATAAAGAAGATGGAGAGTGAAGCACTACCCTCCACCAAGGGCGAGACTCCTGTGGATCCAGAGATCAAACAAGAGCGACCAGCTCGCAAGAGGAGGTGGACCGGTAATTAAATTTGTTAAGAGAGAGATTCTGCATATTTATGTGTACTGCCTTTCTTGTTGCGGGGGAAGTTCTGCTTCGCCTGATTCTTGTTATAAGACCCTGAAGGTCATAGCATCCCTTGCAGCAATAAATTGGCTTCTCCATGACTTCTAGGGTAGCTGTGCTCCATTTATGTACTCTTGTAACCATGCAGCCATCATATACATTTTGTTGTATATACAGAAAATGTAACTGTGAAACTCTATATGATGGTGGCATGTAATTGTACTGCTTACTAGAAGCATCTTGCGTCTCTTATTGAGGATTACGAGGATATTGCGGGGCTCATGTACAATGCCTCGTGGTGCCCCATATGGAGCTGGATGCAGCTGCCACTGGTTGTATTGGAGGCAAGAAACCGACTTAGAGGTGGCATCTGGAAAATGTGTTGTCTTGGAGCAACTGGAGGCAATGAAGCTATCTTGCGGCAAACAAAGATCGAAGTAGAAATCGGTCGCATCACACCAGCATGGGAGTAGACGATTCGTGCAGATGGATGTCGGCCAATAATTCACTTGTTCTGCTATAGTTCATGTATCGTTATGAGCATATTAAACATTTTCCCTCCCCTTTTTCGAGTTGTCTAGGATTGCGAAAGAAATGAATTTTGAGAAGTGAGAGATTGACAAGTTTATTATTAGCAGAGTTCCTCCATGTTCTTGTTGATCTAAATTTTAGGAGAAGCTGACAGCAAGATAAATGTTGCCTGTCTCTTGCCCGAGAAAGAGAGAGTAGCTTTCCCTGTCCAGATGCAGATTTGGTTATCTGGATAATTGGGTGTTAGCTTTCTGAAAAAGAAAATACAATTCTTCTTTGGCCCCTTTTACATTGTGTTCTTGGGACTGTCCTATGAAGCTAGTTAAAATAGGAGAGTTTTGGTTGCAATTTCTGCTGACCGAGTTGTGACTGATCCATTTTGCTTGTCGTCAGCACATGGGTTAGTTTTATGTCACTGGTAAATGAGCACCATACATCAAGTAAGTGACGTTTCTTGTTTAATTCCATGCTAACTTCTGAAGAGTGAAGGGCTCCTCTATAATGAAATTGAGCATTCCTCTGAAAGGCCCGAGGCATTTCTATTATGACGAGCGCGTTGAGCGATGAACTCTTAAAAAGCATCCCTTGAGGGTCTGGGCTCTGATGTGGTTTGAAGCCACGAGCAAATGGGGACATTCTTTAAGTTTCAGATCTTGGCAACACCCAGGTTGCATAACTATTTGCTTTTGTTAAGATTAGGCGCACAAACACAACGAAATCGAGAGTAAATACGGGAAAGAGAATTGAGACACAAAGTTTATCGTAATTCACACTTAAACTAAGGTATATTCAGTAGAGATTTCACTATATTTATAGCCCAAGCCCAAATTATTAATAAAATACGAACTCAAATTATAAAGGGTTAATACCACGAAAAACCATAAACTGGCACATTAGTGACAAATTTACCCCAAAATAATTTTTTCACCACAGAAAACTCAAAAATGGTACATATGTGATAAATTTACCACAAACTAATTTTTTCACCACAAAAAACCCCAAACTAGTACACATGTGATAAACCCAAACTAATTTTTTTACCACCAAAACCCCAAACTAATATACACTTGTAACAAATTTATCCAAAACTAATTTTTTTGACCACTAAAAATTCTAAATTGATACATTCGTGACAAATTTACCCCCCGTTAGTGTACGTTAAATTGGGTTAATATCACGAATAGCCCTAAACTAGTATACTTGTGACAAACGGAGGGTAAAAATCCCAAAATAGTACACCTATAAACTGCCACATGTCATGCAACTCAGTAATTTAACGGTAAAATTTAATGAAAACCAAGGGGTACAGTTGTACCAGTTTGGAGGTTTTTTGTGGTAAAAAAATTAGTTTGGGATAAATTTATCGTATGCCAGTTTGTAATTTTTTGTGGTCAAAAAATTAATTTGGTATAAATTTGTCATATATATAACAGTTTGAGGTTTTTCATGATATTAACTTTCATTTATAAATAACCTAGGGCATTGTGGAGGCGCTGCCCCCCCTAAAACCGCAGGAATAGCTCTTGGACCCCCACTCGCTCCGGAGCGGGATCCCGTGCCGTCTTGTCGATGGACGGTATGAATTACACCCCTTACACCACTTTTGAATACGGCTACAGACGTACATTTCTATTGTGAAAAAAACGAAAAGTTTAGTTGGGTTTTCTCGTAAGAACACGAGTCATTATCACCAAAGAGTCCTTTTAAGTTACTCTTGTACCTTGCATTACAAGTAGAGACGATAGTAGATTGTCCAATGAATATACCCAATTGATTAAAGCCCACAGATGTCCAAGCCTTTGATGTTCAAATAGCTTCACCGGTTTAAGTTCTCGCTCTCTAAGAATTTGCGCTCGTTAATGGCGTCATCGAGTTGAAGCTATGACCTCCATTTCTCATGTTTTGACCCCATTCTCCTTCTCTTCTCTATTTCCAGCGTAGACGAGAGGATACGATTCTATGCAAGACAGACAATCCTATAATGCACTAGATTTGCAGGTCATTTTCTTTTGCTCTTCTTCTGCTCGGTGTTAACTTCTTGTACTCTGCGAAAGCTTTCGTTTTTTCTTCGTTAAATTGCACTTATTCCCCTCAGGAGTAGAAATCTTAGTTAACTGGTCTCTACGAGGACGCCTTTTCTGAGACCTATTGCTCCGGGGATGAGTTTTATGAATTCTGCACACCAGCTGTTTGTAAATTTGTCAGAGCCAAAGTAGGAAATGAAGGTCCCTTTTCTGAGCAATTGGGTATTATTCGTATAGCTCTTTGGTTTTTCCTTTTTTTATTTGCGACTTTATAGTTGCCTGAGACAAGGTTAAAGGCGGTCTTGGGTGTTGGTGGTACATTTGGAAGCTCAGGAGAATGTGTTGCATGACATGTGATATGACATCCAATAGGTTGTTGATTTCAAATTCATGTGCAAAGGGCGTATTGTTGCTTCTTCAATGCAATTTGTAACTCATGAGTAATGTTTTTCTTTTTCACTCTGATTGTTCATCATTCAAGGATATTGATTGTTATTGGAAGTCGACAAAAGATATTTTCTCCTTTGATCTGCATATAGGACGATGCTTTTTTGTACCTCATTGATAGCTAAACACCTTTTCTTTCAAACCTAAAGGTTTGGTGGACCCAGAATTCTAAAATGTAGTATGTCCTTCGAGATTGTTATGCATTTGTTTACTTGGTTACTGATTTCTTTGGTGCATGTTTTTAGATGCAGGACTTGCACTGGTGACATATGTTCACAGAATTTCTGTGTTCTCGTCGATAGTCATTTAACATCGTGCACAAGTGCTTGTTTGAATTAAAGATTTAGGCTGTTCTTCATTCTTCTGCAATTTCCAACCCTTATTGGCCGGTCCCCGTACCTCAATGACCCTCCGAAGACCTCCATTGCCTCGGCTCCTTCTTGACAATGTTTCTTGCATGAGAAATGCGCAACAGATCTTGCGTCATGTGAACGTCTCTCTTCATGATGGTGGAGCTCTTGTGCTGTCTGGAACCAACGGTTCGGGCAAAACCACATTCCTGCGTATGTTAGCAGGGTTTTCTCGTCCTTCTGCTGGTCAGATCCGCTGGAACGGCCACGATGTCACACAATCTGGCATTTTCCACCAATACAAGTTGCAGCTCAATTGGCTTTCCCTCAAAGACGCTATAAAAGAGAAATTCACTGTCCTCGACAATGTTCAGTGGTTTGAATTGCTTGAAGGTAAGCAAGGAAAGTCTCTGCCGGCCCTGGAGCTTATGGGGCTTGGAAGATTGGCAAAAGAGAAAGCGAGAATGCTTTCAATGGGTCAAAGGAAGAGGGTGCAGCTGGCCAGGCTGCTCGCTATTGACCGTCCCATTTGGTTACTTGATGAGCCATCTGTTGCGTTAGATAACGATGGTGTGAAGTTGCTGGAGTATATAATTGCGGAGCACCGGAAGAAGGGCGGGATAGTAATTGTGGCTACGCATCTACCAATTCAGATTGAGGACGCCATGGTCTTGAGGCTGCCTCCCAGGTTCCCGAGACGGATGACGTCAGTAGATATGCTTGGCCGAGCAGATATTTTATAGTCCTTGTGAGGAAAAACTATTCATGGACTATATGATATTGATGGTACTGATCTTTGGTCTTCAGCATCCAGTATAGCTTTTTTGTCAGGATCTTGCTTGCATCTGAGATGACCATCATAAGCCTGTTTTTGGTCGCTATGAATGCCACATCCCTCTTGCGAAATCTGGTCCTGAAATATGCAAAATGCACTCTTCGCGTGATTATGGTTTCGTAGTCCTGCTTTAAGTATTGCCAAATGTAACAAGTTCATCGGGGCATCCTCAGCTATTCAATCGATATAAGTTCGACTGAAGATGAGGCATGTTGCCAAATGCATGGCCGGTTGAGTTTGCTTATTCAGCGCGTCCTCAAAGTTTGCTTGCACTTTCACTCATTCAGAGAATCACAGTCCATGAAAACCCCTCACAGTCAACATTCACTCCGTGATCTTGGATGGTCATTCAATTTTGCATTCCCATCTATCTATGAAGTACTTTAGTAACTTCAATGACTTCGTATCAGCATAATCATAGTTGGTGATCTGGCGAACAATTTGCGTGATGTCCTGGGAATGCCCCTACTGTGTATTTAACATTGTCTGCATAACAGAGACAATGTAGCATATAAAATAGGAAAAATCATCCCGACCTCAAATAAGATAATGGGTTTCCGACCAACAAAAAAAAGAAAGATAATGGGTTAGTCTTGCAAGCAATTAAATTTGTTTTATTCCGTCACTGGGAAGGGAAAGGCATTACCTTTTCCCAGAAAGGCACCGCCCTTTTCGACAGGCTTAAGACGGTGCAAGACATGATTACATACAAGTAGGACAAACTCAAACTTTTTCAGTTTTATGGAAACTGAGCGGGCGCATGACAACAGTTTTATTTTCTTATTTTTTTTTTTCGAAAAATAGATTTGGAATAGAAATCTGTTTGCTAATGTAATTTTATTTTTTTTTATTTTCGGGGCAATTTTTTAGCCCAGAAATAGGTTTGGAGCAGAAATGAGAAGTACAAATTTTATACTTTTCTATTTCTGGAACAGAAACAGAAATAAGATATTTTCTCATTGCTCACTCTCTTTCTCTCTCGCATGCGGTTTCCCTCTCTTTTGCATCCCTGTTGTCGGTCGCCATTCGCCGGGTGCTCGTCACCCACCGCCAGTCTCTAGTCCTCGGCCACCTGTCACCATCCGTCGGTCACCTCCTCCTTCGACCACCGTTTGCCGGTCACCAGTATCCGGTTGCCTGCTTCCGTTCGCCTGTCTCCGGTCCACCGATTGCTAGTCGCCCACTGCCAGTCTTTGGTCCCTAGCCACCGATCGCCGGTCGCCCACCGTCGGTCTTTGGTCCCCAGTCATCGATCGCCGGTCGCCCGCCTCCGGTCTCTGGTCGGCTGCCGCCGGTTGCTAGTCATCATCCGCTGCCGATCACCTCTCTCGCGTCCCTACCGCCAGCTGCCATTCGCTGGTCTCTAGTCCTTGGTTGATGTTCGCTCGCCTATGTCCGTCGTTCGCTCGCCACCGGTCACCGTCCGTCGGTCTCTAGTCCCCGGTTGCTGTTCGCTCGCCACTAATGGCCCAACCGCAGAAGTTTTATGCTATTATCAAACAAATTTCTATTCCAGGAGCAGCAATTTTGTGTCGTTGTCAAACGTATGTCGCTGTTTAGAAACTCGTATGTGGAATAGAAATAGAAAAATATATTTTTGGCCAGAAATAGAGCTCGGGAAGAGAATGATTGTCATTCGTGACTACATGGGCTTTGTTCGCACGCTGTTGTTTTGTGTAATTTCAAATTATTAAAAATAAAAAGTAGCTCGTGCCCCCTTTTTTTTTCCCCCGAGGACTTAAACTTTTAAAACAAGTTGTTGCTCGCTCAATATTTCACCACATATTAACGACGAGGGCCTTCGGTTTCATTTTTCGTGTTTCCTTTCTTTTGAGGTTTTCAAAAGTACATATATAATTTGAAAACTGTCAATCTTTAACAGTTTACATGCTTAAAACACAACCATTTCTATGAGGTTCTAATTTCGCTATCATAAAACCTGTGAAGACTTACTAACAGAAAGAGAGAAGAAACAATGAGAAAAGAAACAGAGTTTGGATTTACTTCTCTCTGTATTCAAGGAAAGTTTCCATCTGAGAGCATAATCTCTCGTTTGCTCTGTTCTCTTATTTATATAACACGATCTAACCTGAAGAACCACCGAAGGTGGTTTTACAGCTCATCTAATGAAGACAACAAACTAACAGAATAACAGAAGAAGAAAGTAAAGTTGTTCATTCAGTTAAATGCACAAAACAGAGTAACGGTTCTGCAGTGGGAGAGCTCCTCTCATAGTTGGACACGTGAAGCTGGAAGTTTTACTGTTGACTTCATCTCTTTCCTTCCTAGTTGAATTAGCAACACCATGTATACGCATAGCTAACATAGCCGACGACTTGCTCACTTCACTTCGTCTGGTCTTTGTTGTAGCAGCAACATCTTCATTTCTTTTCTTTGTTGAAACAGAGTAACGGTTCTCCAGATGATTCTTAACACGACTGCTGGAAAATTTTCCATAGTGCAGTTGCTGTGTTTTTCTGTGTGACAATGATCAAAATTTGCAAATTGGCGTCAGCTCTGTTGTTTTAGATGTTGACAAGGTATGTGTGTCTATCATCATATGCACTAAAGACAATGAGCTTTCAATTCATCCATTAATGCCTTTATTTTTGTCTTGGTCATGTCGTGCTTTTGATGCCCTTCAAATCAGCTTGAGAATAGCAAACTAAAGGTCTATTTTTCCATCAGAATTGAGATCGGGCCAATTTAGTGTAGGAGGAATCATTATCTCTCATCTCAAGAAGATTAAACTGATCATTAGGATTTTTATATTTGTTAAAATGCAAAAATTTTAGTCCTTGAGTAAAAAACAGGACCGTGAGGCCATTGTCATATATTCTTCTTCAAAACTAGTGGTGGCCACGGCCGGTTTCGAACCGCCCAGTTTGGCTCTCTGACAGAGGAGAGGATGGCACATGGGAGCAAGTAGCAGCATAGAAGGCCTGACAGAGGAGGGTATGGGAGCAGGTAGCAACAGAGAAGGGACGGGAGCAGGTGAGGAGCAGAAAAGCAAAAAAAGAAGAGAAAAATAGAGGGAAAGCATGGGGAGTTGGAGGGAGTAGAGGAAGCGACCAAGAGGAACGCCGACCCCTCCTCCGCGCGTCGTCGCCCCATCACGCCTAGCTAGTCGCCTCAGCCGTCCACCGCCATCATACCCTCGCCCCAAAACAGTTTGATGTGGGAGTCGTCTTTGAGAATGTTGGAGTCAGTAACGGTCGGACGTCGAGCAGGGAAAGTGACACTCGTTCGCGAACTTCTTGAACCGGCGGTTCCATTTTCTGTTTTGAACCGGAACGGGACCTTGAACCGGTCCAGAACCGCTGGTTCAAAATAAGAACCGGAATCGCCCCTTAAGGTTTCGGTTCCGGTTCACCCATGGACACGAACCGAAAACGCCGGTTCATGAACTGAAACCGGCCGGTTCCGAACCGTGGCCATGACTATTCAAAACTCATACTGGATTGTTTTTTTTTTTACTTTTTACTTTAATTAAATTTTTCGATACACCTGCTTTGATTTGTTCCAACGGAAAAATTCATCGAAAATCTCAAAGTATGCCTACTGTAATATATTAAAAATATGTCTATACGAATGACGTAAGGAAAACGATATTGACATGACGCCTGCCTAGCTGACATCATTTTGGTTGAAAAATCATTTGACGGAATCTTGAAGGAGGGTAAATGTATCACACGAGTACAAGTTTAGGATTTTTGATGTTACAAAAAAAAATTCAAACTAAATGTGTCACAGTAGATATAAATTGAGATTTTTGGTGGCTTTTGCCTTTGCTTTAACTTGAAACAATTGATACTTTCGCACACAGAAATTGACACGCAGACAGGTTAAATATAGTTCTTTTAAATTATTTTTTTTAATATAAACGAACAGAAAAACTACTTGTTTTCTAAAACTTAAATATAAACAAACACGCCTCGAGTGATGTTGTGCTTTATCTTGTTACGACAAAAGCATGATGTCAGAAGAATCTAAAGTAACAGAAGTTCCATTTTTCCAGCCAAAGGAACCAACGTAAAATCTACAGCGCAGCTTCATAATGGCTATTGAGACGTGCAAGCTTGGGTGACGTTGTTCTACGAGGGAGACCCACACGAAAACCCACCATCAAGATGGCGATGTCTTTCGTCCCGGGCCCGACAGAGTCCCTGCAACATTTTCTTGATTCGGCAACGTCCAAATCATGGGCAGACTTCTCGCCGTGAATGCCTTCACGATCCCATTTCAGATGCGCTCTCAGATCTGTTGTTTGGAGTCAAAACCCAGGGCATCAGCAGGGCGGAAACAGGGGTGAAGTTGGATTTACAGCGCCCCCGAGAGAGAAGCTGCTGCTTCTTCTTTCCCTTGCGCGTGATTATGGGGAAAAAGTCTTGGGTATGCACGGTTTTCACTCAGGTGTGTCTCTGCATCGCTCTCTATGTTGCTTTGAACTTGGGCCGGTCTCAGGAACACAGGGATTATACCAAGAGTGTCATCAGAAGCAGCGGTAGATTTCTTGATTCTTACTTTGTCACTGTCCGAGGGGGGTTTAGAGCTCCAAATGAACAGACGCGGCTCTTAAGACTGGTAAATTTTCTGACTTTGTGTTAGTGAAACATTCGATGCTATTCGAAAGATGTCATTTTGTGAGGTTGATCCAGCAGTGCGTCCTTCCCTTTTAAATTGTGGAACTGGATGTCGTCATTGGGGTTTCCCATTTCAGCGTTTTATTTGTAGGTGCTCTCAGGGATCACTACAGAGTGATCTTAGTTCCCTTTGCATCTGTAGATTGATATCTGCAATCATTACCAGTATTGGCTATCTCTCTCTCAACCCCATACTTACAGTTAGACGGTACCAATATAGATCAAGAACTAGACTTGCAAATTATACTTTGCGTGCATTCTCTAAGTAGGGATAGAGAGATCAGGAATGATGGTGGCTCTTGCTTTATCTTTGTGAATGCGGGCTTACTGTCCCTGTGTTATCTTGGGGTTTTAATGAAGATGGAGAAGGTGTCGAGGACATATGGCGCGGCATTTGTTGTCAACATCAGTGAACTTGGCGAAGATGACCCGCTTATGCAGAATGTAAGAGTATGAATAAATTCTATCTCCTGTTTGAAACTTAAGAGCTCCCTCTTGCTTAATGTATACAATTTCAGTTCCTTTTGTTTTTTATTTGAAAAGCTGCAAATTGAGTGCACTATGCACATATCCACATGGAAAAGCTTGGTGGCTTAGAGATTGACGTTAGAAGGGTTATCTTACCAGTTGAAATAGCTTAAAGTTTTTGTCCTTTAGAAGAAAGATAGCAGTGGAACAGTTATGCTTTGCTTTTGTTAAACTTTGAAGAGTTACTTGTGGCACAAATACTTTTAGTTACTCCAGATTGATTTTATGTTTGTTGGGAGTAAGATTCCGCAACCATCAATGGAAATTTAATATTCTCTTTTGGCAGGGTACACAAAAGTACCAATCGCTGAAAATTCCATGGTATACCATTTTCTTCCTATTTGCTGTCTTTGGGATTGAATGTGTATAATATTTCTGTGATTTTAGATCCTGATATTACATTTGGGTCTTGATTGTTCTTTATTCAGCCAAATTGTTAGGTAATCCAGAATAGTGACACTGTAGGTACACCACTAAAGCTTCAAAAGGAGGAAGAAGTTATTTCAGAGAGCAGATGAAAATTCCTCATGGGAAAACCTTAGACTTAATTCGTCTAGATACTGGCCTTTTTAAGGTGTGTTATCATATGTCAAAAGACACCTCTTAATAACCGCCCAGCGATTCATTTTTCTCTGTGGCTATATGCATCCTTTTTCTTATCATAATTCTTTTAGAGAAAATACGTCCATAAGCTTGTTACCTGTATTGTGGCTGAGGGTCTGCATGCGTTTACTGTGTAAGGTAGGAAACCTCTTTTACTCTCGAATATGGTTGCATGTCTGGTGTTTGGTATGGTGATTTTCCGAGGAAAAACATTACATGTGGTGGATATGAGGGTTCTGGTTTTCTGTAATGCGATTGATAAAGGATTATTGCAGGAATATGGTAATTGAGAGAGCAGGCTGGGAAAACTAGTCATCGTGAAAATAGGACTAATGGCCAATGAGCGAAGGCATGTTGTTTTGAATTTCCGGATTGGTAGAACCTATTCTCTGTCACCTGGCACTACCCTAGATCTTTGAAGTCAAAATAAGAAGGACGAATCTTTAATTGGTATACCTCCATGGAACCATGCTCCCACTCATAGTCATGGAGGGTTCTTTTGACTCAGTTTGACCTTCCATCTTTGCTTTCCTACCTGGGAACTCCTTCACTCAAGCTCATTATCTGATGGAGTACGCATCAATACCAAACTCATACTCCTCCCACGACCTACGTATACTCTCACTCTAGGGCATCGTATTGTATGCCAAATTGCCTACTTTCATGTACTTCCACCTGTTTTTGCTCAACTGGTGATGTAGCTGGAGCACAAATGGCAACCATATGAAGTATACCTTATATCTCTGAATCTCCAGGGTTCTGCCATGATGGGATCATCAGAGGGGCTTGGAGAGGAGCAACTTAAATGGCTCTCACAGATCCTAGAGGAAACAACTGGTGAATGGTAAGTTTGAAGAATTGGACTTTTGGTGTCCTTTATTTTCCTTTGGGTAAGCACATCTGTTGGCATTGTACCAAGTCACAATGTTTATGTTTCAGGAATTCAAACAAACAAATTATGACTTCTTTGAGCTTTTCTGAATACTGTAGCCTTTAGATACCTCGGCTGTGAGTTGTTCGTGAATTCTTGTGTTTGTATTACTTGATAATTTGTTGGGACCTACCTCATCTATCCATCAGTTTTGGCTTGTCGGTCAAAAGAATGAAAGTGTTGCCCTTATAACCAGGTGACTTTTTGCTCTGTGAACTCAGGCGCATAATCGCAGGATTTCTTCCTCTGACTTCCTGCCAAGAAAGTAAGGATCTATTTGAAGCAAAGGCAGATCTTGACCCTTTGAGTAGCATCTTTTCCACTTATGGAGTGGTAATCTCTCTCGTTTTTCTTGCCTCCTCGTGAGAATTATGAATCACATGAATCCTTCTCGAGTAAAGAAGTTGAATCAGACATGTCTTCCCAGAATGCATACTTAAGTGGAAGGGCTGGCATGCATCGTGTTCACGAAGGCGGTGTTACCTACATTGGCAACCCTGGCCAATTATATAAAAAATCTAATTCTGCTTCGTCTCATGGAACATCGTCAGTCTTTTGCAGGTATCTCATTTTGTCTCTGTTCTGAATTTTTCATCTGTGTTTGTCCCACCTATAATATGGTATGAATTCTGTTCCTATGATTTTTCCTGCTTCTCCAGAGAACTTGCTGATGGGTTCCTTCTTCACAGAGTCACCGCTCTGGAAATAGTGAGTAATCGAATCTTTTCTGTAATGCAGTCTTATGCATAGCATCTTTTGAATTAGTGCAGAATGCCGGAATAAGTTGACATTTTTGCCAGTTCGGTTTTGAAAATAGACTATATTAATGGGAATTTTGGTGATGGACATCATGGAATTTTCAGTACCATTGATTACCACATCTAGCTTCGTGACTTCCATGTGAAAACGCCAACTGATGCACGTAGCTGTGGGCAGGTGACTTATTTTGTTAACTCGTCCGGGGAAGCTGTCTACAAAACTGTACTCCGGCACCCTGGAAAGGAGGTCATGTGAGTTCACAAGTAGCCAGAGAGTGCAAGTTCATTTGATTGGACAGATTCCTTTTGTCAGCCCCACGCTCGTCGAACAATTCTTGTGAGGTCGGTTCTGCTTGTTTCGGGAGCCTCTCAGCCATTTTTGGATAGCAGAGTCGAGGATGTGTTTCAGTTCTCTTTCTTGCGTAACTGAGTACTTCATCGAGGTTTTTCTGCAATTGTAAATTAGAAAGCACATTGCTGATCGAACAAAGTCATGGTCTTTCTTCATTTATTGTTGTATCTAGTAGTTTAAGCTTGAAGCTGATTATTACAAAGACAAGTCTAGCTTTCCCTGTAATGACATCTTGCAAAGCTTGTAGTATGAGTTTAGAAGCTTGCATTTTCGCAAGTTTGATCTCTTGACAAGTTCCAATTCCTTTTACTTTAGTGTTTTTAAACTTCTGTTGTTGTTTTGGACCCCAAAAAAAAAAAAATTATGTTGTTGAATTTTTGGAGTTTATTTAAGATTTTCATAAGCAATATATATCTTCTTTTCTCTCGCGTTAAAATTAGAATATTTTCAGCTATAAGAAATCATAAAAACATTACACCTGATCAACCTACCAACAATTTACATACTCCGAAAGGTACATGTACTCGAAATAAATACTTTTATTAGTTGAATTATCGATGTGAGAAATTATTTATGCACTAACTAATGTTATAAATTAGGATTTCTACGAGGGCTTAAATTAAAGTAAAGTTAAAGTGCATGAATTGCGAGATTAAGTAAATAAAAAGTCTTTATAATAAAGCCAAATCAAAATGAATTTGATTTTTCCAAAGATAAAGGGAAATAAATATGTTACAGATGGTTTTCTTGCATTGGCCATTCTAGAATAAAACGCGAAGCTGAGATTTTAAGTAAAGACCGGTTTTTTTCAGCAGATTTAACTTAATCGTTATTTGGGCTGTTAGAATAAATCGAGTCAGACAGGATATAAATGGAGACTTTCGGACAACAACTTGCGCAGATTCTTGCGAGAGTTGCGTCTCTGATGAGGCCTCCCTCTCCTCCTCCTCCTTCTTGTTGTTATTGTTATTATTATTGCATAGACGATGGCGATGGCGATGGCGATGGCGATGATGATGATGATGATTATCTGGTTTAACGAGATTCATACCCCATGTACTGGAAAGGTTATTGGGTGATCCATACTGCATACGAGAGAGGCTGTGATGATGCATTCGGAAAAATGTGAGAAAGACGAGGCCTTTGAGGAAGCACCCACCAAATTTTCTTGGCGTGGCGACTCCGGTCGGAGGGTTTCTGAAAGTTTCCCATCTTTGGGCCTTTCACGAGCAACCGCTGTTTCGCAGCCACAGATTGGTATTAGATTGGTGCTTTTCTCATTGTCTTGTTTCACATGAATGATTCCGAACTGTTTGAGTAATGTTCTGAGTCTCTCTCTCTCTCTCTCTCTCTCTCTCTCTCTCTATGAAGTGGTGAGACTTGGAGCTGGTGGGTGACTATGTTATTGGGGTTTTTAGCTTTCCAAAGATTGTTCCGTTTCAAATTCAACCAGTGTTCATCTTGCTCTTTTCATGCTTAATTCGTTTGCATTGTCAGTTTCACATTTCATGATCTAGCCTCTGTTTTTCTTTTCGCATTTCTGCCTGTGAAAAGCAGGGATTTTCACCTGTTCTGCTTGCTGACAATTTTTCCCCCCCTGTTGCTCTTCGGTTGTTTGCTTGATTTTAAAGAGGAAGCTCATCAGATGTCTTTGCTTAAACGAATACTTGTTCAACAATCTACAGTTTTTAATGTTGGAAAATCAGTGGAACAACGGTTGAGGATTCTATTGACGTTTCTCTTTACTAGTCAACATTTATCTCGAACTTGGAATCCTCACAACCAAAAGACTTGCCAAATCCATTTACCACCAGTTAGAGGGGTTCAAAATCGCCACCAATTAGACTTTCATTGAGGACTTGTGGATCCAAAATGGTCATAATACACCACTTAACTTAACTCACTTCTGATAATAGTCAATGGCAGATTCCTTTACTATATTACAAAGTGAAATGAATCAAGAGAAAGAGAGTACGCTAAGTGAAACATGAGAGAGGAAAGATGACCTGCAGATCCATTGGACAGCTCCTTCTGTTCGTTTCTTTTAAAATAGTAAACTGAGTGCTCCAATAGCCGCTAGAGAGAGACCCAAATCAGCAACTATTTTTAGTGCACTGGAGTGCTTGGCATCTGGTGCAGGTGCAGGTGGTGAGTTCTCGGATAGATCGGCGGCTACAGGAGGTAGAGGTGGGTCGACGATGTCTGCGACTTCGAGGATTGGAGCAGGAGCTTCTGCCGGTGGCTCGGCTCCTTGGATAATGCTAATAAGAGAACCAGGCTGAACTGGTAAGATGGCTTGCTTGGCATTCAAATCAAAACATGGGCTTCCTGCAATGACAAATGGAACAGTGAGCGGTCATTCTTGTTTTCTTCTTGCCTGTGGTTTAGGGACTATATATTGTTTCGAGCATGGAGTGCAATCAGGCAGGTCTAACTGTCAAAGACCCAAAAGAGTTCCTTAATGTTAAATCACCCACTTTTTGTGTAAGCGTGCACTCGTGCGCTTGTGCGTAGACACGTACACTTATCACATATGGTGTGCTTGACTGGACCTATAAAGGAATTTAACTCATGCAGTGCTTACTCATGTATTTGTTGGCTGTTGCCGGGTATTCAGTGATGACCCCATCAATTCCAAATCCTGCTACATAAGTGGCCAACTCCAGAATAGGATCCGCAAAATAATCGAATGCGAGTGAAATGAACTCGTTCCTCAAAACAGAGACATATACTGAGATATTTGCTGCATGCATTTCGTCAAGAACACTTGTATTGCCCATGAGGAAGCTGTTTGAAGTTGGCATGATGGAGGGCCTCGTGATGGTGACTGCGTCAGCGTACTTTTTTATCTCTTCTACTGGCTGCTTTGGTGCATCGCTTATTTTCTCTTCAATTGTCAACACTCTTTTGTAGGTCGAGACATTCTTGAACTGCGATAATACGGAGGTGTCATCGGATTGGATCAAGACTTGTTGTGTGGATTGTTTGTCGAATGTGGCATTGCTCAAGGCTTTGGAAGCAGCATCTACTATGCCAAGACCCTTCTTTGATGCTAGGTAAGCAGCATTCTGATAAGCGATGAGAAAACTTGTTCATGCTTGTGAAAAGGGCTCCGAATCAAAATAAGGAAGAAACTAAAGCATTTTTTACCTCTATGTTTATCAGAACACCTGATACTGCCTTTGACTTTGCAAGCTCCAGAAATTCTGAAAGAGTGACAAATTTGCCTTTGTTCTTATTTGCTGGATCTCTCTGGAAGCCAGCATCACTACCAAAAGGGCTGACAAGTTGAGCTGAAACAAGGAAACTTCTTGGTGAGCAATTTCATCAGACATCAACCTGTGTGCAATATCAACAATATACATGGTAAGATCATGGGGCAACATTACGCTTCAAACTCTGGATTTCGCTCCATGTAAGGTCAAAGGAAAAGATGCCGCTGTCTTGTTGGATCTCGGGGATAACGGTCGATCGAGACATGAAAGTGGGCATTGCAGTGGTATCTCCTGACAGGTCTGCAGAATCCAAGCAGAAGGCTACTCCATCTTTCGACATTTGCACTGAACAGTCGATGATGTCAGCTCCATCATCTATTGCTTGCTGGTATGCTAGATCAGTGCACCCCGGATAATTTCCACTTGCGCCGTTGTGAGATATGATTAAAGCTTTCCCTGCACAGGAACACTTTGGTAAATAGAAGTTGATTTAATGACGATATTTCAGAATGATTCAGAATATTATGTTACCTTTGACGGGCTTGCTACCATTGTTGTTCTGGGTAAAACATGCTGCAAGAAAACCGCAACTTTGAGTTTCAGAGGACATTTCTACCAGGTTTATTGCTCGCAGAATTAATGCACTATCACCAAACCTACAGTTTTATGGCAAGTTAAATACAAACTTGACAGTTATTTTTCCGTTACCGATGGTTTCTGAAGCTGCTGGAGGGAAATCTGTAAGCACCCCGTCGACAGAAAACTCAGAATTATCAATGAACTGCAGGTATTCCGATGTTGGGTCGTAGCTATAGTTGAAACTTGTTGGATAGTCATTTGCAAAACCAGAAGCGTATACTTCAAGGCCCAGTTTATGAGCATCCGCCACAAGACTGGTGGGGGCTTCCAGATATTTGTTTGTACCAACTGGCAATATGTACTCCTTTGGAACAAGTATTCCAGATGCAAAGGACTTGATCGACTCAAGGTCTTTCAGTATTGAACTGTATGTTTGCTTGGTGGATGGTTCAACTGCATCCTCGGCCAGAAATCGGAGTATGAGCTTCGTCCTTGCTTTATTGACTTTTCCTTGCATAGCCTTCAAGAAACCAATCTCTGGAGATGATAGGTAATCAAGAGGATAGTACCTCACAACTTTCTGCACATAGGATGCTGGACTGTGTTTGTGTTCATTGTAGAATCCATCATACTGTAGCAAGGAATGGATATAACACCACGTCCATCAATAAGAAGTTGTGAAAAGAAGAAGCTCCTCAGAGAGAGAGAGAGAGAGAGAGAGAGAGACCTGAACATTTAGCCAAAGTAGCTTAACACTTTTGCGTCCAACTATATCGTCGACGGATTGAATCGACAGTGCGCCATCAAACAAACTTGGCCTGGACAGAACATTCTGAACCACTGCAGGGAAGGAAAGAAGAATACAATGGAAAGATGGGGAAGTTAGTTTTTTCTTTCAAGCACAAATAGTATCTTGAACAGCCTATTTGCTTTCCTTTTTGACCCCCTGTGAACTCTGTAATGCAATATTTTCAATGCATACGGTATAGCTTAAATATCACAATACTAAATGAAGACTTAGACCTACATGTGACATTGTTGAATAGCTCGTCGGACGTGTAATCCACAGCGAACCAGCCCTTCAAATCTTGTCCATTAACGTTGTAGGTCTTCTCTCCCTGTGGGTACACCATTGCTATGTTGGTGCTATTGTCGAGCCTGACGTCGGGTTGGCATACGCCTAGACCGTCCTTTGTGAGCTGCAGATCGCAGTACAAGACCACATCGCCCATGCTTGAGGTCATTGCCATGTCCACGGCAAACTCGCTCGAATCGGGAAAGATCCCAGAGAACCCGCCACGAGCTATAACAAGGGGCTCGTTGCCTGCGGACAAGGCACACATACTTGCTGTTACTGCGCTCAGAATTTCAAGGACATCCACATAGGAAGTGCAGGATATGATGCCAGCAATTTGTGGAACTAAACTGGTCTACAAATTCCCATTTTGTCTTTCTCAAATCTCCATGATCTTACCCACTTAAACTGCCAAATCTCAGTTATTCTTAGGGTAATTGTTTTTCATCCTCCAAATGAACTTTTCAGGTCCAAGCATGAATGCAATAAGCAGAGAGACAGAGAGAGACAGAGAGATTTAGTCAGAATACCATTAAGGGTCAGCCATTTCTTTGAAGGAGCATCTGAAGTCCCTGAACCCTCTGAAAGCTTCTGGGCAAAGCTTGAATGGATAAGCAGGGAAAAGAAAAGCAAACACCTAAACATCTCTCCAAACCTGTCACATGTCAAAAGAATGTACACATTTCACCAAATGAGCGCTGCGATTAACAATAAATCCTAAACAAGAAAAACGGAGATCAATTCGCTGCAATTCGATTACGAAAACACGGAAATCGTCATGGTTTTCTTCTCATCTAAGAGTTCTCATTACTATCAGGCATTGACAACTTCAACGGCGCAAACCCTTCAATAACATGGACATTAACCCCATTGAAACAGAAGCAGCAAACACCAATGAGAAGTACAGAAACAAAGTAGGAAAAGGGGAACTCACTGCATTGTTTAAAACGTTCAGCTGGAGAAATCAAACATTCCCTCTCAAGTTTCAGAAGGAAACAGAAAAAAAAACAGGAAAAAAGAAGATCGAAGAAACTCTCAAGGGAATGTAATGGAAGCGAGAGAGGGGTGGGGAGAGAGAGAGGGTGACCAGAATTTACTCCAAAGAGAGGCTTTCCTCAATAACCCCCCCAACACAATTCTCGCATTAATAGCTGGTCAGGATTTATTTACTCTTAACGGAACACCGGTTTCATAAGGACCTTGTTCCTTTCTTCTCTTGACTGGTGTACAAATTACGCGGGAGCATTGGCTTCGACAGCTCAAACCCTTAACGGCTCAACGGTTTTTCAAACATTTTAAGGATGTTTTGTCGTGTGGTCTCGTCAAGGTTAGCTGCCTTGTGCTGCTAATGCTGGAAAACAAGAAACAGCAGCAGGTTAGAGTTTCTTTCTATGCTTTTTTCAATATAACGAGGGAAAAAAATCTCTCCTTTTCCCATTTATAAAAGTACTCCTAACGTGATTCACATAGGATGGAAAAATAAATAAAACATGGACCGGTAAATTTGACGACGATGGTAAGGATCTATCTTATGAATCCAAAAACTATCCACGTGTCCGGCGTGTAATTAGAGCGAATCTGTCTAGCAAAAATTTGATGTGAACAAAAGAATTTCTCTCAATCATATCAAGACATAGATGATGAATCAACTGCCACATAATCACAACTTTGACGAAATCAACATGTTAAACAACATAGTTTCATTTTTCAATGTTCGTAGGCCTACTAAATACATTGCAATAGGTGTCATCTAACTATTGAATTCAATGTCTTTAGGGACGCACAACCTACCACTATACCTCAATACCCCACGTCAG
This sequence comes from Lenwebbia sp. NSW1173648, assembly GCA_029784005.1. Lineage (NCBI taxonomy): Eukaryota > Viridiplantae > Streptophyta > Magnoliopsida > Myrtales > Myrtaceae > Lenwebbia > Lenwebbia sp. NSW1173648. Next base: position 34,784,334 of record JARCGZ010000003.1, on the reverse strand, counting down.
AAATCTAACAATCATTGATTTAACTCCTCTACAATTTCCCAAACATGGGAGTCAATCGATTGTGTTTTCTTAATTTTCGGCGAATAGGGTCGGTTCAACTCTCAAAGAGAGAATTGGGCGGGGGGTGGGAATTTTTAATTTTAGGTGTAGGGTTCAATTCCCACACTCTATAAAGAGGTATAATAAAAGTCATATAGAGAGAGGAGATTTAGACTAGGACAAACTAACAAAAAATTCTCAACGAGGCAAGAATAATTGTGGGCTACAAAGACAAAAAAAAATGATTTCTCATATATATAATTTGAAGGTGGTCCATTATGCCTTTGCTTAATTAATGTATGTTGTTTAACAAGATGCGCACAAGAGATTCAACAAAAATGTCTCCTAGCAAGAAAAAAAGAGAGGGAAAAATGCCATCCTTCTTTCTCTTTTCTTCAAGTAATCTCCCTTTTCTTATGTCCCCAAGATATGCCAAAGAAGAAAGAGGAGCTTCCATTCCACTACTTCCCCTTTCTTGGTGGAAAGGAATTGCACAATGATCTTTCTAAGCGCCTTCTTGAAGATCACTTGACTGAAAAATACTTACTTTGTTTGAGAAAAAATATATTTTTTTTAAAATAATCATTTATATCGCTTGCAAAATTTTCGTTGTCAACGTCAATTTATGTATAAATATTTTTATAAATAATGCAAATATTTTCATTCGTTTATTTTTAAATACGATACAAACGGTTACTTTTAAAAAATATCTTTTAAATTGTTATTTTTTGCAAAATCATCGTACTCGAAATTACAGTATCTTTTCCTCGGTGTTTTGGACATCCTCAAAGTTTAAAAAAGGAGGTCCATAAAAAGGAGAAAAAGTAGCAACGGAAGCATAAAACAAAACTGCAAGGTCCTGCAGCCTCCCACACCAGATCATCACCCCCCAACCCAACCTGTCGGATCCTAAATCAACACAAATCATCATCCTCAAAGCCCCAAAATTTCAGGATTTCGATCACAATTTCTTATACCCATTGAGATTTTGAATCCATCGGTCGATCGATCGAACGAGAGAGAACATGAAGATCACAGCTTTATTGGTGCTGAAGATCAACCCGGACGGATCCGACCCGATCATCCTCGCCAATGCTTCCGATGTCAGCCATTTCGGCTACTTCCAGCGCTCCAGCGTCAAGGAATTCATCGTCTTCGTGGGTCGAACCGTCGCTAAACGCACCCCTCCTGGTCAGCGACAGTCCGTTCAACATGAAGGTCTGTTCTTTCTTCCCCTTTATGCGGTTTAGGATTTTATAGGAGTAACGTTTTAGAAAGGGGTCAGAACTCAGATATCTGGATTTTTTTTTCTTTCTTTACCTCTGATTATTGATTGAAGGTCTGAGATTGGGTTGATGGGTGTCGGTTTTTCGTGCGGAGTATCTTTGGCCGGTCTTGGATCTTGATTTGTTGAATACGAGCGGATGAGCTTGAAACTAAGTATTAGGAATCATTATAGTTTCAACACAATGGCAATTAATTTATGTGGTCGTGTAGTTATAAGCTCAGTCGTGTGCGTTGTGATAATTTTCTGTCTTCATGCGGATATATCATTAAGGCCCGCAAATTTTACTGTTTACTTGAATTGTTCTTGTTCCGGGTAAGTTGTTTGTTCATTTATGTCATCAAAAGTTGGTTTATTGAGTTTTGCAGAGTACAAAGTGCACTCGTACAATAGAAATGGACTCTGCTCGTTGGGTTTCATGGACGATCATTATCCAGTCCGAAGTGCATTTTCTCTTCTAAACCAGGTGAAAAGACTGTTCTTTGTTGCATGTTGCATCAATAATCTATGAACTTTAGGTGCTCGGTTGATGAGTCAAACTTATGAAGTTATGTGGTGCTCAAAAGGGTAAATGATTTTGTCAATTGTCGTGCACGGTATTTAACTGGGCAGGGGGAGGTGCGTTAGGGTCATGCCAGTAAATTATTCGGGAGTTTCAAGAGCCAAAGAAGACACCGTTCTAAATCAAAGTAATCTCTGGTAGATGGAATATTTGATGTGCGAGTATCAGCTTGACTTTATAATGAATTTAGCCGAGAACAATAAAGATTGAGTTAGGTATGGTGAAAAGAGCTGGAGTTACCTTACTCCAGTTGAAGGATAGATGAGGGAAACTCAGTAGAGGTGCTTTGGACAGTTCTAGTGGGATATGATTTATTGTACAAGAGCAGGTCAATGGGCTGAGGGTTCGGGAGTTGCTTGAGAGGATTGCGAGAAAGCCCCAAAAATGAATCTTGAGACTACGGATCTTGAGTGACTAACCGTTAGGAAGTTGCACTCCTAGTTAGCGCCTTTTTTTTTCTTTGAGATTGTAGATAAACAGAAATGAAGTTTGATAATTGTTAGAAATTGATTTGGTCAGAGAGCACTTTACTTCTCGATCTTAGCTATCTTGCTTCCTTCATAGAATCTAGCATCAGGGCACATCGTATGCATGTGCATAAAAAAAGAAGAATAGGGAAACGGGGTGATTGGTTGAGAAAGGGAGTGTATTGGAGAAAGTGTGTGAGTGGAACGAGTGCCTTGTGAGGGCTAATAGATGAAATATTATGGACAAATATGATGGCTGAAAATCATCGTAATTTTTTCTAATTGACAGAATATGAGGGGCCTTACACTTGTGTGGAATTTCTAAATGGGTGATTTTTTGGCATTCTCATTAGCATGCTAATTAAGGTGTCGTAATTACAAGTGAGCATATTCTTTAAAATGACTGTAGTTGCTTATATGCTAGTTGCAAATGAGCATCCTATACCTATGAAGATTCTTTATTTCAAGCGCACTTGTTATGTTGAGATGACCCTATGACATTGCATGAGAAATTTTTAATTTATTTATCTATCTTCCCTTGGGGCAGGTGCTGGATGAGTATCAGAAAAATTTTGGTGATTCTTGGCGAAGTGTGAGTGCTGATGGTGCTCAACCGTGGCCCTATCTAAATGAAGCTCTTACCAAGTTTCAGGTGGGAAAGATATTGTTGGATTTTATATTTGAGACTATTGTTATCTAATGGACTGAGGTCTTAGTTCTTTTCCTTTCTTTTCTTACGTCAGGATCCTGCAGAGGCGGATAAATTGTTGAAAATTCAGAGGGAGTTGGATGAAACAAAAATCATACTAGTAAGTGTTGACTGGTTTGACCAAAAAAAAGTGTTGATTGGTTTCCTTCCCAACCCCCCCCAAAAAAAAAAATAGATAGAGAGACGAAACACATAAGATTTTATGTTTTGAACAAAGACATTTTTACCAAGATAATTTGAATTGCCAGCCACACTTGTATTTTTGCATCTTTTGTTAAAGGCGGATGAAGTAAGAGTCTTAGTTACTTGTAGATATGTAACGTGCTCACTTGTCTAGTTGTTGGTTGGAGGCCAGCTTCATTTTTCAAGTCACCTTCACTGAGCAGTGCAGACTTTTAATTTTCCCAAGGCTATACTATCCTGAATGCTTTTTTACTCCTTGTTCATGCCATTAGCAATTGCTTAGGGAACTTTTCAAAAATAAATGAGAATAAGAATTTGATGACTATTGGTTGTTGCCCTTCTCACTTTAGTTCTTTGACACAGCACAAAACTATTGATAGCGTGCTTGCCCGTGGTGAGAAGCTGGATAGTCTTGTTGAAAAGAGTTCAGATCTCAGTGCAGCATCACAGGTACCCATGAGGCATACCTTGTTAGTTAGTATTGTTGCTACCTGGCATATTTCTTGGGTCCCTCTGAATGAAATTGCCTGGATGGCTACAACACAGCGTTTGTTCGTGTTATGTGTATTATTTTCTTAATCTGTGACTGTCCTGCCTGGCTGAACTATTAGATTGCGGGCCAAAAATCAATCCACACAAAAGTTGATAGAGGTGGGCAATAGCATTGGTATTCTATCTTCTTTTCTTTGGGATGATTTTATCTTTATGATCTGGTCAATCATTTATTTTTCTTGTCCTTCATTTTATTCACAGCATAAAGATTTAGCATTTTGCATAGAATAGTCTACAAATTTTATTCGTTGCATCTTGAGCCATCATGGAGGTTGCACTTATTTAAATAAGAAGTTGATCGTGTGTATGTGTGTATCTTGACTATAAACTGGCATTCTGCATTTACGGGGTGACATTGGCATAGTGTCTTCCTATTCCCTTCTCTGGACAGAATCTATTTATTGCTGATATTGGATTCTTTGGTGGTTGAAACAGATGTTTTACAAGCAGGCGAAGAAAACCAACCAATGTTGTACCCTCCTGTAAGGTTTATGAGGCGTTGTAACGACGAAAACAGCTTGTTCATGATGGATGAAAGAGTAGGGATTCTTAAAATGTCCATATATCATTTACCAATTGTTTGCATGGTTGAAATTGTGTGTGGATTTTCGCTCTCTAAGATTCTGTCGTACTCTCGAGTAATGTGAGCAGCAAATGTTATTGAACATATAGCCTCATAATCTATGTCTGTTCCAGAGTTGAGAGGTTCTCTGTTGTTTTTATGTTCACCTCAAATAACTTAATTGTTTCTAAAATACTAGATCGCTAGAATGCGAGAATGATAAATAGCTAGAGTTGTTTCTCGCTATATCGGAAGATCTTCATTAATCAACTCTTGCTCAATCGCGCCCCTTGCCGGAGCTGCTGCTTGCAAAAATCTATCTGATCTCTTAGTTGGTGACATTCAGAAATTGAATCCGCTTGGGTTGGTGGTCAATGGCCGCAATGATAAGTGCATGATCCGCTACAGGGGAAATGACCCACGTAACAAGATAAGCTTTGGTGAACAGTTCGAGCATATTTCACTCTCAGCTTCAGATCAATCACACATTCACTGGCGGTCTCAATCAAACGAAAAGGAATCCAAGAAGGATCTCATGATCACTGTCACGATACACACACATAGCAGAAGAAAATTATACCAAATCTATAAACCATGTTGGATCGTATGCTGTTTATTCTGAAACTCATGTTTACTCAAAAAATCCCCATAAATTCTTACTTCACCGTCTTTTTAAGGGTGCGTTTGGCGACTCTTCTTTTTTCGAAAATAATTTCTAAGCAAGAATAATGATCAATGATCAAGAACGGAGGCACGTACAACTTCACTTTTGTTGTTTTTGGGTTATCATATATTACACTTGTATCTATGCAGTTGCAGATCAACTCCCTTCACAACCCTCCATCTCTTTCTTTGCCATTTTTCTCTTTTCTTGTTTTTGGGCTCCGGGGCAGCGAGAAGAAGGGATCGTCTCAGGGTTTTACGGGAAAAGGGAGGATTTTTCTCTCTTTTTTGGTTGTTCTGTTTCTCTGTTTCGCTTTCCTTCTTAGGCATAAAATCGGAAAATAGGGAATGAGATTTTGGGGTTGTGACGTGGATGATGCAGGGCCTTGCGTGTGCGTGGGGTACTGAGGTTGAAAGTTCCAGATATATCCAGAAGGTTTCTGGGGTGTTTCTGTGTGCGAGTTTTTAGTAATTTTGTCATGGTTATCTTGTAATGGCACGAATACTTTGTTCACGATGGATGACTGCGATTCTTAAAAATGTCCATATCCATCATTCATCGATTGTTTCCATGGTTGAACTTGCGTGGATTTTGACTGTCTGAACTTGTGTGGATTGCTGAGGACTTTATGTTCTTGCTCTGTTTGTTGAAGAGTCGAGAGCTTCTCTGGACTTTCATTGCCAAAGCAAGAAGTTGCTACTTATCAACTCTGTTCAATCACGTCTCTTCCCGGAACTGCTGCTGCATGCAAAATCCATCTCATCTCTAAGTTTGCGAGCTTCAGAAATCGAAATTGCTTGGTGTTGGGTGGTCCATGGCTGCTTCTTTCACTCTGCAACTGACCTTCTTCGGAAACAAAAGTTTAAACGCGACACGAAGGGCATGGACATGTCGGTTTGTTCCTTCGTGGGATTAACTTTGTCCATGTTTCTGAACCTGACTTTTGTTCCAGCTAATCCCCACTGAAATCTTGGTCTATTGTCTGTGATTCCAATTTCATGATTTCTCTGCAGAATACACGAGCCCCCACCACAAGGATATTTGCATGATCCACTTACAGAAAAATGACCCACATAACAAGATAAGGTTTGGTGGGGGCAGTTCAAGCATCTTCCTCTTTCAGCTTTCAATCAATCACACAGTCAATGGCAGCTTGCCCAGTACCCCACACACTCTGTCAAAACACAGAGAAATCCAAGAACCCCAATAAGGATCTCATAATTGAACAGCTCCTAGTCATTGGCAATCTCTCATCACTGATACAATACACCCACATAGCAGAAGCAAACTATACATCAAACAAAATGAACACATGGTACTCATGACTACAGCTGTGGATTGTCTTAAAACGAAGGTTACATCATATGCTCCTTATTTTGAAAACTCGTATTTACTCGGAAGCCCATGAAGCCTACTGCATCATCTTCATCAAGCTGCTGTAAAATTGAGTTCCCCCCTATTTTCCAAAAATGGACTTGATCCACCAAATGCCTTTGGTGTCCCTAGGTCCTTCTTCTTCTGGTGGGGCGTCACTCTGCGGAGTCTTGTGGAGCTTGCTCACATCGTACCCTTCCTCTTGAGCCTTATGAACCAGCTGATTGTAGATTTCTTCATCCATATGACTCTGTCTGCTCAGTATCTGCAGAACAAGAAACCCACCAATTAGCCAACAAAAATGCCACAAAAAAGAAAAAAGAATCAGAACCCAACTCACGATCAACACAAACCGCCCCATGCATGAACCATCACTCACAAAACGAAAACTTATCAATTCCACAGTCTCTGACCATCAATTGAGGCAAAAAAAGAGAGAGAAAAAATGAAACTTTGACACGAAAGTTGCATACCCAGAGATACTTCCTACTGGGCTGACCAATGAGAGCATACTGATAATCAGCATCAAGGTGCAAGACCCAGTAGTCCCCGACCACAGGGATGATGGGCAAGAACGGAGGGACATAGAACTTCACTTTGAGTTTGGCCTCATCGCTGCCGGGGTCGGCCTTGTAGGCGGTTCCCTCGATGGAGCCCCTCTTGCCGTCGGTCCAGGTCTCGTTCAAGACATGCACAGTCCCATCCTCCTGCAGAGTGTACGTGGCCCTCGTGTCCACGCCGTTCTTGGGCTGAAACCTCGAGGGGAAGGAAGCGATCTCGTACCAGCGACCCATGTATCTCTGCAGATCCACCCCTTTCACCACCACCATCTCTTTCTTTGCCATTTTTTCTCTTCCCCTTGCTCTTGAGGTTTCGAGGTAGAGAGAGAGAGAGGAAGAAGGGATTGTCTCGGGATTTTATGGAGAAAGGGAGGATTTTTATCTTTTCTTTCTGGTTTTCCTGTTTCTCTTATTAGTTCCCATTCTTTATTGCAGCTCATTTATAAGAAAAGATTGGGAAATTTTCAAAAAAAGTGTCTCAAGTGCTCTCATTTTCTTAAATAAGGCTCTGAAGTAAACTTTGTTTCAAATAAAGGCTTGAAGTGTCATCATTGTCTCAAAAAAGGGCCTGGAGTGGCTATAGTTGTTTCAAATAAGGGTCTGACCTCGTCGGCAGATCGGCCGACCAAATTTTTCCACCGATCAAGGGAACTTTTGTCAAAATGTAAATTTAATCTAATTTTTTTAAAATTAAATTTTGAAAAGAAAAAAAGTCAAAAAAAGAAAAAAGAAAAATTAGAGGCCGAGACCGGGGTGGATCGGAGCTCTCCGACCTATCCCGGTCCCGGCCGATGGCCGCAACCCTCTCTTAGATCTGGGCGAGGGTCGTCGAGGCGCCGACGGCCCCGACGGCCATAGTCGCCGCTCCACTTTAATCTAATTTTCTTCAAGCCCGTGTTTCTTTTTTTTTTTCTTTTCAAAATCTCTTAAAAAAATAGAAAAATGAAAAATAAAATAAAATAGTAAATGATCAAAATGCCCCTAATTGAAGTGACTCAGGTTTTTTGTTGAGACTATTATTTGAAACAATGTGTACTTCATGCCTTTTTTTGATACAATGAGGGCACTTCAAGAACCTATTTGAAACAAGATCCACTTCAAGCCTTTATTTGAGAAAATGGGTGCACTTATGCCTTTTTTTTTTTTTAAATTTTCCCTAAGAAAATGTAGTGAAATGGAAAAATGGCGAATGGGGATTTTTCGGGTGTGACGTGGACGATCCAGGACCTTACATGTGGGGGTTACTGAGGTTGAGAATGCCAGATGTATCCACAAGGTTCTAGGATGTTTTTTCTTGAATTTTGTGATAGTTTTCTTGGACGATAAGAAAAATCTCTTCTTGAGGTTTTTCTTTTCTTTTAGGAATTGATGATCAACTGATTTTGGGTTTAGGTTCATATCATTAGGAATAATAGATTTGCCCCTCTTATCTGTCAATTTCGCATTTTGTGGACAAACGTTTCATTAATTTTCACTGGAGCAGCAAATTCTAGTTTGAATTTTGACGAGCTCTAGGAAACTTGGGAGCTAAGAAACGGGGGGTCACGTCTCATGTGTCAACTTCATGGAAAAACATCAAGGACGGACCAAATGCGTGTTGAATTCGAAGGAAGCAGGAAGGTCCAGGAGGACGAGGTTTGCGGAAAACCGGGTGCTCCAATGTGAATGGACATATTGCACTTGTGATGATCGACTAGAAAGAAAAGATAAGTGTGGGAACAATCATGCAATGGCAATAGTTAAATCCAAGCCTTTGAAAGGACTGCTCTATCTTATTGGCCAAATAGAAATTCGACTCGAGAACAATATAGGCTGTGAATCACTTGTGTCGATTCATCTCCCTTCGCTGACGAACGGTTTTAGAGAAGAAAAAGAGATCCCTGACTTGAGATGTATTTTGGTCCTAAGTAAGACCTTAAAAGGCTTCTTCTGGACTTTGAAATGTAAAATTCGGAAGTATTTTCTGAAATGAAAGGGAGAAAAAGATTTTTTTCTCAACTTAAGAGGTGACGGTGAGGAAGGTAAGCTCCACGTCGTCTTCGGATGGCTACTTCCGGGTAGGCTCGTATAATAACAACCCGTGCCTGGAATAAGTCGTCGGAGTTTCGGCTCCTGCGTTGTCGACCTAGTGAGAGAGCTAGCAAGGGAAATCGAAGAAAAACGAGAACGAGAAGGAGGAGAATGAGAGATCCAGAATCGATGAAATAAAAGATCCCAAGATGTAGACCTGTTCCTTTTTCTTCTTCGTTTTCTAGCTATTACAGAGATTGTCTTTTTTCCCCCCTCTCTCTCTCTCTTAATGGTCGTGATGTTGCTGAAGAAGATTGCTCTTTCTTTTTTTCTTTTTTTTATAATTTCCTCGTGAGCCTGCAATTAGAGAGAAAATGAGAAAGAGTTATAACAATCAAAGCTTAGATTCTCAGTATTGCAGAACCAAGAACTGTTGTTGTTGGGGTTTCTCTGGATTTAGCAACATTTGTTCTTCCTGTGCACAAAAGTCCGGTCACAAATGCTTGGAGATCAAGCACATTGCAGAGATTATGGCCCCAACAGAAAAAGGAAAAATAAAGCTCCACTTCTGCATTGTGCGTTGATTATGGATGTGGATCTGGACCGATGAAGAAGATGGTGAAAGCTGGGGGAGAGAGAAAGTAATAATATTGGGGAGAAAAGTTTGGGGGAGAGAGTGACGGAAGATAGAGATTTGGTCAGTAACACTGACAGTAACCGGGAAGAGAGAGTAACGGAGGGGGAGAGAACAAAGGTTAATATTAGGACCCGTATGGACACATTTCGCCCAATGAATGGAGTATCACAGAGATAATTTGACAAGCCAAGACCACGTAATATTTTCTCCAATGAACCCCCTTCTTTGGCAATAAGTGAATGGGAGGTACCTTTTTATATGACGAGCTATCAATGCACTTTGCGAAACACGAGATAGCTACGTGGGAGCCGAAGCTCCAATGACTCACCCTAGGCGCGGAGACTATTATACCTGCCTGCCTGGCGATAGCCAATCGAAATTGACATGAAGTCTACCTTTCTCATCGTCATCTTTCTAAATTGAGAGAAAATATTTTTCTTCCTTTCATCTCAGGGAATACCCTCGAATTTTTACATCCCAAAGTTCAAATGAAACCTTTTAAAGCCTTGCTTAGGACCAAGAGGTACCTTTTTATATGATGAGCTATCAATGCACTTTGTACAAGTTTAAGGTTGTGTTATATGACAAGCTATCAATGCACTTTGTAAATGTTTAAGGTTGTCCAACCTTTTGTGAGACTGTTGTGCAAGCCACCCCCACAAAGAAAAGGCTGACATATTTCTTCAGTGCTAGCAACTTCGTTCAGACTGAAGTACCCACGCCTTCTGACCAACAAAAAAAAAAAAAAAGTACCCACGCCTTGAAATTGGAATTTCGCTTTAAACGTGTTGTCAAACTTGTACGAAAAAGAGAAAAGGTAATGTTACGAAGAAGAGAGAGTTACGAACAGGGGTGAGCGATTTCGGTCTGGTCCGGTCTTTACTCAAGTCTGGGATAGAAAACCAAACTGGAAGGATTGGTTTCCAGTATTTGGGACCGGGAATCGGATCGGACCAAAATAGAACCGGTGAATTTAGTAGGAGTGACCAACACAAAAAAAAAAAATTGGTGAGTTATTAAAGTTTTAGTTAAAAAATAAATAAATAAGTCATTGGTCTGGTTCGGACGGTTCAGTTCCCTCTTGGAACAAGAACCAGACCGAAAATCATCAGGTTCAATTTTATTGAACCAGAAACCGAAATGGCGTTGGTCCGTCTTGCTCACCCCTAGTTACGAAAAAAAGTTGTTGCATGAGAAAACTGTTATAAACCATGTGTGACGTAGTTATATTTATAAACAATCAAACAACACATCTCTTCAGAATAGGTGTATTATCGAAACAGAAAAATTACTAAAAAAAGTCATAAACCTATTGCAATTGTGACAATTTAGTCTTAAACTTTTTATATTTGTGCCAATTCAGTCCATCCAGCAAATTTTTTCTGGAAGTCGCTAACATGGTACGGGTAACGCCGACATGGACAATTTTTTTTTAGAATATTTTAATATTTTTTCGATTTTTTTAAATTAATTTTTGTTTTTCTTTAATTTTTATTTTTATTTTTTATTCTCCTTCCTTCTATTCTTTTTTTTTTTTTTTTGTGTTACCACTGTGGCCGACGAGCTTTGGCCGGAGAGAGTCGCTGGAGCTCTCCCAGAACACGGCCACGGGCGAGGCCATAGCTGCCATGCTCGTGGCCAGCTGTAACGCCCTCCCAAGGCGCCATCCCTGCTTTAATCTGATAATGCGTATATAATAGGGTGCATGCGGAAGCTTAGCGCACTAAAAACAAGAAGCGGTCATACAGTCACTCACAAGTGCACTCCAGAAAAAGGGCAGGCACGACACCTAGAGAGTATGACCTTATTAGGGTTCGCTAACCTGTATAACAAGGCCACACAGGGCCAAAAACATATGATTTTATACATATAGATAACCTGTTTAGTTACACCTGTTCTCATCGAAGGATAAACGACAGAGTACACTGGGAAGATTAAAAGGACAAAACTTTGTTCCCGAGTACTATCTACGGTCATCATCTCCGTCTTCCAACGCCACCACTATCATCCGTAACCGTAGAAACCTGGATGTTTGAAAAATGGTTCAACAACAAGGGTGACCCGAAGCTCAGCAAGTAAAGCATCTAGCCGAACGATTAGGCTATCCATTCATTTATTCATTCAAGCACGAACTCAACAAGCAATAAACCTGCAGATCACCCAACAAAATCACCACAAAATAAGCATGGGACGGCAACAATAAGCCTTCTTTCGATGAGGGCCGACATCTAAACTACAAAACCACACAAAAAGGTCCTCTAATACTCATGGCCGAATGTTCTCCCATGGTTCAGTCTCAATTCCTATCGTTTCGCTGCCAACTACGATGATCCACCTTGTCATACCAACTACTAGGGACCTCAAAAAGCTAGATTATTAACCATAACCGACAAGCACTCAATAGAACTTCATGAACTTCTCCTATATGCCTCATCCGAATACCCATTTAATCCCAACTCCATATCCACGACCAACCAGTGAACTACCAAGCATACCAACTTTATTTTCAGCTTACCCAAAGCTGGATAGCAATCGTATAACCCATGAACGCACCGTGCAAGTGCCAAAACTCATTGATCCTTCCCCCATATTCCACGACCGAATTACCCTTCTATAGGGTCCAACTCCGATTCACAACAAATCGGCGTCATCCAAGACGATCAACTCACGAAATCAGCTCACTCAAGACCCGTAGACTTCGACACAGGCAATGGATCGTACCATCACACTCGTTTCCTAGCTAATGCAAGACTATCCTCACCCGTTCATACCCATTTCAGAACACTGACGATTTGCGCTAAAACCAACGACAAATGAACAACCTAGTGGCAAGGATAGATAATCACTTGCCTGGGGATTGCGTACGAAGAAGAACGACGCCCGAATTGCGTCGAAAGAACTGTGGGTCTCCTCCAACAGCTTCAGTCCAGCTCGAATTCACAAAAATCCAGTGATTTCTTCGACGATCAGCCCTTAGATCTAAGTTTCCCTCAATTTTACAGTCACGTAGGGAAAAAAAAAAAAGGAGCTCAATTCGCCTTTCGGACGAGCTCAAACGGATGATTTCTTATCGGACACGCGCAGAAAATCGAGAAAGACGAGCTCTTGGGATTGGGAGGTCTTGTCCACGAAAATGAAGGGGAAAGAATGGGAGAGGAGAGAGAGTGGGGGGCCTTATATAGGGGCTAAAGGTGGTGGGTGGGCTGAGCAAGAGGGTTCGCGGTTCAATCACGAAGCAAGTTTCGCGTCAGGACCATTTTCGAAAACTAACCGCTCAAGTAAATACCTACGATCCATCTAGTAAATCCGTGCCCGGCTACAACTTCAAATCCACCGCTCCAATTATTAAATCATCCAATTTATAATCTCAAATAATCCATGCCCGTCATTGACTATTCTGCTTATGAAAATTTAGGCCGTCACACCAGCGAGACCTTGGCGAGGCTGACCTTGCCCAGATCTAGGCAAGGCAGCCTTGTATCAACGCGAGTTGCTTGACATGGAGCACTAGAGGCACGAATGATGAAAAAAATAGAAGAATCCTAGGTGCCGCCTCGCCCATTCATTGGCAAGGCCGATCTCGCTCAGTGACGATGAGGCTTGCCCGAGGTCAGCGAGGTCTTGGCGAGGCTCGACCTCACTGTCGCTGGGAGAGGTCAACCTTGCCAGTCGCTGGATCGGAGGAAGAAGAAGAAGGGAAGAAAAGAAAAGGAAAAAAAAGAAAAGAAAAAAATTAAAAAAAATTCACATCAACGCCAATCGCGTCACGTTAGCGATTTTCGGTCAAAATTTTCTGGATGGACTGAATTGACACAAACACAAAAGGTTTATGACTGAATTGGCATATTTGCATTAGTTTTAGGACTTTTTTTTGGTAATTTTCCCTTATCAGAAGCATCACCACTTTTCATGATAAGCCACTATTTCTCTTCATATCGACTTATTTTCATACCCAACAATCGCTTCTTTTCATGTCCAATTCAATCTTTTCTCTTAATTATTTATACATAACAAACTATTTCAACAATCTCTCACTTAGTTAGTTAACTGTACTAATTTACATAACTTTTATACATACAAGAAGGTATCATTAAGATTTAAATGTTTAATTAGTGTAAATAATTTCATTAACGCAATCAGTGGTACGTAAAGTTTTTAACCATGATTCAATTTCTTAATTGAACCATCACACATATGAATTTATACATATTCGGTTAGAAATTTCCAATGCCTTTGCACTTTCATGGCATTGTGCTTCCTTCTAGATTCATGAACATTTGCAAAAGTTCATCAAACTTATGTTAGAAGCGACCCAACTTCTTATGTTCATCTAGTTGAAGTTCATGACTTATTACCTTAACCTTACCTTGCTAAAACCTGAACTTCATTGAGAGTGATTTCTTACACTCATTCTTTTTACTTTCTAGGGATATGTTTACCAAAAGTCCTAAAACTTATCACGAAAGTGCAATTGAGTCCTGAAACTTGCAAAAAGTGCAATCAAGTCCTAAAACTGGTCAAATTAGTGCGATTGAGTCTTTTTGTTAACTCCTTCCAATTTGGCTAACGAAAATTGTTGACGTGGCTCTTTTAGAATTTTCTCTCTCTTACGTGGCAATGACATGACTAAAACGACGTCGTTTTGGTCCAAATATGATTTTAATATAATTTTTATTTAAATCAATTTAAAAATAACGTAGGAAAAAAAAAACAGAGAACCAGAACCTGTAGCCCTCGTCGCCTCCCTACCACCCCCGGAAGGGCTGGCGACGGTAGGGAAATGGTTGACGGGAGTCGCCGACCCTGACCAGGGGCCGCCGGCCCTCGCCCAAATCTAGGCGAGGGCGGCCACTGGCCCTAGAACCCCGCCAATGGCGGCCCTCGGTCAGAACTGGACGATAGAATCAACGTCAACGAATTGCGGAGAACTTGAGGTGATTTATAGAAGACAACAACCGAATCGGATTTAAACCAACCGAAAGTAAAATTAACCGGCAGTTGATACGAGATATGTGCCAGCCAACTGCCAATTGATCTAATCAGTTTCAAGTTTTTGTACAGGCTTGCGCCGAGATGGTCATACCTATGAGTTGCTCTAGCGAGAGAATGTCTACTCCACTTCTCTATAACTACTACGCGTTCGCAGAACAGTGCATGCAGAAGTATGGAGTCACACAATATGACTCCGTCTGCTCAGTATCTGGAAAAAAGAAAATCCCACAATGAGCCAACAAACGTGAAGGAATCAAGACAAGAATCAGAACCAAATCACAATTGATACAAACTGCCCAATGACCCATCACTCACAAAACAAAAACCTTCGGGTTCTAATTTCTCTGACCATCAATTGAGGCAACAAAAAGAAAAAAATGGAAACCTGACAAGAAAGTTGCATAACCAGAGAAACTTCCTGCTGGGCTGACCAATGACAGGATGCTGATAATCAGCATCAAGGTACAAGACCCTGTGGTCACCCACCACAGGGATGATGGCCAAGAACGGGGCACATAGAATTTCAGTTTGCGCTTGGCCTCGTCGGCGGTGCCCTTAATGTACTCCCTCTCGCTGTCGATCCAGGACTCGCGAACACTCTATTCTTGGACTGAAAAGCTCAATGGGAAGGAGGCGATCTCGTACCAGCGTCCCATGGATGTCTGCAGATCGAATCCCTTCACCACGGTAGGCACGCTGTCCTGCTGGTAAAAGGATCGGATGTGGGGTTCGATCCCCTTCAGCACAGCACACGCACGATCATGGAAGAGAGCAGCGAGACCTAAAATAAGATTCCCTTGACAACCTCCATCTCTTTCTTTGCCATCTTTCTCTTTCCTTGTCCTTGGGCTTCGAGGTAGTGAGAGGAAGACGAGATTGTCATGGGGTTTACATGGAAAAGGAGGAATTTTCTTTCGCCTTTTGGTTTTGCTGTTTCTCTTATTTGTTTTCCTCGTTCGTTGCAGTTTCTTTACAGAGATAACAGCACAAATAATTCCTAAATTTTGATTCAATATGCAATATCGCCCATTAACTTTTGATTTGTGCAATATGCTGACTGAACTTTGGTTCAATGTGCAATATCGTCCTTAAACTTTTAATTTGCTCAATATGGCGCATGAATTATTGATAAATATTCAATGTGGTCATTAGATTATCTGAAAATATTTAAAAATTCATGAACCACGTTGAACATTGGACCAAAGTTTGAAGATCATATTGAACAAATTAAAGTTTTGAAGATCATATTGCCCGATCTGCTCTCTTATACGGTCTTCTTTATTTAACTGGATGGGATATCTAAGACAGGAGGTCACCGAGAGATATAAGATCTTGTCCTAGTTCCAAATAATCGAAGGATTTATACTCTCGGCCCTTGGAAGATTATTCTTTCCTCTTCGGTGAAAGAGGGTCAAAGGTGTGTGGGAGAAAGAATTCAGAGATTTGCATATTATATGTGAATTCCATGGTCCGTGGAAAAACGGCTCGTTAATTTTCAATGGAGCAGCAAATTCTATTGAAGAAGAAGAAGAAGAATCATCATCATCTTCGAGGCTAAGGAAACAGAAATGTCCAGGACGAGGTTTCTTCATGTGATCATTCCGTGTCCGCATTATGTTGTTCCATTCGACATTGCTGTGCTTGTGGGAGCACTATTCCATTTCTGCAGAGTGAGCGCTTGAACTTGAAGAGACCTTAGAAAATGAATTCTCTTTCCCAAGAAAGAGGAAATCATTTTCCCGGCAGAGATACCATTATGGTGCTGTCAATGCAACACTAGTGAGCACCTCTTTCTACTACTACTACTACTACTACAACTACAACTAGTCAACGCCCCTCTCATTTTCATGCTCACAACCAAACAAAGAAAAATCAATTATTTTCCTTGAAAATGAATTTCGGATAAAATCACTCCCTCCAACATAAAATTTCTCATGAAACAAATACACCCTTTTTGATAACTCAACAAGTTAGTAACTTGAGTTTTTTAAAAGCTAATCCAGCTAAAAGAGTCAAAGCTTGAGTCGAGTATTTGACCTTGCATGTCAAATTTAACCATCAAAATTCACCTATTCGGGTGAATATTTGCTATAGACAATGGTAAGAACTGGAAAGTTTAGAACACTTTCAAGTGAATTTACACTCTCAAGTTTCTCAGATACTATCCTTAAGAAAGAATAATTGACAATTATTATACTAAAATGACAGCAAATGGGACTCCCTTTTCAACAGATTCCCATCCTTTTGGCTAAGAAATGAAAAGGACGGCTGGCTTGCTCTCTCACACAAGTAGAAGAAAAAATCAAGGAATCCTGGAGTAGCAACCCAAGAAACTACACAGAAACAAGATGGTGATGATCACATTGTTCCTCTCTCTTCTCTCTCTCCTGCTCTTCACTCTTCCTGCAACACTAGCTTCACAATCACCACCAATTTTCTTCCCCAGAGCAACCTATCAATCTTCTTCAGTGAAACAAAATGAGACCCCTAATACAAAAATTCCCTTCAAGACCCAGTTTTTCCCACAGATTCTTGACCACTTCACATACAACCCCAAGAGCTACAAAATATTCTACCAAAAGTATCTCATCAACAGTCAGTTTTGGCACCGTGGAGCTCCAATCTTTGTTTACACAGGGAACGAAGGCAACATTGAGTGGTTCGCTGCTAACACTGGGTTTTTACTGGACATTGCTCCCAAGTTCCGAGCTCTCCTGGTCTTCATCGAAGTAAATTTCTCGATGTTTTTTTTTTCAGTTTCAGAGCCCTCCCGAGAGCTCATTAAGCTGGAAAAAAGGATAAAAATTGCACCTTTATGTTATCTCATGAAGCAGAACGCAAAAGGGTAATTTTTTTTTTTTGGTCGGATCAAAAAAAAAAAAAAAGGTTTGGAATGTTAGAGTATCATTTCACAAGAAGCAACTGTCAATGAGCTAATCCAAGCAAGAATTTCCTTCTTCTTCTTTTGGGTTTTTGGGACGTTTGGCTGATGGGTTTGTTTCTCTTGTGTTTTGCCAGCATAGATACTATGGAGAGTCATTGCCATTTGGGAAAGACTCTTATAATTCTTCAGAGAAGGTGGGCTACTTAAATTCCCAGCAAGCTTTGGCTGACTATGCCGTTCTCATGAGGAGCTTGAAGCAGAATCTGTCTTCTGAAGCTTCCCCTGTTGTTGTGTTTGGGGGTTCCTATGGAGGAAGTAAGCATTCTGATTTTCCACTCATTTCCTTCTTTTTTCACTAAATTGATTTTTGGTTCTTGATGTCTTATGAAACAGCATGAATGGTTCAACCATAATTAAATGTGCCAAAAATTGTGCTATTTCTTCCAGGAACTAGCAATAAATGAACCCTTTTTTTGCAATAAATGAATGGGAGGTCCTTTTAGAATGACGAGCTATTAATGCACTTCGTGCAGTTTAAGGTTGTCCAAGTTTTATGAGGCTGTGGTGCTAGCCACCCACAATGAAACGGCTGATGTGCTTATTTTCTAAGCGATATTACATCTTCTTCAGTGCTAGCAGCCTGGTTCAGACTGAAGTACCCTCATATTGCAATTGGAGCCTTGGCTTCTTCGGCCCCTATCTTGCATTTTGATGACATTATTCCGCCAGCAAGCTTCTATGATGCGGTTTCCCAGGATTTTAAGGTGGTCTCGTCTCTCCTCTCCTCGTGGTCCCGTGCTGTGTGCATGTGTTTACGAAGTCGTTTCCTTTTTGTCCCTCTTGGTGTTTGTTAATTGCACTTTCATGTGTTTAGTCTGTGAGCTTGAATTGCTATCAAGTGATCAAGGGAAGTTGGGCAGAGCTACAAGCCTTGTCATCTCAGACACAAGGTTTGGCGGAACTAAGCAAAAACTTCAAATCTTGCAAGTAAGCCTTTTCTCCATTCACTTTTTTTATAGATACAGGGAAAGTATAGAGTCAATCATACTCTAACAGTGAACTTACCACTGTAGTGCAAATTAAAACCCGAAACAGCATACAACGACAACGACAACGACATCAACAACAAGAATATTAAGCCTTATTCTACTTAGTGGGTTGGGCTAAAATAATAAAGAATCAAGTGTCATACAGGAAATTGAAGGGAAGCACTTGGGTTTCTCCTTTTTTATTTTGAGTACGCTTCCAAATTAAAACACAACTAGGATGTACTAACGTATCACGACCTCTTAATCTGCTTTAAGAAGTTTATAGGTTCGAAATTCGTATCGTTTTGAATTTTCTTGAACCTTCAGAGGCCTCCATTCAGTAGATGCAGCTCACAACTGGTTATGGTCTGCTTTCGTCTACACCGCAATGGTGAACTATCCGACTGAAGCCAATTTCATGATGCATTTACCTGCCTATCCAGTGAAGGAGGTGTGATCTAAATGCACTTCTCTAACCGAATCAAAACTGATGAAGCCTCTAAAGTGGGATGTCCTTGATCTAACCTTCTCTTTTTTTCCCATTGTTTCATCGAAGATGTGCAAGATTATTGACGCACTTCCTCCTGGAGAGACAAAGCTGAGCAAGGCTTTTGCAGCTGCGAGTTTGTACTATAATTATTCACAAACTGAAAAATGCTTTGACATCGAACACGGATCCGATGCTCATGGCCTGAGTGGTTGGAATTGGCAGGTTAGAGTCTCCTCTCAACTATTGGCTTCTCCTGAGTTTATTCCGCTTTATACAGAATTAAATGGTGGAGTTGAAAGAAAGAAAACCGGATTAGATTAAACCAGACAACAATCTTGTTTCCACTAGCTATAGAATACAGCAACTGAATTGGATTAAACCAATCAAAGTAAAATTAACCAGCAGTTGATCACAAGATATGTGCCGACTGCCAATTGATCTTATCCCTTTCAAGTAACTGTACAGGCTTGCACGGAGATGGTCATGCCTATGAGTTGCTCTAACGAGAGCATGTTTACTCCATATTCCTATAACTACGATGCGTTCGCGGAACAGTGCATGCAGACATATGGTGTCACACCTCGGCCACATTGGATCACAACTGAATTTGGTGGCAAAGTGAGTAAAAAAGTCTAGTCAGGGTATTACATGCTTAGGACATACAGTGCCATTCCATTTAAAGGCTAAAAAATATCATCTTTACTATGTTCTTTCCTTTCCAGCGAATCGAGGAAATGCTTAAGAGATTTGGCAGCAACATCATATTCTCTAATGGGTTGCAAGATCCTTGGAGCAGAGGAGGGTAATCACTTCCTTTTCTTTTGTGTGTGCTGCTTTTATGCTGTTTTCTTAACCATGATATCATTTTTAACACGCCTACTGTTCGTACCATCATGAGATCTTAACTATCTCACCCGTGAGTGTGATACTACCTCAACGACCATGCTCACACATTGTTGTGCGGAAGTCGTTTTCATGAATCGGGCAAGCACCTACATTTACGTTCTGAGACTTGATGAATTTGCAGGTTACTTTGTAATGGCTTTGTCTAGGGATGACATTGCGCATCCCAAACTTTTGACCCCTCGCGAACTTTTTCAAACACACGATGCTTACACAAAGCACGTTTGGAGTCACTTCATTGATGATGTAAAGCATGACTATACATAGAGCTGATTTTGTTGGATCATCTGAAAACTGTCTGCAGATAGTGTTTGATGCATTAGTTTCAACCTGTTCAGTTCGTACTAATCTAACCGGTGTCGAACTCCCACTTCTTCGCAGGGTGCTTAAAAACATATCCGCAAGCATTGTTGCTCTTGTCACTGAAGAAGGTACCAGTTCTTTTCTAGTGTTCTTATATCCCTTTCCTCCTTACCTCTTTCTGTCACCCGCATGGTAACACTAAACTGCCGACCATCGATGATATGCACTGTTCAGGAGCTCACCATGTCGATTTTCGGTTTCCAAGCAAAGACGATCCCGACTGGCTTGTCGAGCAGAGGAGGCAGGAAGTGGACATCATTCAGAGCTGGATCGGCGAATATTATGCCGACCTTAGACCATGATGAGCAAGCGATGGTTCCAAAGCACGCGACATTCGGACCCTGAGGAGGTCCATTACACGATTTACTGTATTCTTGCTCTTCGAATTCAGGAGTTTCTATAGATTGAACATAAACAACTGTGAATGGTTGAATTGCGTTTCATTTCGGCTTTCCTGATCTGTATCAAAGACAGTGTGTGCGTGTGCGCTTATCTGAAAAACGGTACGTTCTCCAAGCTGTTCGAGAGTAGTCTAGCGGAAGTCATTGTGCCCTTACTTGTACGCTTGGCTTCGAAATAACCGAAGTTGGCCACCCTTTGAAATGGAACATGGCTAAGAAGTTGATAAATGCGGACCGCTTCTTGAGAAGGATATACTAACAAAGTCAGGAATGAACGTGATAAGGTAATTTAGCCAGCATTCACATATACGTTATGATCGGTTTATTATTTGTGGCTCGAAATAGAAACCCCGTGCGGGTCCAATTTCGACTTTTCCGGTATTTGGATGATGAAAAACTAATCTAACGAAGGAGAACGTTTTCAATAAGCTTAGATAAGGGAAAACAACCACACAAAGGAAAAAACGAGAGTAAAGGAAAATGATTTCGTGAAAATCATCCAAATACCGAAAGATCGGAAATAAATGAAAGTAAAGGAAAATGATTTCATGGGATCGTCCAAATACCGAAAGATCGATAAATAAATTTCGGAAAACAGTTTTTCTTTAAACAAATGGACCCTCAATTTGAAATTCAACTCAAGCTCAAAGTTCGACGATGTTCAAAACATGCAAATCGCCTTTCGACGGACATGTAACGATATACTTAATTTTTTTCCTATTTCCTCGTACCGATGGGTTCGAGCCAAAATCACTCTTTTATTGTATCTTTTCAAATCTTCACTACGGCGCTCGCAACAAACGAAAACAAAAAAAAAAGGTAATATATTTTTAAAGAGTTAATACCACGAAAAACTTCAAACTTATACATATGTGATAAATTTACCCCAAAAAATCTCAAACTGGTTCATTGCTGACAAATTTATCCTTTGTTTGTTTCTATTAAATTTTACAGTCAAATTGCTGATTTGGATGACACGTGGCAGCTGACGGGTGTACCAGTTTGGGATTTTTACCCTCCGTTTGTCACATGTGTATTAATTTGAGATTTTTTGTGGTATTTGATAGAAAAGAAAAAGGATCTAGAAAATTGAGCTGTATATTGTATTGAGGCACGAAGCCATAATAAATAGGTACAATAAGCCTAATCTATGAGGAAACAATCCTAGAGAATAAACAACAATAATTCTAGAATATATACAGAATCAATAAAATATTCTAACACCCCCCTCAAACTCAAGGTGGATCAAACAGCGAGAGTTTGGAAATGAGCTACTGAAAACGCGGCACTGTAAGAGCCTTCGTAAAACCATCGGCTAACTGATCCGCAGTCCTAATAAAAGGAAGAGAGATGGTTCGAGCCTAGAGATGATGACGAGTAAGATGGCAGTCGATCTCAATATGCTTGGTGCGCTCATGAAAAACAGGATTAGCCCCAATATGGATGGCACTCGTGTTGTCACAATACAAAGGAGTGGGATCCTGGAGTGGAACGCCCATGTCAGCAAGCAAACGACGAAGCCAGACAATCTCAACAGTAGTGTCAGCCATAGCGCAATACTCAGACTCAGTAGAGGAGCGCGAGACAATCTGCTGTTTCTTAGCGCGCCAAGAAATGAGAGAATCGCCAAGGAAAATGCAGAACCCCGTGACAGACCGACGATCAGTTACATCAGAAGCCCAGTCGGCATCAGAATAAGCACGTAACTCGAGACGAGAAGACGACGGTAAAAATAAAGACCGCGTCAAAGTACTCCGAAGGTAGCGCAGAATCCGCAGAACAGCAGCATAATGGGTAGACCGAGGGGCAGCAACAAACTGACTGACAACATGAACCGCATAAGCAATGTCAGGACGCGAAATAGTGAGATACACAAGACTACCAACCAGAGTCCGATAACGAGTCACATCAGAAAGAGGTTCCCCATCATCAGGGCGAAGCTTCTGATTCAACTCAATAGGAGTGAGCGCAGTGCGGGAATCCGAAAGAGCAGCCCTAGAGAGAATATCAGCGGTATATTTCTGTTGAGAAAGAAGAATACCACGAGAACTGCGAGTAATCTCAAGCCCAAGAAAATAGCGCAATGGACCAAGATCCTTCATGGAAAAATATCGCTGAAGATGCCTCTTGGTATGTGCAATATAATCAGAATCATTGCCGGTAATAACCATGTCATCCACATAAAGAAGAAGTATAGTAAAGCCAGAGGACGAAGTATGAACAAACATAGCATGATCGGCCTCACTTTGAACAAATCCTGCAGAACGTACAGCAGCAGTAAACTTCTCAAACCAAGCACGCGGTGCTTGTTTGAGGCCATAAATAGCTCGCCGAAGACGACAAACCTGACCAGGGGCGTGAGCAAGACCGGGTGGTGGTTGCATAAAGATTTCTTCATGAAGATCCCCGTGAAGAAAAGCATTCTTCACATCGAGCTGATAGAGAGGCCAGTTACGAACAGAAGCAACGGCCAGTAGAGTACGAACAGAAGTCATCTTCGCTACCGGAGCGAAAGTCTCCTCATAATCAATGCCATATTCTTGTGAGAAACCCCTCGCAACCAAACGCGCCTTGTAGCGCTCAATACTGCCATCAGAACAAGTCTTTACCTTGTAGATCCAGCGACATGATACCAAGGATCGACCAGGTGGAAGAGGAAGAAGTTCCCAAGTACCAGTACTCTGTAAAGCAGAAAGTTCCTTAGCCATGGCCTGACGCCACTCAGCATGTTGTACTGCTTCGCAGTAGCTAGTAGGTTCCTGCACATCATGAACAGCAGCCAAAAAGGAACCAAACTCGGTAGAATAAGAAGCAGCAGCAACATACCGAGCAGGGGGACGACGATCCCGAGGAGGATTACGACGCAACTCCATAGGGGCAGAATCGTCGGTGGCAGGGGGAGCAGGAAGGGCAATAGTAGGAGGGAAATCTGGAGGAGGAGAAGCAAAGGCATGAGGTGGGTCAGGATAAGGATCAGCCGGGAAGTACATGAAGGGAATAGGTTTAGACACTGAAGACGTAGTAGTAATAGTAGAGAAGTAAGGAACATGCTCATGAAAAGTGACATTACGAGAAATACGAATACGCTGAGCAATCGGGTCATAACAACGATAGCCCTTGTGTTCAGTGCTATAGCCTAATAATGCACACGATATGGATCGAGCAGTCAACTTCGTACGTTCAGTGGGAGGGAGAAGCACAAAACACATGCACCCAAAAACTCGAAGATGTGTATAAGTAGGAGAGCGGGAATGAAGTCGCTGAAAGGGCGTATCCTGACGAAGAATAGGTGAGGGAAGACGGTTAAGGAGATGAACCGCAGTGAGAAGAGCTTCAGCCCAGAACTCTGTAGGAACCGAAGTAGAAAGTAAAAGAGCACGAGTAGTTTCAAGAATATGTCGATGCTTACGTTCAGCAACCCCATTTTGAGCCGGGACACCAGGACAAGAGAGGTGCGGCAATGTCCCATCACTGGCTAAGAGAGAACGAAAAGCACCCGAGAGATATTCCCCCCCAGAGTCAGAGCGAAAGACCTTAATTTTCTTATGAAATTGAGTAGATATCATTGCAGTGAAAGTTTGATAAATGGTAAGAAAATCACTACGCTGACGCATAAGGTAGATCCAAGTATAGCGAGAATAATCGTCAATAAATGAAACATAATATTTGAAACCACTCTTAGATGGAATAGGAGCAGGGCCCCATACATCAGAATGAACAAGATCAAAAATACTGCTAGAGCTAGAAGTACTTGTAGGAAAAGGTAAAGCAGACTGCTTTGCTAAAGGACAGATAGAGCAGGGAGGTAGAACACCAGAGGAAATTGGACCAAGAACCCCCTGTTGATGAAGGATTGAGAGACGAGAAGAGGAAGCGTGCCCGAGACGTTGATGCCATCGCGCAAGGTCCACGGTAGCCAGCACAGGATAAGGAGAGGAAGTTGAGGTGGATGGAAGGTGGAGAGATTGCATAGTGTATATTCCACCATGCCTACTGCCCTTGCCAATCATCCCGCCACTCGAACGATCCTGCACAAAACAAGAGCGGTCAGTAAAACTCACAATACAACCGGCATCAGTAAGCTGGCCAACAGACAACAAATTAAGCGCCAGAGAAGGGACATGCAACACATCAGGAACACAAAAATCCCGAGGACAGACAAGAGTCCCCTGTCGAGTAGCCATAAGAGGAGAACCATCAGCTGTAAAGAATAGCGCTGGAGACTTAAGCTCAGAAAGCTCAGTGAGACAGGCAGCGGAAGTAGACATATGTCTAGCAGCTCCTGAGTCAAGAATCCAGGCAGTAGAAGAACCACTTGAGGGGGGGAAATGCAGCCACAGAAGAATCAGCAGGAGTGACAGCAACTGAAGGGCCCGAACTAGACAATTGAGAGCCAAGTTGAAACTGATTCAAGCGAGCTAGCTGAGCCTCAAGAGCAGCAAATCGCTCATCCACAGAAGGAGAGGCGACAGAAACATGCTGAGCTGGAGTAGGAGCAGGTGGAGTCCGAGAGGAGCGTTGTGTATCGCGCCGCTTCTTATAACAGCGGGACTCAATATGACCACGACGATGACAGTAAGAGCACTGAGCAATCTGATGAGAACCCTGAGTTGGAGCAGACTGAAGAGAACCCTGCATTGGAGCATGAGGCGGTGGTGTAGACCGAGCAGCAGCCCATGGAGGAGTAGCAAGAATGGCTGTGGGATCAGATACCGCAGAAGATGAGAGAAGACCCAACCGGGTTTCCTCAGATTGAAGCTCCTTGACAGCATCAAGGAGAGAAAGTGGGGGATTCCGATAAAGAATCTGACTACGAACACCCTCAAAAGCAGGTCGAAGCTTCATAAGAAAATCATAGAGTCGCAGGCGATCCTGAGTTTGTAGCCGAGATGACTGACATGTGGTACAACTAGAACATGTGGAACATAAAGTGGGAGATAGAACATCAAGCTGACTCCAAAGCGACTTCAAATAATTATAAAACTCACGGATTGATCGAGCACCCTGAGTAGCAACAGCAATGTCTTGATGTAACTGGTAGACACGAATAGAGCCAGTCTGAGTAAACATGTCTGCAAGCTGATCCCAAAGATTCTTCGCACCTGCGATGTGAGCAAACTGTGGACGAAGGGCATGATCAAGAGAGCCGAATATGATGGCCCAAGCCCTCCGATCAGCAACAGTCCAGTTCCGAATGTCAGATGTACGTTGAGCAATCGCCTCATCTGTGAGTTTGGATTGCTCCGCGTCCTTGAATTGGGCAGGACAAACGCGAACACCCTCAACATGCTCAAACAGATCTCGATAAACAAGTGCAGCCATAGCCGATGGCCGCCAAAGAGCGTAATTGGAGCCATCGAGTTTGACATCAATCCTATCACTCGAATCACCCATATCAACCAACGTTGTATCGCGAAGTCGGCGCGATGAAAACAACGTCAAGAAGCAAACCCTAGCTCTGATACCATGATAGAAAAGAAAAAGGATCTAGAAAATTGAGCTGTATATTGTATTGAGGCACGAAGCCATAATAAATAGGTACAATAAGCCTAATCTATGAGGAAACAATCCTAGAGAATAAACAACAATAATTCTAGAATATATACAGAATCAATAAAATATTCTAACAGTATTAACCTAATTTAACAGAAACTAACATATGTTAAATTTGTCACAGTTGCATCAATTTGAAGTTTTTCATGGTCAAAAAATTAGTTTGGGGTATATTTGCCACAAGTATAACAATTTGTGCTTTTTGGTGATCAAAAAATTAATTTGTGGTAAATTTGTCGCATATATACCAGCTTGAGGTTTTTCGTAGTATTAACACGTTATAATGAAAATGATATATATATATATATATATATATATATATATATATATATATATATATATATATATATATATATATATACTTTTTTGTAAAATTTTCGAATAAGGGCCTGAAGTGCACTATTTGTTTCAAAGAAGGGCCTGACCAAGGGCATTTTCGTCATTTAAATTTTTTTCTTTTTTCTTTTCTGTTTTCCATTTTTTTTTCTTTTTTCCTTTTTATTTGCTTTTCCCTTTTCGCCAGTGGCCGGTCTCAGACAACGGCCAGCCTTGCTTGGGCAGGGCGAGGGACGCCTAGCCCAGGCGAGGCCATCGTCGAGGCCAGCGAGGTGAGCGCAGCCCTCACTGGCCTCACCCAGGCGAGTCGAGGGTGGCCCTCGCTAGGGCGAGGACTGGGCGAATGCAAGGATTGTTGGCCTGAGTTCAGAGGGCGAGGCAAGGCCGACGAGGGCTGTCTGGCCACCGGCGAGAAGGGAAAAAAAGAAAGAAAGGAAATAAAAGAAAGAAAATAATAATAAATGATGAAAAATATCTTTTGTCAGGCCCTTCTTTGAAATAATTAAGGCACTTCAAACCTTTATTTGAAATAAAATTCACTTTTTAAGTTTTTATTTGAGAAAATGAGGTATCTGAAGGGCAAATTTCCAAATCAGGCTAAAAAAAAAATATTTACCAAAACAGGTTGAAATTTTTTTTTTTACCAAATCAGGTGCCGCTCGGCAGTCTTAGTGCCGAGCGGCACCGGCTCGGCAGTCAAAGTGCCGAGCGGCACCCCGCTCGGCAGTCAGGCTGCCGAGCTGGCCGCCGGAAGCCCAGCAGCCCGCTCGGCAGTCAGACTGCCGAGCGGGCTGGCCGGCCAGCTCCTTTTACGTTTCTCATTTCATGTCGGATTATTGTGATTTTTCTGATAATAAATGATGCACTTCGTTTGTTATATTGATTGTTGTAATGTTTAGTAAAATGTAGGTGCGAAATAATGTATAATTTCTTTAGCAGAATGTCGGCTACATCTTTTGCTATTGTGCATTGGGGAGGGACAATAGTGCAAAAAGAAAATGGACATCATTACGAAGGCGGACAATCTACTTGGTTCGAGTTTGCAAACGTATGCACATTTGATGTGTTACGTGCTACGATTGAGAGCGCGTTAAATATTACAGGAAGCCAGTACATTCATAGCCTGATGTTTAGATACCCAAATGTAACACAAGGTTTTGTCGTATATGATATTGTGGACGTGCGTGATGATAATACAGTTCGGATGATCCAGCAGTTTGCACTTCAGACTAGTGGAGCGGGGTTCGTAGTGTTTTATGTAACTGTATATGAAAATCAAGTGATAAATAATTACCATGTGGGGGAAAGTTCTAATGCTGGTGAAGAAGAAGAAGATGTGCATGATCGGTACGTAGAGTCCGATCAAAATGATGATAATGATGCTGATGAGGTCAGTGATGAAGAAGATATTGGTTGGATGGACACCGATGAGAGTGACGAAGAAGATGTGGGAGGTGACGAAGAAGATGTCGGAGGTGACGATATGGGAGATTACTACAACACCCATTGCAGTAATCCCATAATTCCATTGGTACATCCATCGCCCTATTCGGATATCGATTTTGATATGATGCAAGATGATACAAGGGGCAAGCCGTACGGTATGGTATTTGATCCATCAAAAGAATTTGCAGTTGGCATGGTATTTCCATCACGGGACGCTGTGCAGTCGGCTGCGAAAGAGTATTCTATGAGAAGAAATCATCAGTTTCGCTATGATGTGACGAAGAAGAGAGAATATGTGATCAAGTGTGGTAATCCAAATGAACCGTGCGGTTGGAGGCTCCGTGCGATGACAAAAGTGGATGGCATTTCTTGGAAAATAAGTAAGTCATACATGCATTAATATACAAACGTCACGAGATCATCCGCACCTTGATCAAAGTACTATCTGTCGCTTTATACAAGAAATGGTCGCCACCCAACCGGATGTCCAAATCAAGACACTGATGGCGGAGATTCAAGACAAGCTGCAATTCCAACCTACTTATCGTACAACCTGGAAGGCCAAACAAATGGCGATTGCCAAAGCATTTGGAGGATGAGATGAGTCATACTGTAGGTTGAGGAGGTACATGAACAAAATTAAGCAAATGAATCCAGATTCTCATTTCGTGATCGAGGATCGCATGAGCCCAGATCAGAGCTGCACTATTTTCGACCGAATGTTTTGGACTTTCAAGCAGACGGTTGAATGCTTCAAAAGTTGTCGTCCCGTGATATTTATCGATAGTACTTTCTTGTACGGAAAATACCGAGGAACTCTCCTTTGTGCGGCTTCACTTGATGGCAACAATCATAATTTCCCGTTGGCATTTGCTGTGGTCGATCGGGAAAATGTTGACAATTGGCGGTGGTTTATGAATATGTTGCGGACATATGTCACCAGCAGGGATGATATTTGTGTAATATCAGACAGACATATCGGGATTCAGCAAGCAATGGAGACAGAAGAGTGGCGTCCTCCACATGCCCACCATAGATATTGCATTCGTCACATTGTCAGCAACTACAAAAAATATTTCAAAAATGATGATGACAAAAGGCATCTTGAGATGGCAGGTAAATATTGAAATTCGTAAATTTGAGAAAAATACGTGTTCATAAATTTTAGTGCAAAGTACTAATTATTATTGTAATATACAGCTTACGCGAATCAACAGCGGAAGTTCAATTTAATCATGAGCCGAATTAGGGAGGTCGATACACCCACAGCTAACTGGTGTGATCAGATTCCAAGAGAGAAATGGACAAAGGCTTATGATGGAGGGAGAAGATATGGATCGATGACGACAAATTTAGTTGAATCAGTCAACGGGATGCTGAAACCCATTCGTGGTCTACCAATAACAACAATGGTCGAGAAGATATTCTTCCAGCTGGTCAATTATTTCGACACGAGGAGAACGATGTACAGGAAGCAGAAAAACAACGGATGGATGTTTACGCAACTTGCGGGTGAAACGCTCCGGAAAAATAGTGAAACTGCAAATAAGCATCACGTAAGATGTTTCGACTCTGAAAAAGGGGTTTACGAAGTGACAACTGGATGTGATAGAACCAGAGGATCTGGGGGCAACAGATAAATAGTGCAACTAGACGTGCGAACGTGCACATGTGGAAAATTTGAACAGCTGAAAATTCCTTGTTCCCACGTAATTGCAGCATGTCAAGTACATGCAATTGATTACGATGCGCTCGTAGATGAATGCTATACATTGGACAAAACCCTTCAGTCATATCGGTACATGTTTCATCCGTTAGGGCATCATGGTTATTGGGATGAACCTAATGAACTGCCATTAATGCCCGACCCGAGCCGTATTAGGAAGAAAGGAAGATCGCGTGCATCCCGGATACGTAATGAGATGGACTGGAGAACGTCGAGAGGCAGCGATTCGCGTAACCATTGCACCATCTGTGGGGAATCAGGGCACTACATTCAAACATGCGCACGCAGATCGGCCCAGAAATAGATCACAGTTGTGTCAATTATGTAAATTAGTTTGATGAAATTTTTGTAATGTTATAATATCGTTCAAGAAACATATTTATTAAGTTCATTTTTTCGTGGTTTTTATATTAGATGTGTGAAAATCCCATGTAATATTACAATATCCCAATTGCGCGATATTTATTCAGTTCTTCTGTTCGATGTCGACATTACATATGTGAATTTATTGTAATGTTATAATTATATATCTTAAATAATTAAATATTGATAATTATATTATAAAAATAAGCTTAAAAAGAACAAAATTATAAATAAAATAAATATTATAAAAAATGATTTTTCTAATGAAATTTTCAATAAAAAAAAATTAGTTGGGGCCCCCGGGCCCGGCTCGGCAGTGTGGCTGCCGAGCGGGGTGCCGCTCGGCACTCTGACTGCCGAGCCGGTGCCGCTCGGCACTGAAACTGCCGAGCGGCACCTGATTTGGTAAAAAAAAAAAAATTCAACCTGTTTTGATAAATATATTTTTTTTTTAGCCTGATTTGGAAATTTGCCCGTATCTGAAGCCCTTATTTACAATTTTCCCAGTTTTTTTTTTTTTCCCAGCGCGGATGTGACGTTTTTTAATTAGTTATACGCAATTTTGGTACGTGCGCACGCGTTTTTGCGAGGAGAAAGATAACTGCTTTGACTGAGACTGAGAGAGTGATCGTGGGAAGAAGATCTCATCTCATCTCCGCTCCGCTCCAAAAGAAAATTGACATTCGAGGAGGTAGATTCAGATTAGAGAACCGTCTCTGAAACACTCGCCATAGCTAGATTTCCCTCAGCTGTTCTTGCGAAATCGTCGCAGAGAGAGTGGATGCGGGAGTGCGAGGGCGGGGAGTGATGACGACGAGGAGATCGGGTGGTTGCCTGCGGTGTTGCCTGGTGGTGTTCGCGGTGGTGTCGGCTCTCGGCGTGTGCGGCCCGGCTCTCTACTGGAAGCTGAAGAAGGGCGTCAAGTTTTCCGGCTCCAAGCTCTCTTGCCCTCCCTGCGTCTGCGATTGCCCTCCTCCCCTCTCTCTCCTCAACATTGCTCCCGGTAATTGCCCTCTCTCTCTCTCTCTCTCTCTCTCTTGGCGTTATTGGTGGATGCGCATTCTGGTGATTCGAGGCTTTGAGTTGCTGTTAGCGAACCTGAGCTGGTGTTGAACTTGGAGATTGGGGACGTAATTGAGGGTTTGGGATGAGATCTGTGTCCATTGTTGTCATTTCTGTCTGATTTTGGATGTTTGATGTCTGCACAGATAGGAAATGGAATGGAAGCTAATTCGAGCTTTCTCTGCACGTTCAGCGATGCTTGTTTAGTTGTGTTTTCTAGTTATCAGCTTGTGATTCTTGTTAGATGCAGAGATCTGCTCGGTTATTCTCTTCTACCAGTTCGCTCTGGTGTGATTAGAGACTTATAGCAGCTACTTGATGAGGTTTCGTGTCGATGGTGGTGAATTTTTCTTATGTTGTCGTGGAGCTTGTAGAGCAGGATTATCAGGAGTTATGAGCCTATTACCTGTTTAGGTTGATTTTATCACCGTGTCTCGGACAGCATGGAAATTGACTGCAGAGTCGGAACTAATGTGAACTAAATTCAGATTGAATGGGTCGATTGCCTTGATTGATGAGGTTCTACTTTCAAAGCCATTCCTTTCCTGTTCTTGGATCTTGAAGCACTGCGAGGGGTAGTGAGAAGTGGAATGATAAACAATCTCCTCTGAACCATTTGTTTGTACCTGTGATCCAAAGTAGCATTTTCTCCATGAGTATGCGGAAATGCCTTATCATAAGAATCTCCAAGGATGTCCTCATTCATCCCAGTTAGCTAGTAACATACTGCAATGGTGTTGAAGGCTACTAATTTCACACTGAAAAGGATGCTATTGTCCGAATTGTCGTGATGGTGATACGGCTTGTTCATTTTGTCCTTACTTTTTCTTTGCTAGCTTTCTAGTTGAATGGAATTGCACCTTATCTCCTTCTGACTGGGGGAAAATGGAAAGCTTGAGCTGCGATAATAGAAGTCCATTTGTTTATTCTATCACCAGGAGTTACCGGGCTCTGACATTGGGGTGTGTTTGGAAGAACTTTTGCTTTTAACTTTTATCTATACTATTGTGTTTAGCATTTGCAACGTGTCTTTGTTCAATACTCAGTGCTTCAAACCTTTAGAAGACGTAAATTTTGCAATTTTGGCCAATTATAGCAAAATAATTCGTCTTGCTGAGAAGGTCAGGAAGTACCTTTTGATTTCTGACGTTGAAACAAAAACACCATTAAATTTGTCAGGATGGTTTCTTCATGGAAGGCCTTTTTTTTTTCTTTGTAAGGGATGAGTAGTTTTGCACTTCTGGTCATATGAGCATACATGCTCATCTTCGCAACCTTTCTTTGTGTACGTTTGAGCGATAAGTCGCCTTCTCTCTCTTATAGTAGTCTATGTCGATTTGGCGGCCTTTCAACTAGTCTTTTTGTAGATCTTTCTCTCTCTCATATGCTAATTGCTGCATAACTATGTTCGATAAGATGCTGGAAATTTATTGTTGATGTACTGATTCTTGGTTGAATATTTCTTTCACTCTGGCAGGGTTGGCAAACCTCTCTGTTACAGGTCAGTTCTCATCCTGCCAACTCTCATTGAACTTTGGTTTCTCGCATACACTTTGTTTTATATATATAATGTTTGATCTTATTCTCAGTTATTGAGTTGGACAACTATTGAAATAGCTTCAAAGTCACTGGTCAATTGCTTGTGGGAGCTTTTATTTAGAAGGCAACTTAGCATGTGAAAAGATGTCGCAAAGCTCTTCTTGCACTGTCACTTATCCAATTGTGATTTTCTTGTTCATAATATGTGCAGAAGATAGGCCTCTTGTCAGATGTGGTGATAACCATTAGTTGCAGATGAGAATATCATTTAAGATAGTCTTGACTGCAGTAGTGTTAGGCTGAAAACAGATGTCTTCAGTGATCTCTTTTCCTTTTGCCTTGTCATTCATCAATGATGGTTGTCTCGAATATATATATGGTCAAAGAGACATCTTGAACCATAGGAAGCATCTCATTTGCTAGGAATAACGTAAAATAGTGGCTTGGAGTCTCTTTCGGCAGTTAAGAATTTCAAATCTGGTTTTTAATTTGAAACTTAAGGATCTGAAACTAAGTGCTTTCTATCCGACGAGAAAAAGCAACTAAGTGCTTTCTCTATATTGAGAAATGCAGATTGCGGGAGTAACGACCCTGATCTCAAGCAAGAGATGGAGAAGCAGTTTGTTGACCTTCTAGCAGAGGAGTTGAAACTGCAAGAAGCCGTGGCTGAAGAGCACATTCGCCATATGAACATCACCTTTGCCGAGGCAAAAAGAGTGGCTTCCCAGTATCAAAGGGAAGCAGAGAAGTGCAACTCTGCCACAGAAATTTGTGAGGGGGCAAGAGAGCGTGCGCAGGCATTGTTGATAAAGGAGAGAAAGGTGACATTGATGTGGGAGAAACGAGCCCGCCAAATGGGCTGGGAAGGGGAATAGAGACCAAGGTTAAGTTAATTTTTGCTTCATTCACCTCATGAATTGTACAACTCGCGGTATCAACACATGCAATTAAGCAGAACTGTCCAGGATTCACTTTCCTCCTTCCACTAATATCCAACTTGAGGGCACCCTGCCGGAGAAGGGGAAGAAAAAAGAAACTTAAGCTCTATCACTTTACTTAGAATGTATGTGTTTTTTTGTGTACCGTAAAGATGGTGCAAGTTTGCCATATATCTTGTAGGATCTCCCCTTTATTGTAAAACCAGATGTCTTGCTAAGATTATCATGTCGAGCATTCTCTAAAAAGAAGCATCTTATGATGCTCAATTCTATATGTTCGTCCCTGCAAGGCATCTGATTGTAGGGATCTAGTAGTCAGAACGATGGCTCAATTGGCAGTCTAAGATTTATTTTGAGAGAGAATTTGGCATTCTTAGCATTTGAAAATTGCGAATTTCAAGTATTTTTGGGATCTAGACTTTAATCTGAAGCTACTTTCACAGCAAGTTGCAATGGCAATCTCCACAGTTATCCTTTGATTCTGCTGCGCAAGTATTCCATCATTTGTATTATCTTGGCATAAACAACTGAAAAGGCTTCTTGTTTTCACATTCGCTTCAAGCGTCCGTCAAGTGCAAGGAATGTATTCCCTTTCTTTTCTTTTGGTACATCAGTCTCATACTCAACTAAGGTTAGGTGTTCAGCATGATCTAGATCCGTTCTCCTAATGTCGGGTTTCAAAATCATCATCCTAGAAGCCATGGAACAAAAAAAGCTGTGAGTCCTACTTCATACAGCTCTTGGTTCCGATAATCTCCTACTTGAGCAGAAGGTCACCGGATGAAGTACGAAATTCTCGAATGAAATTGAACTGAATTAGATGGTCAATCTGAAGTAGACTGGCTATAACCTGATATTAAGGCCATTGCAAGTAGCAATATCGCAACAGAAGGAAATTCGCGCGAACCAATCATCGAAGTAGAGGCATATGTGCTATTTTAATAAAGAGTACAATAGCAAGGAACAGACTAAAAGAGGAGATTCACAAATGGTTCTCTTCCCATTCAGTGACATGTCCCAGTTTAATTAACGTCAGAATTTGAGTAGACCACTGCCTGCACTAGAAGAAATAACTCAGGACTTGGGTGATAATAAACACTAGAAGAAACAGAAACACAGATATGAACACAAATCTTACAAATTTGCCAAAAACTTCTAACTAAACAGGAATGGAACAGAGTCAAAAGGAAGAAAGAAAAGTGTTAATACTAGAGAATACTAAAAGCAGACGACAAAGTCAGAGCCGAAGATTAAATCTAGACAGAAAATACTGAAAAATTACAAGTGGACTCAAACATCTCGAAGGGGCGCTGCGGCCATCTCCCTTTCTGGTGGGGCAGCAATAGCATCACATGCATGATCCAACAGAGTAGGTGCCCAAGCTGAAATCTCCATTAGTGAGCACGGCCTCATTAGGTTCCTGCATGTTAATGAAAAGGTCTTAGAAATTCTAATAAGTTCGAGAAATGTATCCCAAAAGAGATTTATGGTTTTACATTGCTCTCATTGACCCTGACACAGAGTTGCACATCTTGGCATATACATCCACTATTTAATTTCATTGTAATGACAGATGCACTAAGAATACTGTAAGAAGTGAGACCATTTCAGGGTTATCAAGAATCATCGAAAACAAGGTTTCTGCTATGTGTAGCTAAATAGTTATTCCTCATTGGAGGCAGCTTCATCAATTTGAGCAAATTTTGCTCGTCTATGACAGAATTTATTGTTTAATTGGAACTTATGACCTAGGAAAGACCAAACAGGATTACACCCTATGTTTTCTTAAGTTTTCCTTGAACAGTTTCTCCTTTATATTGGTGAAGACGAAATTGATGTATTTTCTCTTTTTGATAAGCATAATATTTGATGTCCTGGCCGGACATGAACACGGATTAGCCAGACGTGAAAATTAAATACAGTTTTGCCACTCCAAGGCTCCAGCTAATTCCCTTCATCAGAACTCCTCCCTAATCATGCAAATAAGCTAAGGTTTTGTGTCAAATCACAGATACAAGCGCACAAGGCTGTCTTTGTTTACCTGTTTGATCATTCCATCCATCAGCTCATCGAGGGACTCGAAACTATTTGGCATGAAGCCATCCTGAAACTTTGTTTGCCCCAAGAGGTAGTTTTCAATGGATCTTATGTTTGCCTCCATGGATGCTGATTTGCCAACTTCTGCTTGCTGATAGAGAGGTGCATTGCCAGAATTTGATTGGTCAGCAAAAGGAGCATCAACACTTCCACTGCGCAATGAACTTACCGATCCCATATTATGGATCAACGAATTTATGTCACCATTGGCAGGTATTACAGAGTCAAAAGTACCAAAACCATGACCGAAATGTTGGTAGTTTTGGTTATGATCTTCCCATCTTGATTTCGATGACGTGAAGTTCACATTTGGAACAACATTTCCCAGTAGCCCAGCTTGACATTGCATGTCTCCTCTAGAATCTCCTAGAGCAGATGGAACAGGACTGGCAGATATATCATTTGGGCTATTGCGGATAAAATTAGTGGGCAAGGTGAACTTCTCAGTCATATTTGTGGGAGTCACCTGACTGCAGTTAAAGGGCACAGCCAGTTGAGTAGGATTTGCAGAAGGAAGCTGGGGTAACTGAACTGCACCGTGCCAATTTTCATTGCATCTACTTTTATCAATAAAGTTACATCCACCAGCAGCACCGACGTTCAGGGTTTCGGATTGCAAAGAAACTGCTCCAAAGGAAGATTGTATTCCAAATTCATCCCCACTGCGAGTTTGCTGTGGGTTTCCTTGTAAGAACAAATGGCTGCTAGGGATGCCGTGGCTGGGTTTGCTATAACCGCTGGCCATCACCCGGTTATCCGTGATAGGGGAAACTTTAAGGGATGTGGGATTGTCGAATTTAGTGATGTCTCTTATATGAGGACCTGGCTTGCCTTGATTTGGCTGGAGCAAGCTTGTATTTTGGTTCGCAGGTGATGGATTGGGCTGGAGCTTTCCGAGAGAGTTGATTGATTGGCTGACATTCTGCAAATGACTTGGCTGAATTGGCCCCGAAGTTGCAATCCCTTGCAAGCCTAAACCAGCAGGCGAGTTAAGTCTGCCTAGCATTATGCCCTGTGGATACAAAGAAGTACCAGAAAATCTTCCTGACCCAGCCAAGGTTCGAAAGTCGCCAAAACCATTCAGTGCAGTCATGCGCATGTAGGATGGATCTTTCGCCCCAAATGCAGCAACTATGTTTGCTTGCTGGCTTGCAACAGTGCTGATTCTTTTCAAGTAAAGCCTGTATTTCTGCAGAGTAATAACAGAATCACCTTCAAGTTCTACCCATCTAATTGACAGTTTCAGAATAAGGCTATGGTGTTGTCCTTCAATGCGTCTAATCTAATACCATTTGAGCCATGCAACATAAACTGACATAATCCACATTAGCAGGCACGTATCATTAGCGAAAACCATTAAAACATACAAGCTGATGAACCAATTCTAGTTGTTATCAACATAGCAATTCCCTACATGACCTAATCAGAGTTTATGAATTTAAAGCTCCTACATAAGAAATGACGTTTGGGATTCTGACATATCCTTCTTTGTTTAGAAAAGGTAAGGGAGCAACACATATTCCGACATATTGAACACATTGTTTCCCTGGCTTCTGGGAACTCCAAACAATGTCCACTCTTCCTCAAACTGAGTACACGTAAATAAAATGTCTACGGCACAAATTAGCAGCTGTGCAGGCAAAGGGTTGCTGTAGAAGCTAAATGATATGCAGGGATGTAAATGAAAGGAATAAATCAATACCTGCAGATGGCTCGCTACATTCTCCCTTGTAAGCCCTTCAACATCCATTAGGTCTAGGATCTTTTTCGGAACAGCCTCTGCATTTAAAAGTGATATTTGAAAAGCCCGTTAAAGTTTTACTCAAGAAATGAAATTCACCCTATCTTGGTCAAAAAAGAAAAAGCTCACTTTCAAGGCCAAGCTGATTAACAGCTGAAACAAATTTCCTATGCAGATCCACAGACCAAACAACTCGAGGTTTCTTTTGGCTCGAGGGATCCTCATTCTCATTCTCAGTCTCTTCACCATCTTCTTCTTCTTCTTCCTCGTTTTGATCCTTTCTTCTCTTGTTGAGCTTCCCATCTGGATTTGCAATTGTTATGGCTCCTTGTGCACCCTGTCCAGATTCATTGTTATCCTTGTCTTGATTTGGCAACTGACTTTGGTTCTTTGTGTTTGACTTCTTTCTCCTGATAACATGTTGCCATATGTTCTTGAGCTCTTCCATTCTCACTGGTTTCAACAGATAGTCACAAGCACCATGAGTGATCCCCTTCATCACAAGCTTGGGATCGCCATAAGCTGACAACACTGGAGCCAACAAGAAGTGTAACCAATGTTAAACTTGGCTGGTCCATCCCATGATTTCCACACATTGTGATATTGCAAAAAACAACAAAATTGCAGTCGACTGATAAAAACTGCGACAAGAAAGAGTCAAAAAAAGCCAAGCTAGAGACTTTGCATTGAATCATATTCAACATTCAGCTAACTCAATGGAAAAACAAGTAAGAACCTTGTGTCGTCAAAAGAGAATCATGTATGAACTTACTGATCACAGGCAAATCCATCTCAAGCCCCACGAGTTCCAGTAGCTTGAAACCATCCATGTCAGGCATGTTCACATCACTGATAACCAGGTCAAACTTGTCCCTGTTCTCCCTTAACATTTTCAAGGCCATGATTGCCTGATTTGTGGTGGTAACTGTGAAAGCCAGCAGCCAAAATGGTTAAAAATGAAGTTTTTCGACTCAGAAGAAGATATCCAGAGAAACCAACAGTCAGTCTGCAAATGAGCACTAATTCTATGAGAGAGGAAACATGTCAGCCATGGTATGCAACTAGATATTAGGCTCAAAGGGCCTGATCAGAGTAACTTGACACATTGTATAACTCATCCGTAACAGTTCCAAAACACAGACGAGGTTCTGACATCTGGCGAGACTCGTCAATTCTTTCAAAAAGCATTGAAAATCGATAAATTTAATTCGAAATATGATGATGATGAACCCATATCACAATATGAAAGTCAATTAACTACCAAAACCAAAGCACCTAAAAGAAACAGAGAGAGAGAGAGAAAGAGAGAGAGAGATCTGACCCTGATATTGGCAGCTTCTGAGCAGATTCTCCAACACTTTCAGGCAAGTTGGGTCGTCGTCAACGGCGAGCACTCGCATGCCCACCGGAAACCGGTCAGTCCCTCCATCTTCCACCGTCATAGTGAATCGACAGACTCAGAGCACACAAGAAGACAGTGGAGAAACTACAAGCGTTGAAAAATCGCAATTTCCCCTTCAAAGAGAGGCCAATTGCAGTGCCTTGAAAAAGGCAAAACGATCAAGGAGGTGAGAGAATAGAACAGAGAATCAAGCAGAACAAAGTTTCGAACTTTGACCGCAGCAGAAGCTTTCTGGAGGCTTTTCCACAAAACCCAGAAGGCAAAATCGACAACAGAGAGAGAGTGAGAGAGGGAACGAGTCAATGATGGTGCGATGGCGAGAGGATTGAAGAAGAGAGAAAGTGGAAATTTTTTTGTACCCAATAACACGGAAATCTATTGGTCCGCTGTCCCAATTTTTTAATTTCGAGCGTAATTATTGAGGCTTTTTCTTTTCCTTCGAAAAAACAATTTAAATAAAGCTTCACGCTTTCTC
Source organism: Lenwebbia sp. NSW1173648 (assembly GCA_029784005.1). Taxonomy (NCBI): domain Eukaryota; kingdom Viridiplantae; phylum Streptophyta; class Magnoliopsida; order Myrtales; family Myrtaceae; genus Lenwebbia; species Lenwebbia sp. NSW1173648. The sequence continues at coordinate 34,744,991 of JARCGZ010000003.1, read as the reverse complement.
TCTCTCTCTCTCCTTCTCCGCCTGCTGCTTCCCTCTGGCTCTGATCGGCGTGGCTTCTCTCTCTCTCTCTCTCTGCTGCGAATATCAAACCTTTCCCCACTCGAGCTTTCCTCCTCTCCTCAAAAGGGAAGATAAAAATGGCGCCTTTACCATTGAGTTACTCAAAAAAACTCAGTGCAGAACCCCAGAAAAGGCCAATGCTGGGGCACAATCATGTCATTGACCCTGCATCCAGTTTTGGTTTGATTCCTCTGAAACACAGCCCTGCTCTTTTTTTCTTTCTCTTTTTCTTTTTTTGGCCACATTTATCTGACCCATTTTTCCTATAATATTTTTTCTTTTCCTTTTCTCTCTTATGCGTTGGTTAGGGGAAGATAATATAAATAAAATATGACCGCCATTAAAATTAATCTATGACCATGATGATACCCATGATGACGTAAGCATCAGTGATGTACTTAAACTAAATTACATAATTGATGTGGCTATACGAGGAAGTACAATTATTGGGCCGAGGTTGTCTCTTCTCCTCTTGATCAAATTAGTGGGGATATATCAATAATTAATTTGTATTTACCACCCAATAAAAAAAATATTTTTTTTTGTTTTTTGTTTTTCCATCATCTGATGAGTTTCTTTTTCTTTTCCATTTGATGAGTTAAGCACAGAGTTTTTTTTTATTATCATTAATGCTGCAAGAGTGACGGGAAGATTCCGGGGGATGACACAGACAAGTGCTCAACTGGCAAAAGAAACTTGGGTCTGTTAAATATTCTGAAGATAATCTGTGCAGAATCTGAATTATTAATTTTTTTGGCATTAAATGCTAATTGTATTTAAGATTTCAAATTACCATTTATGGGGGGATATTCAAGGTAATTCCCAGCGGTGGATTCCTTGCCTGATCTGAGGGACTCATCATTTAGGGGCAATTAATCCCAAAGGAAATGCCAAGAGCATAAGAAAAGAGAACCCAGAAAAAAAAAAAAAAAAAGTTCCATAGGTTTTCCAGAAAAGAAAACAGAAAATTCATTGCATACGTCAAAATGTGTATTTTTTGTGAATTCAAATTCTCGGACGAAAGGAATCGGTGAATTCTAATTATTTTCGACGTTTTAAATTTTAATTTTTTTTCCAAGGTCAGAAGCATTAACAAGTATTCTCAGGGTATTCATCAGTGGGATTCTGAAAATTAAAAGATCGAATTAAAGACCGTTAAGAATTTGTGCAATGTGATTACGGAATTTCTCTTTAAATGTTGGAAGATTCTTGGTAAGTGGATGTATCATGGGCACTAGGCAAACCATTTATTGCATGAGGATTCTAGGGAATATGAGCTATATTTGCTTCGTAACAATATAACTATAAAAAAAAAAAAATGGTCAAAGCTTCATAATAAGTATAGCAACGTGGGAAATGGTCCTCTTCCACCGTAACTATGTGTGCTCAGCTCCACACAGTAATATTCTCCATTCCCTTTCCTTTTTTTCCCTTCAAAAGAATAGAAATGTGAGATTTTGGATAAGATAATCAAACAGATACTATTTACGTTTAATTTCTTTCTATAAGTATGAAACCCTAAACGATGCAATTAGATTAAGAGGGCTGCTAGCATGACGGTACGACGTCCACAAATTTTTCCTTTCTCCAACATAAGCTCGTAGAAATTTCCAAGCAAAATGCGGGTCTCTTTCTCTCTCATGGAAAATGTGTGGTCGAGGGTTGACAGTCAGTTTGCCAAGTAAATGGTACGATTAGGCAAGCGTTTTTCCTTAGGTTAATTTGGGGCTTTTCTATCATTGAATTGGAACGCTGTATAATTATCATAAATATTTCCCACTTGTTTCGAAAAGGAATTCACTTTCCTTTTCCAAAGAGTAAAAGATCGTTAAGCATGCATTCGTTAACAAGGAGGCGCAATTGTGTGTGTATAAATTAGGCTCGTGGTGAAAATTTCAATTCCTCACGCCACCAAATACTAATAATCTCGTGTTTGCACCGCCCATCCAAGTATTAACTTGCTTACTTATAAACTGTATTATCCATGTATGTGGAAAAAACGGCTCCATCCAAATCGCGACAAACGTGGCCTCTTGAGATTATTACCCAGAGTTGGGGAAAATGTATTTGATGCGACATCGACACTCCATATAATAAGTAGGACCGGATTAACAACGCGCAGGCAAGGGCGATTAATTGGTCACGCCATGCCATCATTGCCACGTGATGAATATTTTCTCCTAAATCGAAGATGTTAAGATTCGAATACAAAGCCTATCGCACCCGAATTAATCGCTTAGCTATTTAGCCAAATCCCTTACAATTAACAGTTTTTTTTTTCAATGAATAGTTGAGTTGAGTAAGAACGATTGGATCATTACTTATTCAATGAATAGTTGTAATGACAAAAAATTCAAAGAAAGTTTTGTCCTTTGATAATAGTATAAAAAAAAAAAAGAAAGGGAATTTATGAAAAAGAAGAAAAATCTGGCTTTTTAGGCCAGTGGTCAAGAAAGAAAACACACGTTTTACTTGTCATCTCGACATGATAAATTGGGTAATTAAGGGGTAAAAATGGTAAATCAAAGCGACAAATCCTCAGATCTCCAACGTTGTACTGTGTTTGTCGCCACGTTTCTATCTGTTATTGGCCTTTTGCGGGAATCTAAAGTGAAGTACACGCCCTAACTGTGAAAGAATGGTGTCCTCTTGTGGTGAAATGACGTCTCTGCCCCCCACTAGAGATCCTCGTCAGCATCACAGTGTGGGGACCACTCAGTTCCTTCTCTACTTTTCCCTTATTAATCCCATTTATTTGTCGGTTTTCTTGTTTTTATTTTTGCAACTATTATTAATTAATTCCTTCATGGATGGAGCTCTTTCTTTGTGGTATAAGAGGGGGCCAATTATTGGTCCATTATTGAGGCCAAAGTCTTCTCTTTTTTTTTTTTTTTGGGTCAAATGGATGATAAAGCTGCTCACTTCCAATCTAAGCTAATGCAATTGTTATAGTGTACAACTCAATTTCAAGATTTAAATTTCATTTTATTAATATATATATACACACACTATATATAAATTAAAAGTATTATATTTCGAATGAAATGATAAAAGCACTCATAATTAACAAATAATACTATGTATTTTCACTTCGCTCCAACCAGGGTTGAGGCATGCACCAAATGATTATGCACAAATCAAAAGTATGGAATCGGGGTGATTATGCATTGCGAAAAGTGCCTAGTTACTTCATGAGCGGGTCTTATGCATTGCAATGGCAATCTTGAAAAGTTTAAAGTGAGACGGACGGCATTTCTCGCTTGATAATATGAGCTGACTTTTGCATCATGCGTGTGCATGATTTTATTTTTTCATTCTTTGATTGACGGATCCTTACCTAGAAAGCAAACTTTGACGAACATTTTGCTATTTTTTCCGTAACGAGAAATGAAATTCAGAAAAAGAAAATGAGATAAGGATGAAGTTACGATTGTTGTACTGGAAGGACAATCAAGAAATTTCACCCAGCGTAGGTTTAGGGTTAAGTGGATAATAACTTTTTTCCTTGGGCTAATTTTACTCTTCTCTTTAAAACTAGATTGCGTTTAATGTCAAATAATATGTGTATGTTGTCCAAATAGAAAATTTAAAAGTGCTCACTCTTATCTCAAATGGATAGATAGATATAGACATCTACATTTAATAAAAAAGAAATTCTCCGTTGTCACCACTTGACAATTTCGGCCACAATATTCCCATCTATTGTCTATTATACAAAACTGCTTTTTCCAAAAATTATATTCGTCTTTAAGGAAAGGTTAAGGGCCTGAAGAGCTCTCGTTTTCTCAAATAAGGGCTCGAAGTGGACCTTATTTCAAAGAAGGACATAACTAATTGTGTTTTCGTCATTTCCTTTTTTTGATTTCTTTTCTTTTCTTTTCTCCCATTTCTTTTTTTTTTTCCTTTTGTTTCGGCCGGCATGGGTCGCCACAAAGAAAATGATGAAAATGCCATTGGTCAGGCTCTTCTATGAAACAAAGAGGGCACTTCAAGCCCTTATTTGAAATTTTTCCTTAAAACAATTAAGTAAATTGTCGAAATGCTAGTTCTAAAGGATTTAGGAATGGTAGAATTAGAGGTTGACCAATTTAGGGCTGGGGAAGCACTAATGGTTTGATGGAATTAAAAAAAAATAGAAAATTAATTATTATTGCAAAATAAAAAACAGCACTCGATCTCTATATTTGTACACATGTGAATCGTACCATATTAAATTATGTATGCATGGAAGAGTACACCCAAAGATGCCAGCGAGGTCTCGCTAGATTATACTTGGGATTTATTAGCTCATAAGAGAGTGCTCATTAAGCAATAAACCCAGGTCCGATTAGACAAATATCACGTGCTTAATTATGTTGATTAGTGCTTAATCCTTGGCTTCGATTTGGATACATCAAAGTGGCTTGTTGCTTCCCACTTGAGTGGAGACAAACGATTTTTGTATAATGCAATCCATGTGCTAAAGGGGAGATTTGATGGGATCATCGCATGCCAACTTGCTTAACTTAGAGGCTTAATCGTTCCACCTCGCGGAGCCCAATTAACAATTAAGTTTAGTATTTGTGATTAGTGAAAGTTTAAGCGAAAACTAGAGTAGTTGGGTCCTAGATTACCAATTTGAGGCTAGGCGAAATGTACATGTTCATGGAGATGAATCCATGCATAGGATACTTGGGATTATTGTAAGATATATTTTGCGACATAAAGATTGCAATTTAGTGCTTTGGAACAATCAATTCTTATGGTTTGGTTTTGCACTATAATCATTACAAGATATTCGAGACAAAATTACCAAAGAAGTCATAACCTCTTGCCTGGATGTCAATTTAGTCCTAAACTTTTTGGTTTGGCCAATTCGAATGCATCGCGGCCCTCGTCGGTCATTGCCGAGGCCTGATGACCGGTAGAGGGAAATAGGGAAAAAGAAAAAAGAAAAACAATTTGTTTAAAAAAAAATTGAAAAATTGTCTACGTCATCGCTAGCAGTGCCACTTAGGATGGTCGACGTTGTCTAGACTACCACGTCAGCTATTTTCCATTAAAATCGGCTGAAAGGACTACATTGGCAAATCGTTCAATTGCTTAGTATTGAATTGACATCCATAAAATATTTAAGATTTTTTTGGTAACTATCCCAGAAAATTGAGATAGATAATTCTAGCGACCGTCTACAAAGACGCAAGAAATGGATATATGGTAGCTTGGCATTTTAGTCTTATGGTTTTTATATATAAATAGCGAGAGTAGTTAGTCGAGTCATTATTTTCGTATTAAAATAGAGAAATACGAACCTTTCGACTCGATTGATCTTGGACATCTTTCTTTCTTCATTTTGGATGTAATAACTTTCAATTTTTTTCATTCCCAACATTGAAATCTTCGAACATAGGCAGATAACACACAAAAAAAAAAGGACATCATTCTCAGTAGCCTTCTCATGACAATGTGGAATTAATCAATATCAAGCACCTTTTCCCCCTCAGTGTGCGATTACCAAGCCAATCAAATCAAACAATTTAACAAATGAGGAAATTACCCTTTGTAAAACGGGTTAATACCACGAAAAACCCCAAACTGGTACGCCTGTGACAAATTTACCTCAAACTATTTTTTTGACCACAAAAAACCCTAAACTGATACACTTGTGACAAATTTACTCCAAACTATTTTTTTTACCACAAAAAATCCTAAACTGGTACAACTGTGATAAATTTACCCCAAATTAATTTTTTTAACTACAAAAAATCTCAAACTGGTACACACGTGATAAATTTACCATATGTTAGTTTTCGTTAAATTGAGTTAATACCATGAAAAACCCCAAATTGATACACCTGTAACAAACATAGGGTAACGTATACACTCGGCAATTGCCACGTGCCATCCAACTCAGCAATTTGACGATAAAATTTAACGAAAACTAACAGAGGGTAAATTTGTCATAGCTGTATCAGTTTGCGGTAAATTTGTCACAGGTGTACTAATTTGGGATTTTTGGTGGTCAAAAAAATAGCTTGGGGTAAATTTGTCACACGTGTACCAGTTTGAGATTTTTGGAGGTATTAAGTTATTAACCATTGTAAAAACCTAACTTGGAATTGGACTTTTGACAAAGGAGATGATGCTACACATTTTATTTTTTTTCAAACTAAGAAGCTAAGAAGACAGGAATCAAATTCCCAGTATTTCCAAAGGAAATCAAATGAAAAGGGAAAAATAAGAAAGTCCATCTACCAACTCCCAAATTCCAAAAAAAGAAGAAGGAAAACTCACTGAGAAATTTTGCATCTACCCTCCTCCTTCTTTTATCTTGCTAACATACATAGAATGAGGCCCAAGCCTGCATATTTAGGGGTCATGCAGAGACTCAAGGGCTTTAGCAACAGTTTCTGAAACTATGAATCTGCACATGATGAGGTTTGCATATGCTGAAATTTATTGGACAAACCCTATAAATTTCAGCATACATAGGATAGGACTATCAATGGAAAACTTCATCTAAGTGTTTTTTTTTTGTTGGTCAGACATCTAAGTTAGATCGCCTATATCTATGTATGAACTCGATCTAGGCGAGTACTTCACATGGTCGACGGACTTGATCTAGGCGCGTGTTTCGCCTTCTCGAGACGAGTTGGGAAATGATGTGGAACAAGGCAAGAAGGAATGCAAGCCACTGTTCTTCTTGCAAATGTTTTTTTCTTTCTTTATCTCTTCTTTTGCTGGAACTTCTTGCAAGTGTCAAAAGGCTTGGCTGTGGAGAGCAGATCTGGAGAAGATGTATGCACAGGAGATGTGAAAGACACAATTGAATGTTAGCAAGTACAGCGGGAAGTCGAGAAAACGAGAGAGAGCTAAGAACAATCTTTGCAGCGCCATCGTTTTTCGCCTCTGCTAATGAAGGGGACAATGGAGGGAGAGAGAAAACGTATAAGAAAGTAACCTCTGCATTTCTCTTTCTAAGAATGATGTTAGTCCTTACATGAAACTCAGACTATGCTACTTGTACACAACATGCCACACCCACATCAAGACCATTCTGAATCTCGTAGTCATGCGCAAGAGCCAAGATTGAACATGTTTTCATATCATCACATACTCGATGCAAACATGAACAAGCCCCAGCGAGCGAGCCTAATTTCCAAGCGTCAGGAGAACGAGACATTCGAGTTCTTTCTTGGAGGTGACGATACTCTGCATAGGGCAACACCTTATATCAGCTCAATATGTCCGAGAAATCATCAATTTGGTCTACTTCTTTCCAAATCTCAAGCACTTGTTATGTTTGACTTCCGTCATGCTGGAATTAGAAGTAAGCTGAGGCTTTGTCTGTCTCGTGAGCGAAAGTTTCTCCATCGCGCTTATGTACTTGCGCAGGTGCTTAATGTACTCAGGATAGGTCTCGAGGTTGCAATGACCCCCGCCCTTGACCCATAAAGGGTCGTATTTTTCTTTGGAAAGTTCCCACAAGCGTTTTCCGTGGGACCAATCTACGATGTCATCATTTGTTCCCTGCATATAATAAACTAACAGAAAGTAAATAGACAGCTGCAGGAAGAACATGCTGATGAGGATATGGAACAAATCATACGAAAGGGATTCAATGCCCCATTAAATGTACACATTCATTTAAGGATACAAAAGCTATAAATGAGTGCAAGAAAAAGTCTGTCCACATCCTATTGTACTTATCATGACTTGGTTGCCACAAAGAGATCACGATACAACTGACAAATTGGCAAATAAATCTTCATGTAAAGTTCTAAACTCCAATCTTGACAGACAAAGCAAGCCGAAAATTTGTTTCTTTTAGCTCTACACTTATTTTACTCTCATAAGGTTTTCACTCATTCTTTCCAAATAATTTATACAGAAAAAAGTAACAGAACTGTCTCCACATCTCAATAAAGTCGAAGTTTGTCATTCTTTACCGAAACCTGAATGAATTAACATAAATATGTTTCATAACTTGCTAATTACATAATTTCACAGTAAAGGGAAGACCGAAATGAAAGCAAGGTTGAGGCAGATCACGGTGAAAATCACGGTGAAAATGCACTCAACAAGAGCATCAATTGAAAATGTACCAAAAGAAAAAAAAGAACAGCATGATCTCACATTGGATAATCTCAAAAAATGTATAACTGGTCCAGCAATTCACATGAGTATTACTTAACGCAAACAATAATACTCTCTATTGGGAGGAAGTATGTCAACCCCCAATCATGTCTCCAAAGGATAGTGCTGCTTCAGAAAATCTATGCAGACCATATCGCCCTATAATTCTATTGGGATACAAAGGATCAAATATAATGGGCAAATATCTGAAAACATACAAACCTTCAAATAAATCTTGCCACCGCTCTGCTTTAACTTCCGTAGTGTTACTCATTCTAAAAGAAGTTTTATTGCAGATATTTCAAATTAGTGATAGCCCCAATTACCTATCTCTTCATCAAATGAATCGAAGAATAAACAACCGCAAAAGTTACTTTTACCATATAATAGCAGCTTGAATTAAGAATTTGTGATGACCTATTACATCAGCAATATGTAACTGGACTGTACAATGCACATACTGATTTCATCTGCTTCAAATTCCAGCTTGCGAACTTAGACTAAATAGCTACAAGACAAAAACTTAAAAGCCAAAGGCAGATTGGGAGGCAAAGTAGATTTCAAGATGGCATGATCATGAAGGTTTCATGGTTCTTGTGAATAATAGGGGTGGCATGCAAAAGTATACTTTGCAGGAAATGTTGCAAAGCCTAGCGACAAGCCTTTTTTTGTTGCTAAACCCAATATAGAAAAGGACAACAGATAAAGAACAGGGAGAATCAACCGATGCATCATTCAGAAATTTACATGGCTAACTAAGTTTATGGAGTAATGAGAAAGAAAAACTCACATGTATGACTAGAACTGGACAGTTGACATGCCGTATTTTGTCAATATTCTGAAAAACAAGACATGGAAAAACTTCCTTAATTCGAGCCCAAGAAAAGATGCACCTTTCTATGCAGATACAATATCAGATTGATCAAACTTACCTTAAATATGTCAAACCAAAAAGTCATCTTGACAGGATAAAGGACACGTATGCCTGAAAGTATGGCACTATGAAGCACAACACCTCGCAATTTCTGCAATCGAGCAGCCAAGTGCAGTGTAGGCCCACTTCCAACAGATTGGCCATACAGGATGAGATCCTCCTGTTTAATCCCGTATTCATTCTTCAGGCAATTAAAAACAGCCTCTATGTCGTGGTAAGTGTTGAATTCCGACGGCTATCATATTAGCATAGACAACCACTATTAGGACATCATTTAGTGTAATAAAAGTTTGTATTTAAAATCCAGCATATCTAAACTAAATGATCAGTCATTTATGTTCTTGATAGATGGTTCGCAAGAAAAAAAAAAGAAAGATCTTGGTTTTACTATAGGACATCTTCATATTAAGGAATAGTAATGGTACAAGTGAATAGGTCAGTTCCGACACGACCCACTTCATTGACAGGGCTGTGAAGGACTTGCAAGAAAAAAATTCCTATTTGGAAGAATGACATCCCATTATCAGATTGAACCATTTTAAAAACATAACATGTTTTCCCGAGTCACTAACATGAAAAAGCTCATGTTAATGATTTCTTTCGATAAAGAAAGAAAGCAACATGGCTACAATTTGACACACAGAGGATTCCTTACCTTGCCAGAGGAGGCGCCATAACCTGAATAATCATAGCTGCAAATAACAGAATTTGCCAGTAAATAATCAAAGAAAGTTTTAACTACCGGGACGAATAACTGCGTCATCTGCAGTATCATGTAACATAAACGATACAAAATGAAAAAACACATAGCAGGTACACTTTTCCACAGAGATTTTCAGAGTCATCACTCCACCAGCATAAGGATTCCCAGATGTACAATTATCGGTTTATCACCAGCATATTCATTCCTTTAATAGTTGAGCTTTAGCATATCATGACAAGTTTGAGCACAGATGGCAACCAAAACTGATAAAACAGAAAGTAAAACATGATTTGGGAAACCAAAAAAAGCATTCTTCGCAAATTCTATATTCTGTCACCATTTGTCAAGAAACTCTTCATTGTTTCCGCTGCAAATCGTCGTGATTGAAATTTTAACCACTATTTATCATGCTCCACGTTTCGGAAAATCATTTCTCATGATCGATGACCATGCCACCGTTAGCTAATACAAGAAGCATCTATTCTCAAAAGCTAAACTTTCAGCAACCGTGGGATTAAGAACAGATCAACTACAGGGAAACAAAACAAGAGGAGGAAAACAACATACGCTCTCATCAAATAAACCATAGATATCTACCAAAGCGTGGAAACATATCCAACAAAAGAACACAAGAATCAAAGCAACCACCTGTCAATTAACTCAACAGCCCCAAAAAACAAAAACCAACGTCTCCCAGAATAAATTTGAAAAAAAAGAAGACGAAATTTGAAGCAATACCTCATGATATTAACACGGAGGTGAGCTCTGAGCTCAATGAAGAGCTCCTGCATCTGACCTAAATCTGCCGCATTGCCGTGGGAATAGAGGAGGGTGAATCTGGCAAAAGGGTGTTTCCAGAAAGTGGCAACGATCTTATTACCACCCTTCGTGTCGAGCATGTGGACGTCCATGTTCTTGTCGGCCGTGACCCCGGAGAACAACAGCTTCCCACCTTCGTCCTTGAGCACATCGTACGTCCGTGGGTCTGGCGGGAAAAACGCGAACTTCGCGGCCACATTGGAAGTCACATTTCCCATCAACGCCAAGAGACAAAACGAAATTCTAAAGAAAAATGCAAACTTGCAAATCAAATCATTGAAAGAAAAAAGAGAGGAAGAATTAGAGTTGTTGGAGAGGGAAAATGGCCTGGAAATGTTCTCAGGTTCTGTTTGGAGAAATTCCCCGAGGTTGGAGATCAGCGGGGATTTCGGTTTAGTATTTTTTGGGTGTGTGACATTCGGACATTTTGAGGAGGTTGTTTCTTTTTATGGGTGTTTCTTTTTCTTTTTTTTTTTCTTTATGGCGTGTGAAGAATTTCTTGGGCTTTTTTTTTTCTATTTCCCCTGGGGAGGATGGAAAGTGAATACAGATGGCGATTCAGAGGAAGTATGAAGAGGTTGGGGTTGGCAATGAATGGAGTCGATCCGATCAAGGCGGGTTGAGCTGGAATTTTTGTTATTGCTGACTCTTCTTTCACAGTAACAGAGAGAGAGAGAGAGAGAGTCCCAGCAGAAACAGAAACAGAAACAGAGACTTTTTCTCAGGTTTTAAGCACATGGAAACATGGGTTCAGAATGTTGTTTTTGCTGATCTGAACAGTTGCTTTTGTTCTCTGTCCTTTTTCTTTCTTCTGATTTAAGAACAGCATACTAAAGATTAACCTCCTTCATTAGTTTAACTTGATGGCGGCTGAGATGTTCATTCGTTTATCAGTCCACATGAAGCTGAAATGAGTGGGGTGCTTGAGCTCATCTCCAAATGAGGAATGGGAAAGAGAGGAGAGATTGATTGTATAGTCAAAATGGGAAAAGAAAGAAGAACCTGAGCGATTGCTTTCATGGTTTCAACTGATTAACTCGATGAAAAAGCAAATTTTTATCCAAACAAATGGTGGAAAGCATGGCCCACTTCCACATCTAACTGTTACTCAAACTCAAAGGAACAGCAGCAATATCAAAACCAGGGAAAAGGATTTAAGTGCTGTTATTTGTACTTATGCAGAGCAGATGGACGGCTGAGATGTGGTCAAAGGCTGCTGGGATCTATTGGGTCAGGCATTTGTCAGAAGTCAGACATTCCTCCTTGTCATGTTTTTTTTTTTTTTCACAAAACAAAAGCCGAATTGAATTGTTGAAGATGGAATCCAATTTAACCTCTGTCTCCTCCATTTTTTTTTTTTTTTTTTTTTAACTTCTACATAACCACCAAAAAATTACCAAAGTAGCCCCCCCGATGTTGAATTCCAGGGATTCTTCCATCATTTTCTTGCCTTCGCCTCTCTTTGAATATTTGCGTGGCAGTCCAACACGCCTAGATTCGTCGTCCATGGGATTCTATGTTGAACAAACCCCGTGTAAGTGAAGGGGTCAGTCAATGTTGGATATTGATTTTCCTTGGTTTGACCGGTGTATGGTTGCTTCCAGTTCAACGAGAGACACGTGTTAAGTGGGGAAATGGTTTGATCCGCATAAAAATAATAAAATCTTTGACCGCTGGCGTAATCTCACTCAGCCAACACTAGTTCGAATTCTTCTCTAGAAGGAGAAAAATGATACAAAATTCACATCATGGTACTCTTTTCTTGTCTCTGTTTTTGGTCAGAACATCATGGTGCTTCACCATGGTGAAAGATTACATATGCAAAGGGCAAAAAAGAGTGGAGACAAGGCATGCCAGGGAAGTTACAAGGCATGAGGGTACTGGCTGAGTATGATGGAATCTTTTGATTAATGGAGCAGATGGATGAAGATGATACAGCATAATTGATGGACAAGTCTTATGAGAGCCTTGAAAAAGAAAGGAGATTTGGGTTGGGTGGCTATTGGGGGGTTTGGCAATGAATGATGGGGTTCTTTTCTTGAGTTTTATCTAGTAAGAGTGCACTTTAGTCTAAAAGGAAAAGATTGGGTCAAAAAGCCCATAAAAGAGTGCTTGGAAGTTGGTGCCACTCATAATGAAAGCAAGAGTCTTTAAAAAGGAGAAACAAAGACACGATGCTGCCTCCTCACTTTTGTTTGCATGTTCACTAAAGATGGAACTGCGGCAAATTCACAACAACATAAGAAAAATAAAGCAATTAATCAATTATGGAGTGTTACCTTCTTGTTTTCAGCTGTATACTATTCGTGGAAGTCTAGGAAACCATGATCACTTTCATGTGACTAAATTCACCTTTTCATGGGGGCAAACATATTTATATGCCCAGAGATGATTCAGGGTAGGCAAAAGTTTTAAGTGCCTATATGGAAAGATTTAGTATGATGACTACCATGACAAGAGCAATGGATTGGTCAACTTAAAACACTTTCATCCATCTCATAATTCATATAGTTACAAGGCACACAAGGCACTTAGTTTATGGATCATCCTTTCCCTGCGAAACAGTACCAAAGCAACTACTAAGGGCCATCAGAGACAGGATTGAAGAACAGAAGCTTTTAACAGGGGAAGACTGTTTATTTTGTCTGATCACAGTTGGGAATATACTTCCCACCAAGAGGGCGGTGAAGAAATGAGAAGTCACTTGTTAACACGACAAACGTTTATGCAACGCTTAAAAGTACGTGCTCTTCCTGTAGTTTGGTCGTTTCGCCGACGACGGACACCCAACATTCTGCAATCTTGGTCACTCTTCCTTCTGAGATGTCGACAGTAGTATAAGCTCGAGTGGAACCCGTATCGGAATGCGAAGCTTCATTGCTATTGTTACTTGTGTTTCCAGTCAGCTCACTAGTCGAACTTCTGACCCGAGGGACGATGGCCCCGTTAAGATATATAATGCCATCATCCCCCACCACTATCATTTTCCTAACACCCTTACCGTGTGCAAGCTCTTTATGCATGTGGCCAAATACGACCAGTGGTATACAGAATTTGGCATTCTCTTTTAACTCGAATATGGCTTTAGTTAAGTCTGCATCAGGAAAAAAATAAAAGCCGCTAAACAATGCAGTAAAATGCGCAGTTCATATGTGCCTGCTAAAAATGACTTTGTGAAGGCATTCTACAGCAGGTCACTCTAAGCTACCCATCAAAGCAAGTAAAGAACAAAGCAAGACAGCAATGCCAGCATGACATATTGACTATAACCTGCTGTGATGAAGGCATTAGGATAATTTATCACATGGAAAGCAGCTTAGAGTTATTTCGGAATCAGAGCACAAACGCAGCTGCCAGAACTAAAGCTAACCTGGATCACCATGGTCGCCACCACCAAAGACCCAATCCTTTCCACAAATATCATCAATATTAGATCCAAGACCTGCACAAAATTTGGTGCCTGATCAATTAAAATGCCCACAATCTACTTAACTTCAAGGATATGGCACATTATAGACCTGTAGGTCCATTATGGGCAAGTAATATAACCAAATGATCCTCTGGAGCCCCCACGGCAGCTTTACAGATTCTCCGAGAACTTTGATCTATGTCTTCAACTCCAAATCTGAAAGAATGCTCAAAGCTGCCAAGTTACAACTCGCGGCATAGAAATTATGTAACACTAAAAGTGGAATAATGTTTGCATATCCTCAATAGAAGCAAGAAATACTGCATTATTTCAACCAAAAACTATGCAGAGCTGATATGGACATGCTAACTGGGACTGATGCTAAAATCTAATTAAAAACAATTCTGGTCGCACATATGGTATATAAATCAGGAAATACGGCACCTACCCTGCAGATAGGAGCTTCTTTCGGAACAACTTCTCACCGCCACAAGAAAATGGCCGTCCACCGACAACACTCAACTTTAATTGAGGAAAATCCAATCGCTTGTAGGCTACATGCTCCTCTCCAAGACTGATCATCAAAAAGTATTATAAATTTCCAATATTAGTACGTCGTGATACGTAGGATGAATTGCAGACTATGTGAGCACTTCTATGAATCCACAGAACTCCATAAACCTTCCCTTAATTTTTATATTGGCTGTGTGGACCTGCCTAACTCTATCATACTTAATGATTTCTGTTCACTCAGACAAGAGTTATTCGACTTTGTTCCTTTCCCCTCGTCTGGTCCTTTCCTAGCCCTCTGTACACAGGACTTCTGAATTTGCTAACAAGTGAATGCCGCAACATTCACCAATTAAGTACAGACATGTCACCATTAAAAGTACTTTACAAACAGCAAGGACAAGCATTCCATCATAGGAAACTGAAAAGGAATCCACATAATTAGAATATACAAATAGCTTGTTGCCATTGGTTTAGGATGGTGTATGACAAGGATCATAACCCATACGGTGCAAAACTGAATATCTCGATACCTTGAGAAAATTTAGAGGAAGAAAAACTCACCATTCTAGCTGCAGTTGAACGCTATCCTTCCTTCTACATAGCAAGACAACGCATTAATCTGATTTTCCACAGGTAAATTGCAGACATTCATGTAACACAGGCAGAAACAAGTGCCAACAACATCTATCGAATTTTTTTACTTCCCTTCTGAATCACCATTCATACAAAACATGGAGGAAATATATCTGGAGATGGGGCACTGGTTATGTGGCACAAAGAATAAATTCCTTCCATGGCTTAGATATCATACAATATTCCATAGTCCTAAGTCCTATTTCAGGTTTTACAGGATCACCACTCCAGAAGGTGAGAAACATCTTGATTCTTTGAAGTAGCAACACACGCAAATTTTCATAAGCAACAAAAACATGCAAATTTGGACACACAATAAGTAGTACGTTTTAATCTTACTTTCCAGAAAATTGCTGAGTGAACCAGGAATCATGATTTCCCAAAATTACTGCTTTTGCAAATTCAAGCTTCGCAACAGTCCTAACGAGCTCAACATTCTCATCACCAAAATCACCTGATCAGATAGCATAATCATTGATTTAAAAAAATTAACAGAATGTAAGAATTTAAGACTGACAAAGAATGAAGACAATATCACCCAACCCAAGCATCAAACACTTGGCATGAAAGGAGATCTGACAATGATCGCCGTTTAAGCAATTAGTTTGACACATGAAAAAGGAAGAGAATATGAAAAAGTTGCGATGTTCGACCATGATGCCTCTTTAAGTAAATGTCTCGATCTAAGGTGGTATAGGTGATAATTATTAGATAAGGCTTCATATGTTCACAAATTCTCCCCACTCTTCATTTGTCAATCAGTTGTATACTATCCTTCTGGGCCAAGGGATTAGTAAGTAAATTATCTTCGGTCCAGTCCAAGGTTTTGTACACCTAGAACACAACTATGGAATGAAATCGGTCTAATTCTATCTATCCGTGCAAAATACAAGAGATGTGCTCTTATTTGTCTTACCCGCATGTGGGACCTATAGTCCAAATAACAGCAAGGAAGAATGGCACTAGACAACAACAGGTAGATTAGGAACAAAGGAAAAGGCTGCCACCTGTGAAGAGCACCAGATCCGGCTACAAATTCACAAGCATAAACAGGTATTAGATGGTGAAGGAGACTCTGGCTAAAAATTCGATACAACAAAGTTGTAGAAACCAATAGTAGAAAAGGTAACACTAAAATAGAAGGGAAAAACATAGCTGCCACGAGGAGAAAGTCTTACCAAAAGAAATCACAATAAAGATAAGTTTTATGACTCAAAAGTCATGTAGATTCATGCACCATGCCTGTTGCTTTAGGCATTGGTATTAAGAAGTAGACAGCTTATGATATGCCTATTTGTAGCATCACGCCTTTCTAATGCATGAAAAAGAAGTGCTCTGTAGTTACAATACTAAAAATCCAAAGGGAAGTATGTACAAGATCTGTCTCATGATTTTTGAATTTGGTTTTCTGATGAGAAACACATTAGACATACCAATCAAGCCAAACTCAAGCTTCATCATGCCACAGTGTATATGAGATACTTTTCGAATGCACCGCTAACATCCAACAGAATCCTTAACCAGGGTTTTAATTCATCAGGGACCAAAGTCCATCCAATCTAAGCATATAAAGCTCTTGTAGCCTCTTAAGAATTTTCTCTTTTGGAATTTGAATTTATCAATTAGTTCACCAAACGATTGCATTTTATGTGCTAGGCCAATGAGCAGTCCTTGACCAGCAAAAGGAAAGCGCCCTGAGTTCTTTTTCTCTTCTGTCCCACTAAATTACATGACCCTCCGTGCATTTTTCTCTGTTGAACCAATGCTTTTCTCAATTACAGAAAGACGAACCAAAAAAAAAAAAAGTCAACTTTTCTTCTCTAATGGACAGATAGAAGCTATTCACCAACCAGAACAAAAATCTTTGGAAAAAACTAGACGAGAAATCAGAGCGACAGGAGCATTTACGAAGAGTACCTTCAAGAAATGGAGTGCCTTTGTGTCTTCCTCGAGATCCCATTGATCATGCTTCGGAGAGAACAAAATTCAAAACAATGATTGATAACAGCATTCGAACATTCGGTTGCAACTAAAACGAGAAAGACAAGGCCTTTCCAATTACCCAAGTGTACAACCGAACCATTCGAACGTGCGAGAGAGGAAGACAGAAGACTTACGACGTCTCCGACGACTGCGATTCGAACCGAGGAAACCGCCATGTGAGAGCGAGCGAGAGCAGAGCTGCCCTTGCACGGGGTGGGCAGAGGGGCAGCGAAGTAGTAGGTGAAAGGATTTGGCGCGTGCTGCAACGCGCTCAACATCGATAGCTTTCTCCTTCGTCTCGGCTGGCGACATCTGGCGCGCTGAACCACATCGAATAAAAGGGGCCGCTTCCGTCTTCGTCCCGAGAACACGGATCGCAATTTGGCATCGGGGTGAGGTTCTTGTCGTAACGCCACGCTCGTCACAAGTCATCAGGTAGACTCATGTCGGCTTGTCATGGTCATGGAAAACGTGCATGTGTTACTCGGCCTCGATCGGACGCATGATTAAACACTTAGGCCCATAAAATTAGGATAGAATAAATTTTATCACATCTGATATTAAATTGATGTCTATAGCGAGTTTAGGCGGATAAAAGAGACATATAATGCAAAGAGATAAAGGGGATAGAATTTCTCATGTCCACCAGCCATGCGCGATGGCCACTATCGCAATAACCAATTATCATCGCCTCCAACTACCACCAAACGTTATCGACGGTGATGCGGGTGCGGGGCTGGTGAATGTGTTTTGAGTGATGTTGAAGGAATCAATGATAGATCAGAGTGTATGAGGATGGATGTCGATGGATAAATGTAGATACAAGATAGATCGCGATCACCACCAAGACATAAAGTACACATCACCAATCAAAGATAAAATTGAGATTGACGAAGTTCATCATCATGGCTTAAAGCACGAACCACCTGTTGAGGATAAATGACTTCGGGATAGGAGAAGCTCACCTCCCGGGCTTAAACAAAAATTCACCGGCCAAGGATAGAAGGGCTTCTTGTCTCACCACCAAAAAAGAATCCACATTCCAAGGATAAAGAATCGGAGAAGATATTGGCTCAACAAAGGAAAATCTAAGACATTCTCAATATTCAAGTCTTGTCTTGTTGCTTTACAATTGAGATTGCACCTCTTCTTATAGAGGAACTAATATATAGGAAATAGATTAAGCATTAAAGACATGGAAACTACCCAACTAATAAAGATATAAGAACTAGAAAATGCATTTAAAACACATAGAAACTTGAACTTGGACTCTTGAAACTTACAACACGCTTAAAACTCATAAAACTAGGACTAAAGACATTTGACCAAATACGAAGTAAATAAACTCAGACTCTAAATTTGTTCACCAACTTGGGCAACCTAATAGACAAATTGAAAGATCGACAAATAGCAAAGGAAATCGTCCAACACAGCCTTCGGTTGCTAGGCAGTCAATTAGTAGTCTCGAAATCGACATCAAACTTGTAAATCGACAACTAGGTACCTGATCAACAACCATGAAATTGACAGCTTGTCCACTTAATCGACAACTCTCCTACAGAATCGACATCTTCAACATGAACCCATCGAGTCAAATTATAGATGAAAACAATATTTCTTGTTGGAATAACCATCAATCAACGAGTTCGGAGTTGAGCTTAAGAATTGATCGATAGAACCTGATGCTCTCGCATCAAACTCCCCGAATTGTTGAAAATTTGTCTTCAAATTTGTCACTGCCTCATCTCCATGATCGAAAGTAGCCAATTTGCTACAATCATTCTTATCGAAGGAACTTGATTCCAATAAATTTCTCGGATGGCGTCTCCAGCGAATTAGATAATACATTTGCTTGACCCCGATGAAATTCTTCAAGGCTAAAAACACATCTTCAAGCTTATCCATTAAAGAAAGTATTTCAGGGCGTAGGGAACTCTCTTTCTTTTTTGTTTTGCTTTCAACAATAAGCAAGGAAAAAATAATCTGTTTGTGACTAGCTCTCTCAACCTGTGTTTCACTCAAGAAAATGTTTTATATACTCATGTTTCCTTCCCTAGGTTGATTTTTGTGGGACATGGATGGATTTAAAGGGACATGGGGTGATATGTTTCTACCTTGTTGAGTAGGTGTTATTATGGCCATCATGCACAACTTTCCTATCAAATTGCTAAGACCTTCCCAATAACAAGTGACATGCATCCAAGGGAATGACATTACATTGAACCTGATCTCGGTAGTTTTGTCCAATGAAAACGAAAACAAGGCTTGTTTTGTTACTTGGAGATCTCTTCCCTCACTAAGCTATTGAAGCTTGTATGTTTTTTTTTTTTTTTGGGGTCAAAAAGCTTGTATGGTTGATGATGCTTAGATGTTGGTATTTTCAATTTGTCGATCAAGGTTGTGGAGGTGAAGTTGGTCCAGCTTCTGCCATCGACAATTATTGTACAAACCTTCCTGTTAATGGTGCGATCGATGTAAAAGATATTCTCACATTGCTCATCTGCATCTGGAGTAACCGTTGTGTGTAGAGCCCTTCGGATAACCAACAAATCGCCAATTAGCTTTTTTCACAATCTTCTCTTGTTCTTAGGTTTGGTCAGAATCATCCTCTGTCTCTTGAAGTTTCAAATCAATCTTCTCAATTTCTTGAATTGTGATAACCTTTTGGTTAGGACAATCCACTAGTAGATGCTCATAGCTGTGACACTTGAAGCACTGGCTATTTTCACCATTTTTTGAGCTCTTTAACAAATCGATCTTCTGATTGGAAGTATGCGTAGCCTGGTTAAAATAAATACCCCCAAAAAAGGATGTACCTTTAGTTGAAGGCTTAGCTAAAAATCTCTTACCACCCTTCAATTGTTTCTCTAGGAGGGTGCTGACTCTTTCTATTTGTTGCTGGAGATTCTCTATAGCAGGCCCCTGCCTTTTATTGTGTGCTTGCTCCAAACTCGCACTTGAAACTTGATCAATTATTTCCTTTTTCTTTATTTTTTTTAAATAAAGGTGTGAGATCGCATGAGAGATAAGTAACATATACAAATCACTCAAAATGAGTTCAACCTTAAGCTCTAATACTAACTTGATGAGGGTATGGGGTGGGCAAATGTGTCTTGAGTGATGTCGAAGGAATCAAGAATAAAGCAGAGTGTATTGGGATGGATGTTGATGGATAATTGTAGATGTATGATAGACTACGGTAACCACAAGACATAAATGATACACCACCAACCAAGGGTAAAGATCAGGATTGTTTAAGTTCACCACCAAGGCTTAAAGGACGAACCACTTGCCATTGATAAAAGACATCGGGATAGGATAAGCTCACCAAGGCTTAAAGGAAAATCCATTAGCCAAAGATAAGTGGCTTCTTGACTCACCACCAAGGAAGAATCCATCTTTCAGGGATAATGAACCGGAGAGGATATTCGCTCAACAGAGAACAATCTCGTTAAAGTCTTGCATTGTCTGCTTTATAAATGAGATTATACTTCTATTTATTGAAGTACTAAAACATGAGAAATAGATTAAACATTAAGGACATGGGAATTACCCAACTAATAAAGACTTAGTAACTACAAAACACATCCAAGTCATAAGAACTAGCAAATGTATTTAAAACCTAGGAAGCACCGACACCCTTCGGGAGTCTTCATGTCGTGTCCGACACTTCGGCACTCCCCGACACTCTCCAACATGCGACCAACACGTGGTCAGCGTTCCAGACACGCTAGTGACACATGAATCCAATATACCGACACGCCATTTCGACATGCACGAGATCAATTTTAAACATTTTCAATAAATTAGGGGTCATAATATAAATTTATCAAAAATATATATACTTAAGTCATATACCGTTTCGACAAAAAAAAAAAAATCACATACCCAGCTACCCCGAAATTAGTATACCTAGCCAACAAAAAAAAAAAAATCTAATCGTGAACCCCAATAGAAGAAGAATAAGAAGAAACTCACCGCTTATACATTTTCATGTATTTATGAAAATATATAAATGTGTCCAACCTCTCAGAATTCTCTTTTTATTTTTATTTTATAGAAATGACGTGTCGGCGTGTCGTGTCGTGTCGCATAGTGTCGTGTCGTGTCATATCGCATGTCGCGTCGTGTCGCATATCGCGTGTTGATGTCGGTGCTACTTAGTTTACAACACATAGAAACTCGAATTTTGACTCTTAAAACGTACAACACACTTAAGACTCATAAAACTAGGACTAAAGACATTTGATAAGATACAAAGTAATTAAATTTGTATTAAAAATTTAGATTTGGACCAAAATGACATCATTTTAGCCTTATGTTTCGTGTTTTAGCCACGTCATGGCCACGTGGGAAAGATAAAATATTAAAAAAGCTACGTCAGCATTTTCGATTAGTCAAGTTGGATGAAGTTAACAGAATAACTCGATTGCACTAATTTGACAAATTTTAAAATTTGATTATACATTTTGTATTAGGGTTAATACCACGAAAAATCTCAAACTGGTACACTTGTGACAAATTTACCATAAACTATTTTTTTGACCACAAAAATTTCAAACTGGTACACCTGTGGCAAATTTACCCAAAACTAATTGTTTTACCACCAAAAACTCTAAACTGGTACAACTATGACAAATTTACCCCAAACTGGTACACTTGTGACAAATTGACCATCCGTTAGTTTTTGTTAAATTTTATTGTTGAATTGCTGAGTTAGATGACATGTGACAGTTGATGGGTGTACCCATTTGGGGTTTTTACCCTTTGTTTGTCACAGATATATCAATTTGAAATTTTTCATGGTGTTAATTCAATTTAACGAAAACTAACAGAGGGTAAATTCGTCCCAAGTGTACCAGTTTTGGTAAATTTATCACATGTGTACCAGTTTAGGGTTTTTGGTGGTGAAAAAAATAGTTTGGGGTAAATTTGTCATAGATGTACCAGTTTGGGGTTTGTTATGGTAAAAAAAAATAGTTTGGGATAAATTTGTCACATGTATATCAATTTGGAGCTTTTTGTGGTCAAAAAAATAGTTTGGGGTAAATTTATCATAGGTGTACCAGTTTGAGGTTTTTTGTGGTATTAACCCCTTTTTATTATACTTTCATAACAGGTTTTAAAACTTTCGATGTACTTACACGCAAGTTTTATTAGGAAAGTTCACTTCTAGTTCATTGTACCATGTACACAACGTTTTATGTCGATAGTCTCTACATAAGTAAATAAATGGTTCATCGGCAGTCTTTCACGAAGATCCGAATATCAAAGACAAAAATAAGAGAGAGAGGGAATGTGTGGAAAAGAATATGCTCCTTTGACTCGTAGCAAAGTATCTATAGAGAAACAACACGTGTCCCATATCTGCTCGAACCAAAAGGATGCACTAGTTGTATGCACACTCAGCTCCGGCGTTGACCAAGAAAAATCGAACCAGCTCCTCACGAGACAACCTTCGAAACACGAAACTTACAAGTAACAACGAAAGATAGATCATATGATCGACGTCAGAGGGATTGGTTTGATCGATTCTTGCACGTAAGCCGACCTTATGGAGTAGAGGACTGGTATTTCACGCATTAGCGTTGACTTCCACGTCCCCTATTCCTGTCTGACCATTTAGCTATTGCACCATGGATTGCTGTATCTTACGGCTCCTAAGTGAAGGACGGTTGATTGATGAGAAATTGACCAACATAACTTGTTCCACATGCATCATAGTTGACAAAGTTGACTGCCGTTCTCCGACCACTTCATCTCGATCGTTCAATTGTGTGGATCTCACATGGGACTCACATGATCTGATGGTTGAGATGCAGTGGTTTCACATGCATTAGGTGCATGCAATGCTTGCTCTATAAAAAGTAGAAGAGTTTCGAAAGATGAAGTTGATAGTCGAGTCTGCCTACTTATATAACATTAGGTAATGGATCGGACGATTCGAGCCGTCAGATCAAAAGAGTGCAAAAATAGATTTCCCCTTCTTAATTGACCGAGTCATCTGAGCACAAGAAGTCTTCGACATGATCATTATCCACATCTAACGAAACCGAATGTTCTAAGACTAGAGTTAGGTGGAGTCAGAACTCTAGAATTAATACGAAACTCAAGCCACAACATGTGTAGGTGGTCTGATAAACCTGTATAAAACCAGCTCAAACATGTCCAGCCTCCTCCATGTAACTCGTCAGAAATGGCTTCCAACGATAATCGTACCCTTCTCTTTCTCTTCTTCTCCTTTATCTCTCTCCTCCAAATCAACTCATGCATGTCCCAAAACGTCAAAGGAGGCTATTGGTTCTCGGACAGCGGCATCACGGCCTCCGACATCGATTCTACCCTCTTCACTCATCTCTTCTGCGCGTTCGCCGACCTCGATGCATCGACTAACCAGGTAGTCATATCTTCGTCCAACGCTCAGTCTTTCGCGGCCTTCACTAGCGACGTCCAGCAGAAAAACCCGTCGGTTGTGACCCTCCTGTCAATTGGCGGCGGGGGTGGCGGCTCGATCGCGGACGACTTTGCATCCATGGCAAGCCAGTCGAGCTCCCGGAAGACTTTCATCGATTCCTCCATAGCCCTAGCTCGGTCCAACGGCTTCCATGGCCTCGATCTTGATTGGGAATACCCGGATACCGACGAGAAGATGGCCAACTTGGGGTTGCTCCTCCAGGAGTGGCGGGCTGCGGTGGCGGCTGAGGCGGCCAGCTTGGGCGAGGACGCTTTGCTTTTGTCAGCGGCGGTTTATTATACACCACACTACTGGTCACCCACGGATTATCCGGTGGCCACCATGGCGGCGAGCTTGGATTGGATCAATGCGATGGCCTATGATTTCTATGGATCTTGGTCCTCCACCACAGGACCACTTGCTGCTCTCTACAATCCAGGTTGGTGTGGCAACTTTGATTTTTTGGGGTTACAAACTTTGACTATTCTTAGGTACAATTAAGTTTTCTTAATTTTTGTATCATGACTTTGCAATTTTGCTACCCCAATTCAGAGCATAGAGTGTTATTCCACGAGTAATTGACATGGATTTTGTTCTTCACTTAAAATCCTCCATTTTGGCTCATCAAACTCGTAATTTTCTTGATATACGTTGCATCAGAAGTCGCCGATTCTTTTAATTTCAGGGAACAGCTTAAGTGGAGACGACGGGGTGAGCGCGTGGATTCAGGCGGGCATGCCGGCGGGGCAGATCGCGCTCGGTTTCCCCTTCTACGGGCGCGCATTCACCCTTACAGATGCCAACAACCACGGATACTTCGCGCCCTTCACCGGGATGGCGATATCCTCCGACGGGTCGATCGTGTACAACCAGATCACGACGTACATATCCCAAAATAGCGCGACCATGGTGTACAACTCCACGGTCGTGTCCGCCTATTGCTATTCGGGGACGACATGGATCAGCTACGATGATACACAAACCATCTCTACCAAGGTTGTGTACGCCAAGGGAAGAGGACTCAAAGGTTACTTTGCATGGCATGTTGCCGGTGATGACAACTGGGTTCTCTCTCAAACAGGTGAATTTATGAAATTCGAGTTACACACCATTAATCATGCATTTGAATTTTGCTAGTATACATTCTATTTCCCAAGTTTAGCCCTAACCCTAGCTACATACAGTATGTTTTTTTTTGGGGGGTCTCTACATACAGTACAGTTGGCCGAACCAACATCTTCCAAACGAAATCTAATGATGTCCCTGTGTGTTTAGATCAAAATTTACACTACATGTTCATCTAAAACGGAACGAAATTCTTTTTAGGGTTATGACAATAATTCCCCATAGTTAAGATGAGAATGGACTTAGTCAATTGGGGAACAATGTTTTCTTTTGATTTTTCAAAGAAGTACAAGAGCGTGAAGGAAAAGGAAAATCTAGGTAAGATCTGGATGTTGACTTTTTGGTTAACACATGTTATATATTACATATTTCAGTCGGTCCGACCCCGTTTTATTTTATATCATATTGGTCAGATAATTTGCACGAAAAGATGGTTGCATTGGTGAAGCAATAGTCCATTACGTCAACAAATGGTCAAACTAAGGATGCATTATTTGCAAAATATTTCTCGAAAAATTATTGATTTTATCGCTCGACAATAATTTGTGACTAACTATTTTCGTGGGTGATAAAAATATTTTTCATTCATTCATTTTTTTAAGCGATAAAAGCTTTCATTTTTCAAAAAATATTTTCTAAACCTTGAATTTTCCATAAAATAAAGGCACCTTGATATTGGTTTTGAACGTTTCAAAGATTTGGTTTACTTCGTCGCATCCTTTGGCCTTCTGCTCTCTTCACGCTCAGATCAAAGAAAAAGTCAAACTTTCCAGATTAGTTTATCAATTATTGACGGTCTAATACTAATTCCCTGAATTTCAACCTGTTGTTGTTGCAGCTTCGAGTTCGTGGTGACCTAGACAACGTCTGTGCCCACACGTCAGAGGAGACATTATGTCCAATAATGTAATGGATTAGAAGTTATCCCATCTCACAATAAAATGTGTTCTTGCCGGACGAACTAAAGCAAGATCAAATAATGTAATGGATCTTGAGAGTATTTCTAGATCCTTAGTGAAAAACAAGACAGAATTTGCTTATAGAATACACAAAAAAAAAATTGGAGAGCCCTTTTGATTCTTTCTTTCGATCCTGATCAGATTGTGATTTTAGAACCATTTCTTTCCCTCTTAATCCCTACTATCCTACTATACTTGTCACGGATCAAATAAAAGTGCCACGTCATCAATCCGAAGAGAACTCATCGAATCCGTTAGATTGTAAAGGGGCTCAATCTCTACCATTGGATTTGATTGACAAGAATTGATGATCTCAACCGTCGGATGAATCTAATCTCCATAGTGGGATTAATGTGACGAGGATCACCATCCTCAACCGTTAGATCAAGTAAATCTCCACCCTCAAATTGACTAGACGAGGATTGACTTTCTCTACCGTTAGATCGAATAGTAGATCAACGGTTGTAATAAAAGGCCTTCTAGTATAAATAGAGAAGTCATCTCCCTCATTTGTATCATCCACTTTAATTAAACAATACAAGTATTCTAGAGCTTCTCTCTAAACTTTCTCTTTACGATCCGGGGAATTCGAGCAAGCGACTCCAACGATCCAGCTTAGCTTAGGCACTCCAACGATCCAGGGAGCCTAAGCCGCGACACGTAGTCGATCCAGGGAGCCTAAGCCGCGACAAGTAGTTAGGCCCGATCAACTGAGACAAGACCTGTCTATTTGGGGAAAAAGTACCAAACGATCCAGGGAGCCTAAGCCGCGACACGTAGTTAGGCCTGATCAACTGAGACAAGACCCGTCTATTTGGGGAAAAAGTACCAAAAAAGTTTTCAATCTATTACACTGATGCTAATTCAGTCCTAAACCTTTTGCATTTGTGTCGATTGAGTCCATCCGGCCAATTTTGGCTGGAAATAGCTGAGGTGGACGCCGATCGTCCTATATGGCGTGTCCAGCGCTGACTTTGGACATTTTTTAATAACTTTTTTTAAAGAATTATTTTTTCTTTCATTTTGGTCGAGGACCCTCGCCGATCAATAGGCGAGGGACGGGGCCATGAAGGCCTTGGACGAGGGCCTACACGGTATTGCTCTCGGCCTCGCCGGAAAACAAAAAGAAAGAAGAAAAAATTATTAGAAGATATCCACGTCAGTGCCGGTCACGCAACGCAAGATGGACGATGACCACATCAGTGATTTTCTGTCAAAATTGATCGAATAGACTCAATTGGTATAAATACAAGAGGTTTAAAACTAAATTGAGATAGTTAAAAGATTTAGGATTGAATCATGATCAATATAATAGATTGGGAAATGATGAGTTGCCGTCAGCTTTTCATCCTGAACGGTGGCTTCTCCACCTTTAGCTCTCCTCCTTAAATAATATGAGTAAATTCTGTTTCTTAAAATAAGACCAACTCTTTCCCAATAAATGACATGCATTGCACCGTTACCTAACGGTACTGCTGTCAGGCTAGCAATGCTACAATAGATTTGACTTTTTTTTTTTTTTATACTTTTACCGTTCAATCATAATTCATCTCCAAAATGAAAAGTCCTCACCCACGACCGGGACGGAAGGCAACGGTAGTCTCAAGTCAATGTCGCGATCGCATCGTACCAAAAAAGATAGTCGTTCGTCTCCATGCACACGTTGCAACATTTCGCGGAAAGCGAACCTCGAACCACAGTTGGTGAACCAACCGAGTTCTCCTTCCCACGTAAACCCGATCCCAGGCCCCAGCAAAGCGGTCTTCTTCCTCCTCCCGTAATCTCAAACCGCCACTTCTGCTTCCACATTCTCCTCCGAGCTGTCTCTCATGGCGGGCGAAGGCAAAATCGCCCATTTCTTCATCTTTCTCCTCTGTCTCCGCCCATCTTCGGAGGAACAAACGTGGGTCAAGTCCGGTTACTTCTACGCCGGCAACGAAATCCCGGTCTCCCACATCGATTCCTCGTTGTTCTCTCACCTCATATGCGCTTTTGTTTACATCGACTCTTCGACCCATCAGCTCTCCATCAACTCCTCCACTGAACAAATCTTATCCACCTTCACGAGCACCGTGAAACGCAAGACCCCTTCGATCACCACGTTGCTATCAGTGTGGGCAGGCCGAGAGGATCCTTCAGCTTTCGCTTCGATGCTCGGGGAGTCTTCTTCAAGAAGGTCCTTTATTGAGTCTACGATAGAAAAGGCAAGGCTTTATGGGTTCAGCGGGGTTGATCTCTGTGGGGTCTTGCCCAGTAGGAGCATTAACATGGCCAATTTGAGTGCCCTTTTGCGGGAGTGGAGAGATAGAGTTGATGCCGAATCAAGAAAATCTGGGAAACCTCAGTTGGTGCTAGTAATGGCTGTGTATTGTGAATCCATTGCTGACTCTGTGAGTTACCCACTTGACTCAATTCAGAGAAATTTGGACTGGGTTCACCTTGTTGCTTATGATTACCATCTCCCCACCAGGGAAAAGTTTGCCCTCCCTCATGCACCTTTATTTGACCCAGCAAACCGGAACAACACAGACTTCTGCATAACTTGGTTGTCGATTAGAGGATTTCCTGCAAGAAAGCTGGTTCTGGGCTTGCCCTACCATGGCTATGCGTGGCAGCTCGAGGATTTGAGCGCCGATGCCGTCAGCCATCCGGCAGTGGGGCCTGCTATGACGGCCGATGGGTCATATGGATATAAGCACATAAGATCGTTCATCCGAGATTCCGGTTATGGAGTCAGTTCTTTTTATAATGATACCTTTGTGGTGAATTTTTTCAGAAAGGGGTTGGTATGGATCAATTTCGATGGTGTGGAGTCCATCCGAGCCAAAGTAACTTATGCCAAGGAAAAGGGGCTTCTTGGTTACAATGCGTTTCAGGTTGGCAATGACGAGAACTGGGTTCTTTCCAGGACAGGTTAGGATAAGTACCTCATAGGAATTCCTGATGACGGTTTTAATATTACTGTATTGAAAATGCAGAACTGAATGTAATTCATGGACTTAACTGCCTTGTCAGCTCAGGAGGCCAGTGAAGATCAGCAACACAGGCGATGGTTCTGGCTAGTTATGCTTATTTCGATTGCCATAGTCGTTTTCTTCATATTTGGCCTGATATGCTACCTACAGAGGAGAACATTGAAATCAGAAGGTACAGTTTGTAAAGTTCACTGGAGGATTGCTATATCTCTGTGGCCTTTGGGGGCATTAACTTAGAATTCAGCAACTGAAGGATTGAAGTTGATACATTTTCTTGGTTTTGATTCTCAGGTATTTTGGGTGTAATAAAAGGATTTAGTAGCCGATTTAAGACTATGGTGCATAAAGTTGGAAGTCCTGAGAGCGGTGCTCCTAATCTGCAAACATTTCGTTATGCCACACTCAGGGCAGCAACTGATAACTTCTCAAGTGAAAATAAGGTTGGAGAGGGTGGATTTGGACCTGTTTACAAGGTAATATATCTGAGGCCATACTTATGCTAATGATTTTCTTTTCTGTTTTATTGCAAATTCTATTGTTGAAGTATTATCCCACATCGCTTGACAACGGGTCCTAAATATTCTTTATATTCATGGGGTCTCCCTCCATCTATTAGCTTAAGCTTTTGGGGTGGACTTTCTAACACTTATGAATCATGATTAAGTGCCAGATACAGTACTTTTGCTCTATAATATGAGTTTATTGTTGTTTGAATGTGAACAAGGAATATTGCTCACCCCCAAATATTTTTCATACGCCTTTTGCACAAGACTATATGGTCTTTGTTGTTTATAGTCTTGACTTATTAAATGAGAAGGTGAAAGTAATGGGAAGTTGCTACCATTACTATTGAGAGAAAGCAAATATTTCCATATGTTGATCGAAGGTATGCCAGCTTTCTCTGTAGCAGCTGCCAGCTGGTTGGTTTATACTCGCAATTTCAATCATTTAGTTGGAATGAACTCACCACAATAAGCTTGAGATACTTAGAGATGCTGCATAGGTTTCTTTATGATGTATGTGAGCTTGTAAGTTTCATTATAGGAGGTTGGACTTGGATGCATTCTGCTCAAGTTTTGTTTTTCGTTTATGATCGTTGGGGTTATGCGACTAATGTCATAGTAAAAAAACTGTCTTCCAGCATAAACAGTGAAAAGTTGAGTTCTGAGTCTACCATGTTCAAAGTGGAAGTCAGTTGCCCTGTACTGACCATCGGCATCCCTGTTGCTCAGGGCAAGTTGCCCAAAGGACAGGACATTGCAGTAAAGAGACTTTCGAAAACGTCGAACCAAGGGCTCGAGGAGTTCAAGAACGAAGTTGTGCTCGCTGCCAGCCTGCAACATGTCAACCTCGTTCGCCTTCTCGGATTTTGTACCGATAGGGAAGAAAAGATGCTGATCTACGAGTACATGCCGTATAGGAGCTTGGACTTCTACCTTTTCGGTTCGACATCTTTCATGCTTCTTACAATATTCATTGAGCAAATCCCGGGTGTTTTTAAGTGACATCCAGTGTGATACTCCAAAAGGCTTAAATGGGTCCCCTGTTTCCAATACAATGGCTAGATCAGGTAGACCCTTTTAAGCATTTGGGGTACACAAAGCTATGCTATGCTCTGGATTTTGCTTCTGGTTCTGACAGTCTTTAGGTTTGAATGATGCAGATCCAATAAGGAAATATTCGCTGGATTGGGAAAAACGTGTTCATATCATAGAAGGCATCACACAGGGGCTTCTTTATCTCCAAGAATACTCGAATTTCACAATAATACACCGAGACTTGAAAGCCAGCAACGTTCTGCTGGATAAAGAGATGAACCCCAAGATATCAGATTTCGGCATGGCGAGAATATTCAGGAAGGGTGACCTTGAGGCAAATACCGGCCGAATTGTTGGGACTTAGTAAGCAAACTAATTACGCGCTCCTAGCCTTACCTCGCACATATTCTCCCGTTAAAAATCTAGTGCTTAAAACCAATTCTTCTTTGTTCATGTATACAGCGGGTATGTTCCACCAGAATATGCGAGGAAAGGCATATACTCGAGGAAATTAGACGTCTACAGCTTCGGTGTATTGCTGTTGCAAATTATCAGTGGTAAAAGGACCACATGTTTGTACGGCCCGAATGAAAATCTCATTCTTCTTGAATATGTGAGTAGATATTATTCGTGATTCAACATTTTCCGGGCTCAAATTTAAGAACATGAATTTTGAATTTTGACCAGCTATCATTCTTAACTTTCAGGCATATGAGCAGTGGAAAGAGGATAAATGCATGGACTTCATTGACCCATCTCTGGATGACTCGTCGTCGTCTTGTAAGCTCGCGAGATGCATGCAAGTGGCTCTTCTATGCGTGCAAGCGAAGCCCGGGGACAGGCCCTCCATGTTGGAAGTGTCTTCAATGCTCAAGAATGAACCGTCAGCTGTAAATTCCCCCAAGAAGCCTGCATTTTCGATTAAGGAGGACGAAGACGAAGACGAGGACGACAAGTGCTTGCTGAAGGAAGCAATTCATTCAGTCAATGATGCATCAATTTCTGAATTATTTCCTCGCTGATCATACATTGCAGGTATCCAATGCTGTGAATACGAGCACCAAAGAGAGAATCTTCTGTTGATTATTTGGTTGCCTAGTACTTCGTTTATCATTCATTCTTTAGTCTTGTAACATATAAGGCAATGAATAATCCTCCAGTATATACCCTGCGAGGTCTTAAAGCCACAATTGTCACTCTGTTCTTCGTTTCTTTTCTTTTTTTCTGCTTTGTCTTGTTCTTGTTCTTGATTAATAAGTGATGAACAGAGTCAAATAGACTAAGCCGTAGAATAGGGTCAAGGCCGCCTTCCCTTTATCTCCTAAAAAACAAATCTCTTTCAAGCCCACAAATCTCATAAACAGACGAGTCCCGGGCGGAAACTCGAACAAGATTACTTACACTCTGCGACGTCGATCGAACATATGTCAGTGCATAACGTATGCGTCCGTTCTTCGACGCCGAGCTGGTCAAGCCGGTCGTCATGATACCAAAACCCAAGGAACTCAAGATATCAGCTAACTTCTGATACTTTGTGCACCAGTTAGGCTCTAAATTAGGCGATTCATATCCATTTGACCACATTAAACTCAGTCGGCCACGATTCCAAACAAGTTAATATTCAAAACCCAGTTTTGTTTTCAAGTATAGATCGTAGACCAGCTCTTCTCCAGCTGCCATTTGTCCTCCTTTGACACGAATAATCATTCCGGCAGACATTCATGCGAGATGTCACAAAAATATCGTTTTTTGCCTCGTTGTTTCCTCGTTTGTCTCGCTAGGAAATGTTCACATGCTGAAGTCCGTTTATTCGTAAATTATGAACTTTTGGCCTCACTTTGTAACTCGAGAAATTTGACTGGGACCAGTCATGTTACATCTACTTAGTAATCATCGAATTTGACCTATGGTTGTAGACAATGAACCGGGGGGGAACTTTTTGGATTTATTTATTGCTCTCGTACCCGTCACACAAAATATGATTCAAAATTAGCGTGAGAAAATTTTCGTTTTCAAGGTTATATCCATGAAATATGTCCCTCGAACCAGATAGGATTTCTCCTGACTTTTTTACATCTTTAGATAATTTGTTTTCTCGTACCATTGACTATGCTTTGTGGTACCCTGAATTACATATATGTATTTATCGTGATTTTGTTGCAACGTATTCATGCAGGATCGTGTTCAATCTCCTTTGGAATCATCTTACTAATAATGGTTTGTCTATACAGTTTTTAACCATACTACATGTCTAGACAAGAACTTGGTTATTTTGCCCATGACATCTTGTTTAGCGTCTTAGAATCTATAGGAGGCACATCGTGGCAAAACACAATCGTCAAAAATTTAAACTTCAAGCTAATCATTAGCTCCCTATAAATACGCATATTCCAATCAAACACCAAAGATCTAAATGCATTTGATCACATACCCTCTTGAAAGAAATGGCAAAACTCACCCTTTTGCCTTTCCTTTGCATGGTCATCTTCTTGTTCATGACCATGGCTTCAGTTGATGTAACAGCTTCTTCATCATCATCATCTTCCACCATTAAAGGCTCTTATTACCCTTCCTGGACGACAGACTTCACTCCATCAGACATAGACACGACTTTGTTCTCTCACATCTTCTATGCTTTCCTCTCCCCAAGCAACATGACCTTCAAGTTCGAGGTCCCGGAGCCGATGGCAGTGGCTCTCTTGAACTTCACGACCACCCTTCGTTTCGCGAGCCCGCCGGTCAAGACCTCCTCTCCATAGGCGGTTCCGGAGACGCTCCAACCGCTCTCTTGGCCGAGATAGCTTCGCGCCCTTCCTTACGAAAAGTCTTCATCAATTCCTCAGTGGAGGTTGCAAGGAAGTTTGGGTTTGATGGGCTTGACCTTGACTGGGAATGGCCTAAAAACCCAAAGGAGATGGACGATTTGGCCCACTTGTTGAGGGAATGGAGGCTTGAGATCATCGAAGAGGCCCGAGCCACCAAGCAGCCACCGCTGTTGTTGACCGCGGCAGTGTACTTCGCCTCCGACTTCTTCCTCGATCCGGTGTACCGCATGTACCCGGTGGCGGCCATTATGGAGAATTTGGACTGGATCAGTGCCATGTGCTACGATTATCACGGGGCGTGGGACACCTCTGCCACGGGGGCCCAAGCTGCGTTCTTCGTCCCAAAGAGCAATTTGAACTCGATCCACGGGGTCAAGTCTTGGCTACGGGCTGGCATGCCCGGAAAGCAGGTGGCCATGGGCTTGCCCCTTTACGCGAGGACTTGGGAGCTCAAGGACCCAAATGTCACTGAGATCAGCGCCCCCACAGTGAAGCCGGGCCCTGGGGGCGGCCTGCTCACTTACTCTGAGGTGCAAGTGTTCAATAGGAACAATAGCGCCACCGTGGTATACGACGCGGAGACGTAGTCGACCTACTCCTTTCCGGGACATCTTGGGTCGGGCACGGCCACGTCGCCTCAGCGATGGTGAAGATTGGATTGGCACATGCCCTTGGGCTTCGGGGATATTTCTTCTGGGCCCTCAGTTTTGAAACTGAATGGCAAATATCCTCCCAATGTATGACATATATGTCCACTCAAAAGTTTGTGTCGTAGTAACATTCAAGTACCATCTTTAATTGAATCTTTATTTTGGGTTTGTCTTATGCAGCATCCAGAGCGTGAATTCTTGATGATTGAACATTCAACCGATTGAGACTCTTGAGGATATGAGTTCCTCAGCTTTGTGCCCTCACGTCTTTGACTTTTTCTTGAAATTTTGATTCAGTGTTTGCTATCCTAGAGTGTTACCAATGATCATGGATGATTCGATCTAGCGGGACATTTCTGGAAAAGCGAATTGAGTTGAAATTTAAGGAAGGAGGAAGATCAAATCGTTGTTGATGTCACATTACGGTTTTGTATTCACACGTCAACCAATTATGATTGTACGAGTGTAATCATAATTGTGCATACAATACGTATCGAACTTTTTGAAGAGATCACGAGAGATATAAATGCGACTGATTGATCTAGGGTACTGCATACTAGATCTACTCTAAATTAGAATACCCAATGTGAGCTCTATATATTCCTAACAGATGTATGGCAACGAACTCTCAAAGTATGCTGGTCGCACAGATTATTTGCCCATATGAACTTTGCAGTGAGAAGAGAAATAGAGATGTTTGGCTCTTTATGGGCGAGTGGGAGATGTTGAAAAATTGCGCCCATAAAGGAAATTGTCTTTATTCTTTGGTATCAGTTACCATGTAGAAGCAAACAGAATAAAGGCAAGTCTTTATTGATTAGAATGATGGAATATTTAGTTTCCTATTCTATTCCAAGAGAGAGAGAGAGCAGATTATATACTTTCTTGGACAGAACGTACGAAGTTCTACAATTTCAATCGTAAGAAAAACTCTCTCCAAAAACTCTCTATGGTTTTTTCTCGAAGAACGAGCAATCGGTGGATCCCGATTCTTTCTCATCTGCTAAGGGGCTCTTAATTTGTGGCTATCGAGGTATGTTCGTTTTACGTGATATACTTCTCCGATCAGTGATTCAAGATGATTCTAAGGCATGTAATTTAATGTAATCCGCTGCGTATATGTACGTATATATTATTGGGATCCGTTCCCTTCAGGCAGGATAGAGAGACAGAGAGGAGGGAGGGGCAACTATGAACACTTAAATTGTCAAAAATAGTGGGTCGTGGGATTCAGATAGATTTTGTGACGATGGCAGGGCGACGACAACAAAGGTGGCCACTAGCAATGGTGGCATAAACCGAGAAGAGAGAAAGTTACATGTGGTGTGGATCTATATCGTGCAATTTGTTCGAGATCCAAGGAAAGAGTGAAGAAGGCAGAAGTGAGGGAAAAAGAAAAAAAAAAATGGGAAGATAAGAAAGGGGGTAAAAGGAGAATAATTTAGACCAGTGATTTATATTTACCTCCTAGTAATATTACACAAACTTATTTCTTTGAAAATTTGAGAATCTCAATTATCAACCAGTGATTTCGCAACCCTCTAGCGATGAACTTCAAAGGGGGCTTATCAGATTGCTAATCCTCTTGCGAGGTAGCATTAATATTTTGCACAAGCTCTCCCAAACCCTACCAATCATAATTTGGTGTCTCGTTTGTTATCAATCGAAAGAAATTATAGTTGACACTAATCTACTTTATGCGGGTTAGGAGCCGAGTAAGGCAAGAGAGACCATTTTACATCTACGAACAAGAGATCTCGAATTAAGGAACTTAGTTATGCTAGTTTTTCCTAGCGCTTGCTAGCTGTACCTTACTTATTTAACATTGATGTTCCTAAAAAATCTTACAATCGATTCATGTGATATATAAAGAGGCCGTTGCTAATTCACTGTAAGTGTGTACAATCATGCATGAAAGAAGGTTTCAAGCCATTTCAATAGGAAAGTTTTTGTGTGGAGCATCAACTAATTTTTTAATTATATGTGTCGACTAATAATAAATAAATAAAATGAAATCTTTAAATATTGAAGTTAAAGAAACATGGTCTTATTTTATTGGTTAAAAACGTTTGCAATAAATGAATTACCTTATATATACATCTGAAAAAGGTTTGCAGAATATATAAAGTTTGCAATATCTAGTATCCATAATTGTGTATAAGAGAGGTCTGTTTCTATCATTAGGTCGATGCTGAGTTTCTTTTTTTAAGAATAATCCGAGTGTTGATAGATGTGTATATAGAAGGTTTTCGTGTATTAGTGATGTGCAATTACTCATTGAGCAATTTTACAAGTATTAGATAAGCGTAGTTCTCTTGCTATAAATCTGCATCAAGCAGTGAGCACAAAAGTGGGCTCGGGCTGCAGAGCAGTGGTCCTGCAATGCATGCCTTTATAGTCAAATTGAAGCAATCGAGGTATCTGCATGTCCAATCCTTTATGTTAGTAGGATCTTGTCCCGAGACGCTAAAACTCGATTGTTTTGATGTTGCTAGTCGCAACATTTACAGGAATTTGTCAATGATGGATTCATTTCGTTTGTGAACTAAACTATTTCTCTCAATTCACAACCATAGCAAAGATTTCCTTATATTCAAACTAGCAGGATAAGGAATACAATACAAACACTCTAGGAGTCAAGCGTTGGAAATACATAATAGAGGCTCAAATGCCTACGATCCATTTAAACAACGATGGGATAAGCTTACTAACAAGGGCAAATTGCATGCACCGGTAGTACGGGTTTAGGTAGAGAAAAAGAACCACCCCAAGGAACGCCACAACATATGATCCTGCAAAACTCCACAAGAAGGCTCCTCTCAAGGAGTCATCTTCCCTGGTATCATGAAAGGATGGCGGCGTTCCCTGTTCCTGATTTGAGTTATCACAGCTTGTTAATGGTGTTCCACAAAGAAGAGGGTTACCTTCGTAACTTGCTTCACCAAAAGTTCCAAATTGATTTTTTCGGTCTGGTGTCCTGCCTGACAAGTTGTTGTGAGACACTCTAAAATCTAACAGGGCATAGGACCGATTAAGCTGTTGTAGGACAGGTCCAAGTTCTCTACACTCTTCAAATTGGGAAACGTTTTCGGGATTGATCTCGTCAAATGATTGTGTGACAGGTTCAAGGCTCGAAGTTCACTCAAGTGGCCGACCTCTGGTGGAATAAAGCCCGTCAAATTATTCTGCGAGAGATCCATTCCCGACATGAGTTGTAGAATGTGGCCCTCATAAGATTCCAACCTACTCTTTGTCATGAAGTTTACTATTTCTAATTCAGACGTATAGACACGTGTGTACTTTTCCTCATACGAATATGTTGTAGCATTATCGGCAAATAAATCACCAAAATATGGCAAACTCTCCAAGGTAGCAAATCCATTGGTAGATACCCCATCCTTTCCAAATGCCAAATCTTTCAAACATGAAGGTATTTGTCCAGAAAGAT
Source organism: Lenwebbia sp. NSW1173648 (assembly GCA_029784005.1). Lineage (NCBI taxonomy): Eukaryota > Viridiplantae > Streptophyta > Magnoliopsida > Myrtales > Myrtaceae > Lenwebbia > Lenwebbia sp. NSW1173648. The sequence continues at coordinate 34,707,848 of JARCGZ010000003.1, read as the reverse complement.
TATTATTGGAGAGATCCAATATGCTCATATTTTTCGATAGACATAGATTCAGAGGGATTAAACCTTCAAAGTTGTTTCCTTGCAATAGAAGAACCTTCAAGTTCCAAAGTGAACCGATCCAGCTAGGGACCTCACCTGACAGTGCATTGTATCTGAGATCCAATGTGACTATTGATGAAGCTCTGGAGAGAAACTCAGGAAAATGCCCAGCAAGCGTGTCGTTGGTTAAATGCAAGAATTTCATAACTGTAACGTTAGCACAGGGGGGTATATTCGGCCTAAGGTTGTTACTTGAAAGGTCTAAGAGATTGAGATGATGTAAGTTGCATAAGCTCAATGGTAAAGGACCTCTCAATAATTTATTTGACATCATAAGCATTTCCAAGTATTCAATATCTCCAATCCAATTAGGAAGCGTTCCAGATAGGGAATTATTACTTATGTCCAAAACTTTCAAGGAGCTATTTACTATTCCATGCGATATGTCCCCTGTGAAATGATTGTTTTCCAAATACAAATAGCTCAAGCTTGACAATTTAGAACTCCTCGGTAGCATCTCGCCTTGCAAATTGTTGCCTGACAGCTTCAGTAGAACAAGTGCCGTACAATCTTCAGCCAGTGGCTGTGGTATCTCTCCCGTGAAGCCATTATTCGACAAGTCCAATATAGACAGATTTCTCATATTGCCCATGGAGGAAGGGATTCTACCTTCCAATAAGTTGTTTGACAAATTCAAATACCTTAAATTCGGGAGGATAGAACCAATCCAGGGTGGAAAGCTCTCTATCAATAATATTAGCCGACACATCAAAATGCCACATGCTGTCAAGATTCAAATGGGAAGGCAAATGAAAAGCACCTGACAAATTGTTGCCGCTGAGCTCGAATTGGTCTAGATGTACATTGTTGTCCAATAGCCAAATTGGGAGATTTCCTGCCATTCCACTCTGGCTGAGCCGAACAATTCTCAAGTCATGCTGCTCCTTCAGAAAGCTAGGAATTGCGCCGTTTGCGTCTTTGTTGTGCACACAGTTTGATAAACCGAACAACTTCAGTTGAAATGAAGGAAACCAAGTGGGCTCTTCTGTATTTACTTCCAGACGATTACGATTGTCGAGGAGGTGGGATACCTCGAGGTTAGAATTATTACCCAAAGAAGCAAGCGAAAGTGAGCCTTCAAATGCATTTCCGGAAAAGTCGACATATTCAAGTGACTTGAGATTATAGAGGAGACATGAAGGAATAGCCCCGCAAAAATGGTTATTTAACACATCAAGCGCACGGAGTGAGGTCAGATTGCAGAAGCAGGAAGGAAGAGGACCCCAAATATCATTATTCCGAATACACAAAACTTCAAGGTTCCTCAATCCGCACAAGCCTGTTGAAGTGGACACTGCAACTATGAGTATCCTGACTAAATTGTTCCTCAATCTGTGTTTGATTTTATCCATCTTAGTTTACTGATATAAATTTTGAAATTGTTAAATAATCGATTTTCGATTTTAATATTCTAATCTAAGTGAATTGTATTAATTTTAGGAAATAAGCTAAAGCCGAAGTGATAATGCATAAGATGCATGGATGAAGCTTAGCTGACTGTCCCACCAAGTCAGACGGTGGGACGGTCAACTACTGACCACAAATTTCGTTTCTTGAAATCGGATCACTTGCTGATCCGATTTCAAGATTTTGACTGCGCAATTCTTTTTCTTTTTTTTACGTTTATGTACTTTTATTGTAACTTAAAATTAGAAGACAAAATTATAAGAGGGCCCACACAATCAAGGTTCTAATGAAACATATCCAATTGATAATATTCAAACAATAAGTTGCAACTTGTAAAATAGTAGATATTATTCTTCGGCTAAATAAAAAGATTACGGTGGATATTGATCCCACAATTACGAAAAAATTCTTAAGGACTTTGCTTGGGTGACAGTACCGTCACTCAACGGTGCAACTTGAACTGTACATGTCAGACGTGGACTTTTGGCTGACAATCATATCACGCGGATATGTCGTTCGTACATGTCAGATGTGGACTTTTGGCTGACAAGCATATCACGCGGATATGTGGCGCATACTTGTGTAGGCCCTCTTATAATTTTTTCTTCTAATTTTAGGTTACAATAAAAGTACATAAAAGTAAAAAAAGAAAAAGAAAAGAATTGGCCAATCAAAATCTTGAAACCGGATCAGCAAGTGATTCGGTTTCAAGAAACGAAATCTATGGTCAGTAGTAGACCGTCCTGTTGAGAAAACCCTCTTTTCTGAATATTTTGATTCTGACAAAACTATCATTATTGTGAGAGAATCTGGTTAATGCAAATAATCTTTTATTGCAGGAATGAGCATGTGAACAAAAGCTTATAATGTTCCAAAACTGACGTTCAGACTCAAGAAGTAGTTGTCGCGTATTTGCTTCTGAGAAAGTTGAAGTCTAGTATTCATATGAAGGATTGTGTTGCCTCTAAAGACTTAATCTCGAGAAGACTTATATAACACGTTAGCAAGGACTTTACAGAAGTTCAGAGTCACTATTCTAATCTGTTCAGATTCAGAGAGTCTTTCTACTTCTGAAGGCTGCTTCTGAACTATGTTCAGATTCTGTAATATCTTACTACTAGATTCTAAAGATCCACGTTTGACAGGTTTCCGGCTTGGCAGTATTATTTATGGAAGTCTGTAAGATTTGATTGATAGGATTATTTTCCAATCAAATCAGGAGAATATTCTCGATTGGATATTACCTTCCACGAACAAGATATCTTTGAGATTTGGATGAACTCTACTTATAAAAACTGAAGATTTGGTTGTATGAGTGACTGAATCTGAATGGTTCAGACTCTACTCTAATGGCTACTAGATCTTCCCATATACAGTCTCGATCAATCAAGATTTATGACGTCCAATCAGAGATTGAGGAGCGATCCTTTGGAGGACCTTGGTAACGGCTAGTTCAAGGTCGAAGGAGTATAAAAGGAGATCAATGGTGATTGTTGCTGAGAGAGATTAAGAACAAAAAATTTCAAAGTACTGAGTTGTTCAGATTCACATTCTCTTGTACTTGAAAGCTTAAAATTCATATCTTTGAGAGGTTTCTTTGTAAGAGTGATAAGAGTGACAACTCTTGTAACCTTTCATTGATTCATAGTGGAATCCAGCCAATCGACTGTTATCGTGGGAGAGTGGACGTAGGCTTGCTAAGCCAAACCACTATAAACATTGCGTGCAAATTTTCTCTTACCCTAAACTCCTCTTGCTATGTTTAGTTTATCTGCACGTCATTTTACTGATCTCATTTAGTTTATGTTTTGAATCTTTTATATTCTGCATTAAATTTCAAAATTGTTCAGAATCACCTATTCACCCCCCTCTAGGTGATATTGCTAGATACAACACGTCCCACCGTCTGACTTGGTGGGACGGTCAGCTAGCTTTTTCCAAGATGCGTTATTGGCTTTTTGAATTTCCTTTAATTAGTTAGTCTTTTTGCACGCGCAATAGCGTGCAAGACTTTTGAATTAGTGTGATCAATTTCTTAACCGTAAAAGTGCAAAAGTAACCATTACCATTTATTTACCTAGCTAAGTTAGACTTAATCTATATTTGAGCGTACGATAGTAATTTAGGCAGTGGACACCAATATATAAAAGCTGGCTTTTATATATCTCAGATAGGATATAAAATATAATTGTTCTTAATATGAACCATATCATTTGCTAACATATTTGAAATTTTTCTATACCAATTATTTCAAATTTAAATTGTAAGGCATAAAAGTGTGGGAATGACAAAGCAACTAGTTGGGCTTTTTTCGAAAAAGGGTCTGAAAAAAAAAAAAATTACAAGATTGGGTCTAATTTTTTTTTATTTACCAGAAGGGGTCCCGTTCGGTATTGGCGAAACCGAACTGAGAAGTTCGGCGGTCGCGAAGCCGAACGAACTATAGTTCGGCGGCAAGGACGCCGAACTAAGAAGTTCGGCGTCGTGGGAGCCGAACTTATTCCCGTTTGGCACCACAACCGCCGAACTTGTGGCCGTTCGGCGGCTGTGGTGCCGAACGGGAGGGGACCCATTGCCGCAGGCGTCGCAGGCTTCACGGGTGTCCGTTCGGCAGCAGAGCGGCCGAACATGTGGCCGTTCGGCAGCTCTGATGCCGAACGGAAGCAAATGCGCAGCGGGTCTGCCGTTCGGCAGCTCTGCTGCCGAACTTGTGGCGGGCCCGCCATTTTTGCAGGCTTCACGTGAAGTGTGAAGCCTGCACACTCCACGTGAAGCCTGCTACGTGCAGTGAATAAGCCAGCCCTTTCACTTAATTGTCGAAAAGATTTTGAGCGGGTGAAAGAGAGAGAGGAGCAGAGGAAGAGAGGAGCAGAGGAAGAGGAAGAGAGGAGCAGCGGAAGAGAGCAGCAGAGGAAGAGGAGAGCACCGGCCGATATTCGTGCTCCGCTGTCGTCCGTCGTAAACAGTCGCGCGCCGTTTCACCAGCGGAGTTTCTACCTCAAATCAGTCCGGATCTCGCTCTACGGATCAAGGTAACACCAATATCATTTCTAGGGTCGATTCAAGCATATTATGATACGTTTAATTTTTTATTTATTGAGCTGTTTCACTATTTAGATTAGGTCTCCGGGCTAAATTTGGACCGTAGGATGTGGTAATTAGATCGGACGGCGTAGATTTGGTCTTCGATTAGATTTGAGCCGTTGATTTTAGGAGCTTAATTCAACGGACGTGGGATAGCCACGTGGGCAAACTTGGATCGTAGGATCTGTCTGTAATTATAAAAATTTTCAAAAAATAGAAAAATCATAAAAATTTAGAAAATATAAATAAAAAAAAAAGTGGCAACGACGTAGTTTTTTCCGGGCTGGGCGCTCGGGTCTGGTTGACCTCGTTGACCCGGCCAGAGAAATATAAAAAATAAATAAATAATGCAGGAAATAAAAAAAATCAGAAAATCACTAAAAAATGAAAATAAATCATAAAAAAATCATAAGAAATTTGTAAAAAAAATGAAAAAATTCCGGAAAATTTGTAAATTTTAAAAAAAGGAAAATAAAAAATAGAAAAAAATGAAATAGAAAATAATAATAATAGAAAAAAAATGGGAACGACGCGATTTTTTTGGGTCAACCCCGAGGGGGTTTGACCCGGGCTAGGCGCTCGGGTCTGGTTGACCTGGTTGACCCTGCCAGAAAATATAAAAAATAAAATAAAAATGCAGAAATTAATAAAATCAGAAAATCACTAAAAAATCGAAAAATTCATTAAGAAAATATTAATAATAGTAAATTTAAAAAAAGGAAAATGAAAATAATAATAATAATAATAATAAGAAAATAAAAAAATGGGAACGGCGCTATTTTTTTGGGTCAACCTAGAAGGGGTTTGACCCGGGCTAGGCGGTCGGGTCTAGTTGACCAGGTTGACCCAGCCAGAAAAATATTAAAAATAAAATAAAAATGCAGAAAATAAAAAAAATCAACAGGGACATGATGATATTTATTTAGAAAAAATAAAATTAGAATACAAATAAAATAAAAAATAATAGCAATTGTGCGATATTTATTGAGTTCCTCTGTTCCATTTGTAGACATGGCACAACGAACTTACATGCAGCCGGGACCTCGGGACGATTCACTACTTACAGAGCAGGCCCGACACAGATCACATGCCATATGGAACGCTCAGGTAATTAAGAAATTTCTCAGTTGATCTGTCATTTGTAATAGCTGTATCGTAATAAAATCTACTTATGGTTAATGTAACATTTTATAGATAGATGAGGATCAATGTCTTAGATGTCAGCGAGATGGATCGATGCTACACGAAGCTGAACTTGATGAACGCATTGAACCGTATATTCGAGCTTCGGGATTTTACGGAGTTTGGAAGATGGGATTTTGGCAAATTGATCACCATTTGATTACAGCTTTGGTCGAGCGATGGAGGCCCGAGACTCACACCTTCCATATGCCGGAAGGTGAATGCACGATCACATTGCAGGACATCGCAGTGCTAACAGGGCTTCCTATTGATGGACTTGCAGTTACTTGCCCCACTAGTAGGAGTTGGCCCGATCTTTGTGAGAATCTACTTGGTCACCGCCCCCTAGCCAGTCAAATACGCGGTTCGATGGTAAAGATAGCCTGGCTGAGAGGACTCTTTGGTGTAATTCCTGACGATGCCGGTGAGGTTACCATATTGCAGCATGCTAGGGCATTGATTCTCCAGTTGGCTGGATCTATCTTTTCAGACAAATCAGGTGCTAGGGTTAGTTTGATTTTTCTTCCACTACTAGAGCACCTCGAGGATCCTACGCCGTACAGTTGGGGTTCAGCAGCACTGGCGTGGTTGTATCGGGAGCTATGCAATGCGACTGATCCATCAGCGCACCAAATCAGTGGTGCCCTACATGTATTGCAGATTTGGGCGTGGGATCGCTTCAGTTGTGTCGCCCCATCCATCAGAAGCCGTGATCCTTTACCAGATGCACCTCTTGGTAGTCGGTATGTGATTTATTGTTTTTTCAGTTCGTGAGTCATAAATTTGTTTCAGTGCGTATAATATATGTAAATGTTCTTATTTTTTATTTATGCAGCTGGACTCAACCCCTACAGACAACAATGGTCCCCACACATACTTTGCGGCATCTGCGCTACCAATTTGATAGAATGGCATCTGCAGATGTAAGTCATGATAGCAACCAACGAGTTCAATGTAATGTTACCTTTTAAATTAATTCTTTGTTTAATTTGATATGTTTTAATACAATCACAGATTACTTGGGAGCCCTACACAGATGACATTCTCCAAAGTCTACCAGATTACTGCCGGCAGGGAGAACACATTTGGAGGGCTCGTGTCCCACTCATCTATTTCCACATCGTTGAGTGGCATTATCCAGACCGAGTATGTCGTCAGTTTGGTATGCATCAATCAATACCTATTCCTCCCAGTAATCATACAGGTTTTCATAATATTCAATTAAAGCCAATTACAAGGAATTGGGTCGATTTTCACGGAGAATGGATTGGTATATGGAACAATCGTCTTGAGCACATAGTCAATTATGCTCCTGCAACGGAGCCACTTCACTATCATTCAGAATATATGAAGTGGTATCGCAAACACACACGAAGGTGGATTTCTTATACGGGAGGTGCAGTAGGTGGAGCGGTTAGTGCAAACACATTTAATTTACTTAATTTATTATTTTTTTAGTAACATAAGTTATTGGCATTCGATAACTTCTGTTGACTTTGATTTCATGAACAGTGTGATGGCGTGGAACAAATCGTACGATTGGTTTCCAATATATCTCGGGAGAACATGCAGGAGAACATACGGCATATAGATAGGATATCTAAGGTAATGCTGTGCGCCTTCAATGAGGAGAGGCGGTTGACAATGATTCCACCACCCCAATCAGCACCTACAGCAGCACCCATTGGGCCGGACGAGGATGACCCACCTGAGACTGTTCAGTCGACCCGAAGGACCACTCGAGCTCATCCAGTTGATGACGCCGTTTCCTACCCGTTCACCTATCATACGCCGGGGTTAAATACAGGGTTTAGCCAGTTTGTCAGTCCATTTCATGAGGGACCCGATTTCGCCTTCACTCCAACTAACTCTCCAAGTGCCTATGGATCCGAGTTCTTCCCATACCCGTCTACAGTAGGATATGAACCATCGGAGCATCGAATATTTCCTGACTTTCATTATGCATCCACATCACAGCCACGCTTCATACCACATGACATGCCTTCGTCATCTACAGATCCTACTCCTCCAGAACGTCATCGTCGGTACAATACTAGGCGTCCCGAAGAACGAAGACAACCTGATTGCGGAACAGGAGGCCGCGTAGGAGGACGACATCATCATTAAATGTAATGAGGGTTGCAGCAACAGACGCACAGAAGCAGCAGCAGTAGAATGCCTCGGGTGGTTCAAACCCCCGACTTGCTTGTTTCATGCTCGTTTTTCATTAGCTTAATCTTAGTATTTTCGGACTATTCTTGGTTTATTGTGTTCGTGGTTGGTAGAAGAATGCTTCGGTGTGCTCATTTTCTCTCATTTCGATCTTTGTGTAAAGTTATGGGGTCGGGAATACCCACTGTTGGCCCGGTTTATGCCCAGATTTCTAGAAAAACAGTGCGACCCTCCTACTTTGGGGTCAGTTTTCTCAGTCATTTTGCGTGATTTTTTGGTATATTATTATTCAAATGCATTCTACGTGCGTAGACCTTCGATTCGATATGTTGTGTGGCCCCTAGTTATGACCGAGGTGTGAGATATGCCCTTCCAAAGATGCCTTGTTGGTCTGATCGGAATCCGGAAATTTTGCCCAAGTGTCAGACTCAGTCCAACTTGCTTGCTTCTTGCTCGTTTTTCATTAGCTTAATCTTAGTATTTTCGGACTATTCTTGATTTATTGTGTTCTTGGTTGGTAGAAGAACGCTTCGGTGTGCTCATTTTCTCTCATTTCGATCTTTGTGTAAAGTTATGGGGTCGGGAATACCCCCTGTTGGCCCGGTTTATGCCCAGATTTCTGGAAAAACAGTGCGACCCTCCTACTTTGGGGTCAGTTTTCTCAGTCATTTTGCGTGATTTGTTGGTATATTATTGTTCAAATGCATTCTACGTGCGTAGACCTTCGATTCGATATGTTGTGTGGCCCCTAGTTATGACCGAGGTGTGAGATATGCCCTTCCAAAGATGCCTTGTTGGTCTGATCGGAATCCGGAAATTTTGCCCAAGTGTCGGACTCAGTCCAACTTGCTTGCTTCTTGCTCGTTTTTCATTAGCTTAATCTTAGTATTTTCGGACTATTCTTGGTTTATTGTGTTCGTGGTTGGTAGAAGAACGCTTCGGTGTGCTCATTTTCTCTCATTTCGATCTTTGTGTAAAGTTATGGGGTCGGGAATACCCCCTGTTGGCCCGGTTTATGCCCAGATTTCTAGAAAAACAGTGCGACCCTCCTACTTTGGGGTCAGTTTTCTCAGTCATTTTGCGTGATTTGTTGGTATATTATTGTTCAAATGCATTCTACGTGCGTAGACCTTCGATTCGATATGTTGTGTGGCCCCTAGTTATGACCGAGGTGTGAGATATGCCCTTCCAAAGATGCCTTGTTGGTCTGATCGGAATCCGGAAATTTTGCCCAAGTGTCGGACTCAGTCCAACTTGCTTGCTTCTTGCTCGTTTTTCATTAGCTTAATCTTAGTATTTTCGGACTATTCTTGGTTTATTGTGTTCGTGGTTGGTAGAAGAACGCTTCGGTGTGCTCATTTTCTCTCATTTCGATCTTTGTGTAAAGTTATGGGGTCGGGAATACCCCCTGTTGGCCCGGTTTATGCCCAGATTTCTGGAAAAACAGTGCGACCCTCCTACTTTGGGGTCGGTTTTCTCAGTCATTTTGCGTGATTTGTTGGTATATTATTGTTCAAATGCATTCTACGTGCGTAGACCTTCGATTCGATATGTTGTGTGGCCCCTAGTTATGACCGAGGTGTGAGATATGCCCTTCCAAAGATGCCTTGTTGGTCTGATCGGAATCCGGAAATTTTGCCCAAGTGTCGGACTCAGTCCAACTTGCTTGCTTCTTGCTCGTTTTTCATTAGCTTAATCTTAGTATTTTCGGACTATTCTTGGTTTATTGTGTTCGTGGTTGGTAGAAGAACGCTTCGGTGTGCTCATTTTCTCTCATTTCGATCTTTGTGTAAAGTTATGGGGTCGGGAATACCCCCTGTTGGCCCGGTTTATGCCCAGATTTTTAGAAAAACAGTGCGACCCTCCTACTTTGGGGTCAGTTTTCTCAGTCATTTTGCGTGATTTTTTGGTATATTATTATTCAAATGCATTCTACGTGCGTAGACCTTCGATTCGATATGTTGTGTGGCCCCTAGTTATGACCGAGGTGTGAGATATGCCCTTCCAAAGATGCCTTGTTGGTCTGATCGGAATCCGGAAATTTTGCCCAAGTGTCGGACTCAGTCCAACTTGCTTGCTTCTTGCTCGTTTTTCATTTTGCGTGATTTGTGCCATGTCCACAAATGGAACAGAGGAACTTAATAAATATCGCACAATTGTGATATTATAACATTACAAAAAATTCATATATATAATTTACATAATTCACACAACTAAATTGAGTATGAAAATCAGATGTATTACATTCAATGTTGACACACAATCTAAATTTTATTGCTGGGCCGATCTGTATGCACAAGTTTGGCTGTTGTGCCCTGATTTTCCACAGTTGGTGCAAGCATTACGCGAAGTGCTACTGCTCGGCGTACTCCAGTCCATCTCATTATGTATCCGTGATGCACGGGGCCTTCCTTTCTTCCTAATACGGTTCGGGTCTGGCACTAATAGCAGCTCGTCAGGTTCAGGCCAGTAATCCGAATGCCCCAATGGATGAAACACGTACTGATAGCACTTAAGTGTTCTATCCAACGTATAGAATTCATCTACGAACGCATAGTAATCAATTGCATATTTTTGACATGCTGCAATTACGTGGGAACATGGGATTTTCATCTCTTGAAATTTCCCACATGTGCACGTTCGTCGGTTTAGCTGGACTTTGTGTTTGTGGCCCCCTGTTCCTTTGGATCTATTACATCCAGTTTTAACTTCAAAAGTCCCTGTATCAGAGTCGAACCGTGTCACATCATGCCTATTTGCAGCTTGACTGTTTCTCTCGAGCATGTTACCCGCAAATTGAGTATATACCCATCCCTCTACCTTCTGCGCCCTGTATGTCGTTCTTCTGGTGTCAAAATAATAGGCCAATTGATAAAATATCTTATTCACCATAGCAGTTATTGGCAGAGCACGAAAATCCTTCAGCATCCCATTAACCGATTCAACTAAATTCGTTGTCATCGATCCATATCTCCTTCCTTCATCATAAGCTTTCGTCCATTTCTCCCTTGGAATCTGCTCACACCATTGAGCGGTTTCTGGATGCAACTCACTCATTCGGCTCATGATGTGTAAGAATTTCCGCTTTTGATTCTCGTAAGCTGTACATTACAATAATAATAAGTACTCGTCACACAAATTTATAAACACGTTTATTCCTCAAATAACGTAAATTTAAAAATTTACCTGCCATCTGAACAGCTACTTTGCCTTCGGCATTTTTGAATTGCTTATTGTAGTTGCTGACAACATGCCGAATGCAATATCTATGGTGGCCATGTGGAGGACGCCACTCTTCTGTCTCCATTGCTTTCAGAATCCCCTTATGCCTGTCTGATATTACACAAATATTTTGTCGGCCATTAGTGACATATCTCCGCAACAGATCCATAAACCAAGTCCAATTGTCGCCATTCTCCCGATCAACCACGGCAAATGCCAACATAAATATATGATTGTTGCCATCAAATGAGGCCGCACAAAGGAGCGTTCCTCGGTATTTCCCGTACAAAAAAGTTCCATCAACAAATATCACAGGACGACAATTTTGGAAGCCTTCAATCGTTTGCTTGAAAGTCTAGAACATCCGGTTGAAAACCTTGACACTATTATCTTGGCTCATGCAATCATCGATCACAAAATGAGAACCTGGATTCATTGACTTCATCATATTCATATACTGTCTTAACTGACCATACGACTCATCCCATCCTCCAAAAGTTTTGGCAATCGCCATTTGTTTAGCTGCCCAGGTTTTTCGATAAGTAGGTTCGAAGCCCAGCTTGTCTTTAATCTCGGCCATTAATGGCTTGATTTTGATATCTGGTTGAGCGGCTACCATTGCTTCTATCTGGCTGCAGAGGTACTTCTGATCAAGTTGCCGATGATCCCTTGATATTTGCAGATTACGACATGTATGTGGCCCACTATACTTAGTTATTGTCCAAAATGGGTCATCCTTTTTATGAAATGCACGGAGCCGCCAACCACACGGTTCATTTGGATTCCCGCACTGTATAGTATATTTTCGCTTCTTTGACTCACCACTGCGAAATTGATGATTTCTCCTCAGAGAATACTCTTTCGCAGCCAACTGCACCGCATCTCGTGATGAAAATAACATCCCAACATGAAATTCTGTTGATGGATCAAACAACATATGGCCCGGCTTGCTTCTTGTATCTACTTGCATAATATCATAGTTAATCTCTGAATGGGGTGGTGGATGTACCAACGGCAAAATGGGATTACTGCAATGTGTGTTGTAGTAAGCCTCCATATCGCCACCTCCGTCATCTTCTTCGGCACCTCCGACATCTTCTTCATCACCTCCGTCATCTTCTTCGTTACCTCCGTCATCTTCTTCCAACCATAAATCATCTTCTTCATCACTATCAGCATCATCATTATCATTGTTATCATCGTACTCCACGTACTGATTATCCACACCAACTTCATCTTCACCAACATTGGAACCTTCCCCAGTTAAATCATTTATCGGCTGGTGTTCATCTACAGTTGCATAAAACTGTGCAAACCCCGTAGAATTACCCTGACGTGCAAACTGCATGATTATCTTAACTGCAGCATCATTATGCACCTCCACAATTTCATACATACAATAATTGGTTGCTTGAATCGGTTGTCTATACATCAGACTAGAAATATACTGATTTTCTGTTATTTTCAACTGGCGCTCAATCATAGCACGTAACTCATCAAATCTGGATATGTTTCCCAACTCAAACATAGCATATTGTCCACCTTCGTAATCATATCCAAATTCATTTCGTACTATTGTACCTCCCCATTTCACAGTCCCAAAAGATGTAGAAGACATTCTGCTAAATGAAGAAATTATAAATTATTTTCTATCCATAAGTTAATAAATATTTTTCCCTAGA